>CM038705.1:23425490-23760490 GCA_021613375.1 Megaleporinus macrocephalus
AATTAGGACACTTGGCCAATGTTTATGGCCAAAAAGCTGCAGACTAGCACACACTATTAATTTAACTATATTTGTCATTGCATTTTTATCATGCATATGTGTTAACACTCTTTTAGTGAAAAAAGAGGAAAATGAGATATGTGGACTGTTGCAATCAGGTTTTAAAAGTAAAGTATATAAGTTTGGAATGGAATATAGGTTATAACAAGTATGGCTGACATGGCCTGTGACTTAGGTCTATAATCATATGATTATTCGTTCATTGTATTGTTCATTGTTTAAAAATTAAAACAAAACTGATGTAGCTGATGTAGAGTGACATGGCAGAAATTGAGGTGCTTGCGAGTGGATGGAAGAAGTTACAGTGCTAGTCCAAGGCCAGCTGTAGAAACAAAATGTTTACTACTAATGACAGTGCATGTGTGAGAATAAACTGAAACAGTAACCGAGATCAGTGGAAAACCAGCTGATAAAGGATGTCATGTGTTTTGGGATTAGTTATATTAGTGTTACTAGGTATATTAGAGGTACTGTTTCAGAGCAGTATAATACAGTGGTTGATCTTTTTGTGCACATTTGTTGTTATTTAGTTTGACATGTGATCTGTGTGATCTATGTATGTTTTGTGTAAGCAGTACTCAGGGAGGACAATAGCAGGATTCTGCTCAGTTATTTTGGTCTATGCCTATACGGTCACTTCTGTCTCACCTATTGCTTTCTAATATTGGCAGTGGTGTAGAAAACATTGTTCCTGAGCTGGACTATATACACACAACAACCTCCCATGTCCCGTGGGTCAGCTTTTCATCTGTGTATGTGCGCACAGGAAATAAAGATCGATTCTCCAGATGCACAGCTGAACTGGTTGTGATTCTTCAAATAAGGAAGAGCAATTGCTATTCTTCATCTGGTTCCATGACCCAAATGTCTGTTTGATACAAAGTCATTACAAAACCTATGCTGATAGCTTTACAGTAAGACCAAAGGAGGGGTCCAACAATGAGTGAAATATCACAAGATAAGTCTGTTTCAGTCAAGATTTCCCAATTCCTCCTTTTCAGTGATTAGTGTTCCTTACTCCTTTTGGTGTTTCAGGAGCCTAGTAAGGCAGGGACAGTATATTAAGACAAATATCAGGACTATTATTTAATTAATCTGTGTGACTGCCATCAAAAACTGCTGCTACTGCATGCTGTAAACCTGTAATAATAGTGTGTAAATGTAAATGATATATTGTCCATTCCACCCTGTAAGCAGACCTTAAGGATCATGTATACTACAATTCCTGAAGGATTGTGCAGGATTATAGTGGAACTAACTTTTAGAAATAACAGTCAGATAAACTTGCATCTTTATAATAGATCTTGGGAGTCTATGACTGTGAAACAGGTATACAAAAAAACTGGCTATCAATAAATTTACGTCTCTGTTACTCAGGGGATTATTGGTAATGAAGGAGCACTTTTTCAGGTGAATGGTTAAGGTCAAGGTTTATGACCTATCCTTGTATATAATCTATTAGATATACCTGAGCATCAATCAAAATAGTAAAACATGTGCAATGAGAATCCTAAGAGAATGTTAAGGTGAAACTGTGCGAGTCTATGTCTTAGCACAAGAAAAAGATAACTGTGCATTATATATAAACCCTTGGTGTTGCTATGGAGAGCTAAACGTATGTATTTAGAGTTTAGTGTACCTGTGAGACTGTTTTAGAATACTGGCCAAATTTCTCAGTGCAAAAAGGTCAATGATACATTTTACATGATGTTCTGAGGGGGGAGTGAAGAAAGTTGCTGTATTATGTGCTTCATGTGTAATACTATATTCAGGGTTATGTGTTACACTCTGTGATCTGTGTGATCTATGTATGTTTAATGTAAGCTGTTTATGGGAGGACAATGGCAGGACATTCTCAGGTGACATTCTGTTTAGTTTAGTTAGCTTATCTATATGATCACTTCTCTCACACATTCTGCTTTTTATTACTGGCAGTGGTCCAGGCAGCTATGTGCCTGAGCTGGCCTATATAAACAACAACGCCCCCCATGTCCAGTGGGTCAGCGTGTCGTCTATGTATGCATGTGCAGGAAATAAAGATTGATTCTCCAGAGGCACGGCTGAACTCCCTGCTTCAGATACTTCAAACAAGGAAGAGAGGTTGCAGTTTATCCACACAGACAATGAGGCTGCCATTTATCAACCATATGTGAGCACTAGTGTTACCATATAAACAAATATAGTAATGCAAACTATGTTTATAAAAACTAGAACAGCACAAAAAGTGCATAATGTTGTTCATATTTATGCTGAACCGATCACTTTCACCTGTATGATTGCTGCATGTTTGACCTAAAATGAGGTAAAACGTTATTCTGCAGTAATATTAGTTGAAAATCTCACTCCCTCAAAATAGAAGGGCCACTTTCTTAAAGCTGCACCAGGAGTTTAACTTAAGGCCCTGCTTGAAATGCTGATGACAGACCAATCAATGATAGTCAAATTTGATTGGCTACTGTCACTGAAAGAGCATAGCTGTCACCATGTGTCCAGAAATATTCAGACATTCCTTCTAGTTTAGGAATTAAGGCCCACATATTGCTGACACAGCCATGTAATCTTTATAGAACGAATAGCAGTAGGAAGTAGAATGGGACTCCCCATTCCCCATGGCATTGGAACATACTTGGAGTGATGAAACACTATCAAACACTCTCGGGCGTGGCATTTGTGAAACAAACCGCATTTCCCAACATCATGACCTGGCCTTTCTTTGTGGCTGAACTTTTTAAATTTTAAAAAGCTGAAGTTGTAAAATCTCATGGAAAACCTTCCTAGAGGAACAGAGTGTCTTAATAGGAGTGAAGGTCCCCGCTCACATATCCTTGCTTATTTCACCCCCATTTGCCTTTATGTGTGAGGTTATCTGTTTGTGTGAACATATTGGTGTGCTGACCTTTGTTCCCTTTCTTTTAATTATGTTTCTTTCTTGTATTTCTGTGATCCTGAAAATATGATTTTTTAAATTAAATGCTATCATCAATGCATTTATGATTTGATTTAATGCATTTAATGATTTTTAACTTTTGGGATCTATCATATTAGAATCATTAAAAGGTGTTTTTTCCAATCATTTAAAAATGTTAAGCTTAGCCATGCTGTGGCCAATTACCCAACACTCTATAGCAGGGCTGTCCAATCTTATCCACAAAGGGCCAGTGTGGCTGCAGGTTTTCATTCCAACAAAGCAGGAATACGGCTGATCAGCAGTTGGAAGACTGAGATGAACTGATTAAACAAGTAGAATCAGGTGTGCTCCAGCCTGTTTGGAGTGAAAACCAACAGCCACACTGGCTCTTTGTGGATAAGATTGGACACCCCTGCTCTATAGGAAGAGAGAACAAACTTCCTATAAATATCTTTGACAGCCTTTGATATCCTTGATTATAGGACGCATGCTCACTTTTTATGGGCTACTGCCTTACATTGCAATAGTAAGTGCATATTGCATAGCCTGTCTATGCCTGTGTCACTGATTTGTTCTAATTTTACAGCTGTTAATGATTATAAATACCAACCCCTCAACAATTCACAGCCTGATCATAACATAGAGCATGAGAGTGAGGCTTGCCAAAGTCCAATTAGCCAAGACTCTTAGGCTGCTTAGAGAAGAATGGAATACCCAAGTAATGGTTAAACTTCTCAATCCTCTCTCTCTCTTTCTCTAAATGATGTTGCACTCTCTCTTAATTGTCTATGGCAAGCATGAGTAAGCAGAGGAACTATGTGACTGAGAGAACTTTGAACCATGAGCCGAAGGGCTTTTTGCCAGAATGAGATAGTGGAGAGTGAACGGCTGCAACACTCAGGCTTCTGTTTCACACTCACTTAGAGACTTTGCGGCTTGCTTTCTGGTGTTTGGGCTGTAAGGACAGATTTCCATACTCAGTCTCAGTGTCCTAAAATAAAACAAAAAGCAGAGAAAAGGAGATGAGAAAAGCTGATAAACCCCCAGAAAGTTCTACTGAATCCTTACTCTTATTTATATTCTTTCTTTCTCCCATATGTATATAATATTAATACTTTTACATTCATATTCTTTAAAATAAAGCAAAAATCAGAGAAAAAGAGATGAGAAAAGCTGATAAACCCCCAGAAAGTTCTACTGAATCCTTAGTCCTATTTATATTCTTTCTCCCATATGTACATAATATTAATACTGTTAAATTCAAATTCCTTAAAATAAAGCAAAAAGTTAAATCAGTCCTTTGTGTTAAATTTGCTCTGTTTTTGCTGATATGTAACATATAACAAAGTTACTGACCACAGTTTCAAACACAACAAAATATACAATACACAATCTCCTATTTAAAACCTTGAAGCCTTAACTTCATCCCTTCGTTCCTGTCTCTCTCTCTCACCTGGCTGGCCTTTAGTTTGAAGTTCTCCGACTCAATGTGCTGTTGTACGGCCAGGTAGATGAACCTGTACTGGGCTTCTGTTTGGACCATCCCTGACCGTTGCTCACGCACCATCAGAATACACTTCTGGATGTCAATGTCACAGTCCACACCTGCAGAGACATCAGATAATAAAGTACACACACACATTTGTTGTTTTTGGGTGGCTTAATACCACTTTTTTCTTTTACACAGCTAACCTGTTCATAATACATTTGTCTGGATGCACTTTACTTAACCTAGTCATCTAAATCATGCTCAAACTGTGAAACAAATATTATACTCTCCTAAGAGAAGGAATACAGAGCACACAACACCACTCTGTTACGCAACACTGCTATGTGTTTTTATTTAAACTTTTTTATGCACCAAACTTTTAGCAGCATTGTTGATTCATCGGCACCATCAAACATTCAAAATCAAAATTAAAGTGAAACTCTGTGCAGGTTTAGTTACACACTAATGTGGCTGTTTAGGCCAATGCATCACATCAGAATATACTTTTTTTCTTTCGATATAATGTTGCACCGACACTTACACAATATTGCATTGGTGCACACCTGGTTGTTAATATTACTGTCCTGTACTTTTTTATTATTACCCTTATTATTACTATTATCGATTGATTAAAAAAAAAAATATATATATAATAATAATAATAATAATAATAATAAGCAGTAGTCGTAGTAGCAGTAGTAGTAGTGTTTATCTTTAGATTTCTATTTATTTGTGGTTTTCTATAGGTATGCCTGTGTACATGCATATACATGTGTGAGTGTATACACCATGGATATTTATAGTATTTCTAGTTACTCATTCCTTCAGTGCTTAATAGCTTATAGTTCATATTATATAATGAGCATCATTGCCAACATACGTGTTTAAAAGAAAAGGACAGGTTTAAAAGCTATTTAACTGTTAAGTATTAAAGTTGTGATTGGATCAAAATAGTTACTTTGAAGCTCTTGATTTGCTGTAAATGTTATCATTACTGTTTACAGTCCTGAACCAATCACAGTGTCTCTGTAATCCCATCTCCTTCTGTGTGCAGATGTGCACAGCTAGGTTGGTAACCTGCAGCACTGACTGTTTCCCACAACAGTGAATTAAACTGAGCATGTTTTACTTTCTTATTTCAGTCCATTTCCATGTCATGATTTATTTTCATGATAAATAACAAGGTGATTTGTATAAACATAAAAATCTTATTCACTCCAAAAAATGGAATTGAGCAGTTAGATTTGTAAAGTGTGTTCTAAACCCAAAGCTAAGCTTCCATGTGGTTCTTACTGGGGATAATGGTTAGGTCCATATGGCCCAGTCCATATGGCATTTACTCGTCTGATGATCATCATTGGGTAATGTGGTATTATCATTACTGTTATTTAATCAAAATACCTAAAGGGAATAGATGTTGCACATTAAGTTTGCTAGCTCTAGCTGGTGTTTCATAATCCAACATTCAGCACTGTTATGCATGGCCTTTTTAAAACATTAATGTTGTTGCTTTATTATCCAATTCCACCATGTACAACTCCTAACATTAACAATTGGTTCATCTTGTAGGATTTCAGGAGGTAAACCTCTAAACATCTACAGTAGCCTTTGTTGGGTGATTTTTTGTGTTATTGATAAGGGATTCATGTCTGGCCAAGAAAAACAACCTAGAAGCATCCTGTTTTAATCTCCCACTGAGCTACACACTGTGCTCTCTTCAACAAGGCTGAACTCTTCCTATTGTAGAAAATACATGTTTTGTTTTGGAGCTAGATCAGTACATTCAGTTCAGCCATGCATTTACCCTTTAACACATGTAAACAGAGTTTCCTAAACTCTCCAGAAGTGACATTTGACCATCACAGGATGAACTTTGCACTACTTTGTGCTCGTATAAGAGCAGCTCTTGAATGAGTAAACACTGAAGCAGCCATATTTTTTGTCCGGCAGTTGCATTTCTAAACAAGTGTGGGATATCTCCTTCATGTGTTTCAGCTTATTCAGATCTGTTAAAGCTTCCTCAGAGCTCTTTTACATCCAGCACATTCCACAGGGTCTAAAAGCTAAAAGAGCTAGCCAGACTTATTCATCACACTGAAACTTTCTCATATGCTCTTTTCTTTCTCGCAACCTGACTGCATGCTAATTACCCAATATTTAGGGTTTATGTGATAAAAGATATGACATAAAGGTGACAAAGACAAACGTGCGGAGAGTTAAAAGACAATGGAACAGCAAGAGGGACTTACCTTTAATGTCAATAGTGTCTATTAACATGTCGATGACCACAATGGTTCCTGTTCGTCCGATGCCAGCACTAAAGATAAACATCATATTCCCATTACTGCACATGGAGGGGCTACTTTGTTACTCAAACGGCTATAATCACAGTTACTTTGCACTTTTATCACTCAAACCAATCAGAGTTCCCATTGTTACACCACATCTTCCATCAGTTGTTCCCTTTAGTGCTACAATTATTTACTCTTATTCCTTCCAGCTCTCATATAAACATTGGCAAACCATTTAATTACTAGGAGAAATTCCTTCTAACATACTGTCAGCAATCCCCCATCTGGCCACCAGAGGTCTCACTCCCCAGAATTCTGACCTGCACCATAATCACCTCACCTGCACCCAATTAAACCCTCCTTAAATACCCCTTACTTCCCACAGGTGGACGTGAAGTATTGCCTGAGTTTGCTTACTGAGCAGTTTGTCTAGCAGTGTACTGAAAACCCTGCCTGTGTCACATCGGATTCTGCTCTTTCTTGACGTATTGGTCTACCTGGCCATGCTGAACTACAACCTGGTAATGACCCCCTTCTCTGGCCTTTTGCTCTCTGCTCTGTTTGGATTTGTCTGCCTGGTTTAGTTGGACTGATTAATGGTTACGACTTTGCACTGACCTTTACTCTACGGTCTTTGGATTGACCCAGTGTTTAATAAATACCTGTATATGGATCTTATCTGTGTCTGAGTCTGTTTTGCCACATATACAAACATTATTGACTTGAATTTTTATAACTGTGAGGATTTTTACCCAGCGTTTCTCCTCTACCACAAAATGCTACCAAACTGTAGAAAGCAGGGACAATTGTATGATCTTGGATGTTGTTAGAGATCAAGCTCACTGTCTACTGACAATAGCTTCAATGTTTAGACAGTTCTTTTGTTGGTATTTAATTCAGTAGCTTAACATCTAAAACATTAGAGTAAAACGCAATCATTCATTTCAATATTTTAAGTTATATTTAAAACACTACTACTGACTTCTTTTCTGACTTCTGTTTATGATGTCAGAACTTCACTATATCATGCAGGTGTTTAAATTATGTTGGGTAAAGAGTCTCACAACATACACCCACAGCATAAGGAAACAACAGTTTGCTATAATTTATTTTAATTTCATTTATTGATTATTATTTAATTATAATGATTATTATTTAATCATTATTCCAGAAAGTGTCAAGGATAGTTTGATTTTTGATGGAACGGTTTGTCTCAGGGTTCTGGTATGGTTCTAGTGTGTGTTCTTACCTGCAGTGGATGACCATGGGTCCTGCATCATGGAACTCCATCTGCTTGTTGTTAACCTGTATCAGAAAGCTCAGAACACCACCTGGCTCATTTGGGACGCCATGGTCCGGCCAGCTCAGGTACTGATAGTGCCAGATCTCTCTTGGTGGCTCACTCTGAAAATATCACACAGCGCATATGACAGATAAACTTAGAGTACTGTATGATATATATATAAAACAATGATTATCCTAAACATGTCACTAATAGTAGACTGTTTTAGTTCACTTATCCATTCCTTCAGTATAATTCTCAAAGTCCTCTGGGGGACTATGTGAAACTCCACACAGTTACCCACCAAACTGTTCTCAAAATCAATACCAGAATACTGAACTGTTGCATCTTCATTTTCACACACATCAAAGTGTTGTCCCTGAGTGTTTTTTGTTTGTCTGTAAACTTTGTCAAAGCCATCACTCAGTTTAATATGCTCTGGAATTTCATACAGTAGCAAAATCCCTCTGAAATTTAATCAGTGCTCCACTGGTTGATGAACTTCCTGTGGAACCCATGAAATTTCCCATGAAAGTAACGCATTGGATGGTTTACCATTGTGGTACTTGAGTCCTCAGAGTAGTGCCACCATGCGTCCCCTTATTCAACAGAAAGAGACTTATAAAGTGCTCTAAAGTGCTAAGATCTTTTTTTTTTTTTTTTTTTTTCTTCCACATGGCTTTTACTTTTGGCTTCTTCTTTGTTGAAGGTTGAAGCTCAAATTACCTGAGTTATCAAGCCCTGAATCAGATCACCAAGATGTACTCCTAACCTCTTTCACTGATTGCTGTTGCATTGGGACAGTTAATTGGAGCTTAGAGTTTTACTTCAAAAGTGCTTAGAACAAGGTTGAGTTAAGAAAAGGGAAGGAATGGAAACCACCAGAGGTCACAGTGTGTATACAGCAATGCTCTTCCTATCGTCCCCCGGGCATATATTAATGACATATTTCGGGACATGATTCTGCAATAGTTTAGACTGATGAAACATTAGTTTATTTCCTTGAATCTGTCACACACATGACACAATCAGGTTCTAAGTCCCATTGTACGCTAAGGGGGAGAAATGTGAATTCCACCTCAAATCAACCTCCTTTTTGGGTTACATGGTCATGGATGATCACAAGATTGAGGCTGTAGTGAATCGACCTTTCCTGTGTTTTGGATTTTTTTTTCTTGAGTTTTTATTGTAGCTTCATCTAAAATACTAGTAGTATTGCAGCAACTCTCAACACTCGCCTGCAATCAAGAAGTTGGTTTGTTTTTCTCAGATGAAGGAGGCATTTCATGCGTCTAAAGGGGCATTTACATCCTCCTCTACTCATCTAAACTGTTTTTAGTCAAACTGGATGCCTCCAAAACTAATGCTGGGGCTGTTTTGTCACAACATATTTGGAGCACTTAAGTTACATCCAGTGGCATTTTATTTACATAAACTTACTACGGCTGAGAGGAACTGTAGCAAAGGTGACTGTGAATTTGCTAACCACAAAATTTGCATTAAAAGTTTTGGGGGCATTGGCTGAACGGTGCTAGCCATACTTGTTTGGTACTCACAGATTATAAGCACTTGCAGAATTTATGCAGTGCTAAATGATTAAAGCCCTACCAGGCCTGTTAGTCTCATTTCTATTCTTAATGGAAAACAACATTTTCTTCTGCCCTGCCCTCGTAACCTCAAGGCTGATGCTGTATCTCAAATTTTTCAAGACAGTGAAGGTGTATACTAGGCTATCAACCCCCATTGGCCCTATGGTCAGTCATGACATGCTGTAAACTAATGGATGTGATGTAGTGAGGAGGTTTTGGAAGATAATTATCATAGACTCTTCATAGAAGCTGTAGAACAAGGAGTTGGCCAATTGTCATCAGGGAGAGCCTCTCTCCTACCAGGCTTGGGACCATGGCTGTAAATTTGCAGAAGCCTTTAGACTTGCAGACAGCTCAGACAGCTTGCCCTTAAGCACATAGGCCTATTTAAGATCCTGAAAACAGTATACAATGGAAAAAGGTAAACTAGGCATTGTTTCCTATGTTTTGCGTCTCTAGCTCATTCCATGTATAGCTTCTCAATCTTGTAGTTCCAGATGCACTGAGCAAGGTCACACCTGACAAGATACCGTACCCTCTAGTGGAGGTTGATGGCACTGCAGGCTATGCTGTATGTTGGTTGCTGGACTCCAGAAGGCACGGAGGTTTGCTATAGTAACTCATGCACGGAGAGGGTTATGACCCAGAGGAATAATTTTGGGTTCCTGAGTCACCAATGACAAACAATTCTTAAGATCAGCAGTTTGTTTTCTTACACAGTTTCTAAAGTATTGCACCGGGCCAACAGTGCGTACCGAGGGTTTTTTTTACCTTTTGTGTATTTTGCCTTCGATTCTGTTGATTTGCTGTGCTTTTTTCTTTAAGTACTTAGATTTCTGTCTGGCCTGTACTGCTCTTTGATGTGTTTGTTGTTCTGTATACGTCTTGTTCTGTTTTTGATCCTTGCCAGTTTATTGACTACGCATTTGGATCGCCCTACTTGTATCAAGGTCTTGTTTTATTGACTCATTGACTCATTCTATTAGGAAATGCACTAATATGGAACACCTGGGCTCATATCATTAACCAACAAATAGCATGCTTGCGTGACCAATACTGATATCAATAACCATTTTTCCAATTTTTAAAATATATATGTAAGTATAATCACAAACACAAATATGGGACACCATGTTGTTGGTTGTAATTCCAATATCATTTTTTTCCAGCACCCCTATATTTAGACTGTAAATATCTGCACAGAGCTAAACATTGTGTAAGGTAACTTGTGACTAAAAGGACACAGACTAGGTGGGAGATAAAATGAAATGAAAATAAATTGAAATCAATAATGTAGCCGATCATGCAATGTTCTTTAACGCTAAAGAGAAAAATCCATTCTTGGTTAATGACACATATAGTCATATAGTGGTTATTGCAGTTTTCCATTAGATCTCTCTATTAGTTATGAGTGCTGGTTAATTGCCTCACTTTGTCACAGAGACAGCTTAAAAGGGGAAAGGATGTACCTTTCTAGATCCACCAGAACACACTGAAAACATAAAATATAAAAATGTTCAGGGTAAAAAGTAATCAAGCAAAGGATGGAAACGGAGTAAAAGGCCCAACTGTTTCAAGTTAAAGCTCTGAGTGGATTTTCTGAGATTTTCTACAGCTCATGAACTCAACTGATTTAGGGTTAGGAAAAGAGTGGTGTAGTGTTTTACCTGATCAAGAGGAGCCAGCTCCAGCACTCTGATCTTGTAGTCGGATGCATCTCTTTCTGATAATGACATCACTATGTATCTGCCATATTCCTTGGAGGATCCAGGGTCCGGCCAATAAGGTACACATTTATTCTAAAAAGCAAACAGATCACAGAGATTACTAACACATCTCATCTCGGTGCAGGTACTGAGAGATACGCTGCTGTTCTGGGTCTAAATTAAATATTACATATTAAAAATTTTGTAAATTATTAGCCAAACACCAGAACTTGTCCTAATAGTCATAGCAATTTTGTCAAGCTTTCAGCATTTATGAAAAGGGGTCACCACTCTTATCCACAAAGAGACCACTCCACTGAGGCAGATGCAGACTAGATACCACTTGTTTACTCAGTTCGCCTCAGTCTTCAAACAACTGATTATAAATAGAAGTGTGTGGTTGCTGCTCGGCTGGAATCAAAACTCAGGCTGGCGCTTTGTAAACAAGATCAGAGACCCTTGCTGTAGAAGAACAAGTGTGTGGTTAAAGAATGATTTTTTAAGATTCTTGAAGAACCGTGTTACAACCTCCCCATTATGAGATTTTATACCAATTCAAGGTTTTTTATCCAAGAGTCATGCATCCAACCCAAAAACCATTCCTGGACCTTGATCATGAACATCATAGATCGTAAAGGATCTTAAAGCATCAAAGACCATAAAGCAGATTTTAATGTACCTAATGAACAGAACTAGAGGGCAAGAAAAAAACTATGAAAAGAAAGTGATCAACTTCATTTTTAGAGCTCAGTTACACTGACCCGTCCTTTCTCCACCTCCCTTGTGGTCATGACTATGACATGCGACCTCTCCTGCCACACCATTTGCCAGAAATCATTTACTGTTGTAGCAAGACATCCTTGACAAGCAATGTAGACTTTCTGACGACCAATCTCATACAGTGTATTCTACAAAGAAGATGAGTTATGAAAGAAGACTGTTAGTGCATGCATGTCAGGAGATATGTAATAGATTTTCTATAATTATAGAGTTGATGAATCAGTAATCATTAGTTTGAATGGTGACAATGATTTTTTTTCTAATACATTTTGACTTAATTTAAGGATATACCTTCACATAGTTTGCATTGATGTAATCGGATCCAACTACGTTGGGGTCTCCACTTTGTAGAACCACTCTGGTGTCATCAACTGAATTAGACGAGAGAAGAAAAAGAAGAAGGCATTTATTAGTGCTGACTATGACGAGTGTGTGGGAAATGTTTTTCCTATAACGTTAGCATGTCTCACAGGGCAGGATGTTCTTATATCTGTTTTTGCTTTTGTTCTCTGGCCGCATGCCTTCATCTCTGCTCTTCTTCAATTTGGTCTCGTACTTCTGCAGCGCCTGCATAAAAGAACAGGGAGGGTTGGACTTACAAGAAGTGCAGACATGTCGGGGGGGTTACATTAAGCTGTTTGGCTTTTTTTCAATCTTGGTGGGCTGTTTGTCCTCAAAGCCTGCCTGTCAAAAGGAAAGGGGGCATCTAGAGTGTTTTTAATATCAGTGTTTTTTTTATTTACTTGCACTAACTGAACTGATTAAATAGTAATATTCTTTTTTATCATTTATATCACTCTCTTTATAATGAATACTCTTATTGTGTTGTCAGCACTCGGCAACACTTAGTTGATGGACAGTCTAACCTGCTATGCAACAAAATCCCATAGCTGCAGGAGGAAACAGACACTAGCAGAAGCATGCAAAGTTTTATTTGCATGTCTATTCCTGAGCTCCACACTGTACACGGCAATGGACCTTTACAGGACAAACTCACATCAAACTCCTCCCAGAAACCAGCTTTTATCTTCTTGTCTCCTTCCTGATTCTGTTGCTCTGCTGTCTGGTCCAGCAGCTTCACCCTGCTTTCAATGTCAGCTGCATTCACTCTGGTGGAGAAATAAGGCTAAGAGAGAAAAAGAGAGAGAGAGAGAGAGAGAGAGAGATCATTCTTTGTGCCCATAATAAGTATATGTATAACAATTCATGTAAAACAAAAAGGAAACTGTGAAATAATTGAGATCATAATATTGTGGGGGCATAGTGTAACTAGTAAGTAATAGAAGCCCCCCAGTCACCAATATGCATAGCATAAACCGCATGATTGCATCCTATACTTTCCTTAAATGGCATGGAGTTGTTAAGTAATCTCAAACAAACTTACTTGTGTTTCTGATGCTCTATGAAAAACTGTTATTTAGATAAAATCTATGTTACATCGCTAAAAAACGGGTCCTTTTTTGCTTTTTTTAAATAAACAAATTACTTTTACACTGAATACTCTTATTACTGAATGTCCTATAGCTCTTACTCAAGCAATATTTTATATGTCAGTGAGAGCACTTTTGCTTATTTTACACTGCACCTTACCGATGACCTAAATATATTAGATCTGTGCTTCTCTCTGGAACAAAAACCCACCCCATCATCCCTGAGTGTGGATTTCACCTCAGCTACTATGAGCCACTGGAAGTGGAATGTGATTACAGTAGGCCTATTATAACTCAGAGGAGCTTTTGGCAGTAGAATGAATGTGAAGTGTCTTTTTTGGGACAATTCCAAACATCACAGTCATGATCAAAAGCAGGTAACAGGCAGATAAAGTCAAATTCCAGAAAACTATGACAAGCTAATAGAAACTAGAATCACAAAGAAACTAGAACACACAGGAACACGAAACACTTAGAATTACAGAGGCAGGACAAATTTACACAAGCAAAGAAAGTCTTACCCATGAAAAGTTTAAGGGACATCTTGTCTTCTGTTTAAGTAGTGTAAGTAGTGACTGCCACTTTTCAATTTTCATTTTCAATGAGGTAAGCCTTCATCTATTAGAGCTATTCTCTTATATAGTTTGCAGCTTAGTGTTCCTCAAACAGTAAAACTCTGGTGATGTGGTTGTTTATTGCATCCTATCAGGCCCACTACCCACCCATCTCATCAGGTTCCGTACGAAACTCCCCATTGTGGGTAAGAAAGCTGTCTCACCTGTCTGAGGTAGACCATAGTGCCTGAGACCTCCTCGATACCTTTGCGTTTGAAGTGCTCCACCAGATCTGTCAGAGAATCAAAGCTTTCATTCCCACCCACCGTGTAGCCGTTATTCTGAAACAAGTAGATAAAAAACGAGTGAACGCTTCGGAATACGTATCGCACAAGATCACTTTACATTCAGATTCATCCTGATTAGCAGCAGTGTCTTTATGATGAGGCACATCAGACGTGTGATGTTGAATATACATGAAAAACCTCTGCAATTAACACATCCATGCAGTGAAACACCAGCACATACACACACACACACACACACACACACAGAGTAAGGTTCAGTGAGCACACTTGTCCAGAGCATTGGGCAGCCCTATTTACAGAACCCAGGGGTCAGGGGCTTAGGAGCCTTGCTGAAGGGCACTTCAGCCATGACCTGTCAGATCAGGGGATCAAACCAGCACCCTCTAGATCACAAGGCTGGATCCCAAGCCCAGTACTGCCCCAGACTGGTTCTAATATGATGTAAATACATTGTAACTTCATAGGTTTCAATTTAATTGTAGGAAGCTGTAAAAAACTGGTCCAGAATGATGGTTACATAATAACTAACTTAAATGAACATAATGAGTGCCACATATTTAATCATGTTAGTGATCAAATCATGAAGCAGATAAACTTATCAAAGAATTACTGAAAATAGATCATTACTAGAGGGCAATATTATGATTTGCGATACTGTATCAATTCTCTAAAACAAAAAATCAATTTTAAGGAACAGTGCACATGCAAAGAAAGGCCGAAAGAGGAAAAGGAAAAAGCAATGGGTTTGTTCATTCAGTGAAAAACAAACAAACAGGAAGCTTCAGAAACTTCCGAAAGTCAGTATTGATGGTTCTGTTGTCACTCTGTCACCCTGTTTTCTCAGGTTTCCTATGAAGTCAAAGCACTTTTTTGTCCCTACAATGTGCAAATTCAAACACACACACACACACACACACACACACACACACACACACACACAAACAGGAGAACTAATCAGCTTCAGAGCAGCATATTAAGCTGATCTCGTCTTTACCCCACGTCACAGTCGTCATGCCTCACGTTCACTGCAGTACAATGACCACCATTTACACAGTCCAGGTTCACACACACACACACACACACAGGCTTACACCCATAAGCTGTGTATGTAAGCGTTAATGCAGCACAACTAACCCAAAGATAACAATGAGAATACTGTGAGAAAGCATGTGTATGAATGTATATGTTGATAATGTTTTCTGTTTACTGTTTTACTGTTGTGTGTGTGAGAGATACACCTGCAGAACCACAGACTGTTATGTATTTCCCAGAGATTTAAAAACAATGTCCATAAACAAATACACCTATTTACACCATTTACACACAGTATCAGTCACAAGTTTAGACAATTTAAAACACATTTAAAGACATTTTGTCTTAAAGGTGGACCCTAAATACTTAAAACTGTAAACAAATATAAATAGTGAGATTATGGTCTATGAATTAATTTCAAGACCAATAAAATGTAACCGTACAAGTAGTTTTCAACAGACAGTGATGTGTATGTAGTGTATGTTGTCTTAATGCTTGCTGAGGTTTCTTAAAGCTTAAGGTTTAAGGTTTAATGCCAGCAGTCCGGCCAGGGGCAGTTAAACACAGTTCTTTGTGTGCGAAAAAAGTGCCAGAAAAGAAAAGTGTGCCCCCTAGAGGCCCTGAGGCAGAAAAACAGGACATTGCGTAAACGAAATGAGCAGAAGTGGAAATCAGCTCTTACAAAACAGCCTGACTGTAAGGAGCTGTTCCCACACACACACCACCTGGTCAGCCCCTCATTTCCTCAGCGAGATGTGCAATACTACTACTACTAATAATAAGCCTCATAAATAAATGAGATGATTCTCCAACAATCTTCCACTTCTCTGAGGCATATATATATATATATATATATATATATATATATATATATATATATATATATATATATATATATATATATATATAGTGGCACGCTTAGACAAACTCACTTTTTCACTCTGAAAGGAGGAAGGGAAGGTGAGCGCACTAGGATTTCTGATTGATGTAGACTGTGAGCATGTAAGTGTAAGTTTTCAGACAAACATGTCTGTAAGAAGAAAACATTCAATCAGGTGTGACTATTGACCAGTATTGCACACATACAAACACATGTACACTTACGCTGCACATGACCTTGATGTGTGAGACCCTCCTGCCGGAGTTGCCAATCTCGTCTGTGAGTGCAGACAGGACGAAATCTCCAGGGTTGGAGAGGGACTCCCGCACCAGGAACGTCCCCGACTCATCCCGCTCACGCAACAACTTCTCAGCGTTTGGACCTGACAGGTGACCATGATACCACCTACAGAGAGTGAGAGTGTGTGAGAGAGAGACAGACAAAGTGGAATGTAAACAAACTCATTTTGTTTAATTATTGGTAATGGCAGGTTTAGTGGTTGTGTTAGAACAGAGGAATGACTAATGCATGTCAACTGTTTAAACTGAAAAAAAAAAAGCTTACTACATAAAAATAAAAAAGCAGCCACTTTATGCAGGGACAGTGTAGTAGTGCTGCGTATTTATGGTGTACAGTGCACAAAACGGCAGACCTCTGTGTGTGTGTGTGTGTACTGGAGGGTGCTGCTTAAATTTAGGTTCAGTTCTCAGTTTCTACATCTCAGTTTCCTGTATTGTGGTCGGAAAATTTTCTGATGACAAGATTTCTCGGCTCGAGACAGCGAAGTATTTTTAGCCTGCCCTTCCTCCTTCCCTTCCTCTTTAAGAACGCTACAGCTCAAAAATCACCAAAAAAAAAAACAAACAAACAAAAAAAACCCTTGCTAAATAACCACTTTGCACGGGGACAGTGAAAACCATCCTATTATTATAGTATTCAGTCATTTCTAATATTTAAAATGTATTTCGTGTTTAACTAGTTAATAAAGTTTTTATCATACCATCCCTTTTCTAAATAAATAATGCATTACAGTAATTATGAAGTACATTTATTATAAAAGACATTTACGATAATGACTTATTAAAGGATTTAATGCAAATGTACCCATTAATATGGGCTTCACATTTACATTATAAATCAGGTCATGTCCCCAAAGCTCCAACCCGATCTTTAACTGGTTACAGATCTACATGTGTGGATGATTTTATTTTGTTTCTGAGACTTTAAATCCCTCCCACTAGCCTTTGTGTTAAGGAATTAGAAATGAACTACAGAATTTTGGGTGGATGGCCCCTTTTAACCCAGACAGTAATGGGGATTTGACTTCTAAGGGAAATGTTCACAGCACTGATCAGTGTGACCCTGCAAACAAAAATCCAACAGCAGACCCAGAGTCGCAGCATAGTTTGTCAGTTTCTCGCATCCAAAGCTCTGGACCAGCTCAGTACTTAATTATCAAAAGACTAGATCGGTTAGAAGTGTTAGAGCAGAGAAGATACCAACACCTTGCAGCTGCACCTGCTAAAACTCACACTCTCACAAGTCAATCTGTTTTAATTCCATTATTCAGTTTAAAATTGATGAAGAACTACTGTTGTATGATTGTGTGAAGTTGCATATCTCTGTCTTTCCTTATGCACTTAACTCCTATTATTCTAGTGGACAGACAAACAGATCTAGAAAAAAATAATCATGCTCTAAAGTGACATCAGTGGCAAAAAGAACAGTGCAAATCACGTAAGTATAACATGAGAAATTTACGATCTGTACCCCAGACAATTAAACGATTAATCATGTGCACTCGAATGCTAGTGAGTGTTTCAGCGGTCATATAGAACATCACATAAAGGTGCTGGTTATGAGCTCTTGGTACACTTTATTCACATTTATAGTTAAGAAGAAAAGCCTTTTCAGAGCTTTCTGTTCACAAAATGAACAAAATGGTTATTAGAACCATAAGCTAAAAACACACACATATATATGTACATATGTATACCATTCAAGATGGGAATAGCAGTTTTACAAGGGGCTGATTTTGTCATTTTCTTGACCGGCATTCACCTCCATCCTCTCGCAAACTGAAGCCTGAATTTACACCAGAATTATTATTTACTAGAAAAACTAATTTTTATGTGGGCAGATACACGTGTTCGAGTTAATGAGTAATAGAAATCCTGCTTAACTAGAGAAATGCTCAGGTTTGGATGGGCAATTACTTAAAATTTCATAATTTTCAAAGCGTATCTTAATAAGTTGACACGCATACACAAGTCATTAGTAGTGTCACTTTAAAAAGAGCTATTTCATTCTCCAGCATATCACAAATAATGCACAGTTCCTACCAGTCTAGAAGAAACTTCACAAATTTAGCATCACACTTCATCATATTACTCGATAGACGCGTCTCCAGTGTCAGCACGCAACGGCAATGTTAACTCTAGTGTCGCTTTTATATCTATCACTACTTTTGTTTGGTAAATGTGGATTATTGATGAGAGTGGTCGGTGGCGCTCGTTACAATGGTCGCTTTAACTCCTCCCTTTACTCCTCCCTTCACTCCTCCCTTTATTGACTACCTGTCCTAAAATGATCTAACCGGAAGTACAACCTTCAACATAAATGACAGGAGATTAGAATACGCTGATCTTCATCCTCGCATGTTTGATTGAACTTAATGCTACAGTGATTCACTATTGCCTGATATTACGAGACAGAGCGGGCGGAGATTAGACAGTTAGCATGCTAACTTTGGTAGACAACGATTCTTAGATGTCTTTGTTGCCGTCAAATCTGTTATTTCTTCACATTCTAATAATTTTTTTAGCTATTTATTTATTTATTTATTTATTTATTTATTTATTTATTTATTTATTTATTATTTGTTCTTTAATAAAATAGAATGTTACATATTGCTTCTTTAATAAATACAGTGTTTCACATACTGCGTTGCACCAAATCCAATTAAATAGAATTAACTATGATCTCTTTTAGCTCATCATGCGGTTGGTTAGTATCCTTAACATACTCACAATAATCACAATATTCTCACAAAGTTATATCGTTTAACAACATAACAAAATATATCTGCAAATGCACAAAGACTGACATGGACCACACCAGCTATCACACCCAGGTGGGCCCAGGAGGGGAAGGAGAGGCTGAGGAGCCTGGAGATAAAACAGGCTTATATGCAGGATGGCATGAGGATGATTTCTGATGCCATACTTCAAATGCAGCATCACACAAATATGAGCCACCACCCACAGTGACTAAAAGAGAAAGAGCTAGAGAGAGAGAGAGAGAGAGAGAGGACAGTTTAAGACCAACTGGATGGTCTGGTCACTTTGCAAACGTGTCAAAACTGAAGTTTCCAACCGCAGAGGAGAAGAGGAAGTCAAACAGTCAACAGGGGGACGGAAGTTTGTGTGCGTGTTTGTGTGTTCACTTTTTCATGAACACACACATGCACACATTAATGTGCACATTTGCATTCCAGCAAATTTGAAATTAATTTTAATAAAACATTTAATAGGCCTATTCACTAATTACTCCTAATTAATTTTAATAAATATTTTTTAAATCTTATTTTACTCTAAATAATAAACTGAGCAGTTTGCAAGTCCTGCAAACTGCTCAGTAACGGCTGTAGAACCAATATCTTAAATATATATGTGGCCATGTAAGTACTTAGCACTAACAATTCACACTTATCACCAGATATATCTCGCTGGTTGCGGAGACATTCTGCCAGAAGTACAGATTCTGAACTATTCAAAAGCTGTTTGTATGTGAATAATCTTGTCCGTGGAAATAAAAACAAAAGTCAGAAAAATATGTTATCACGTAACTAGCTTCTATAAGCTGGTAAGTCAAAAGTACAGCACAATTATAATAATTACCCAGTGATATAGACTTCTCAGACTTTAGGAATTCATATTGTGTAATAACATTAGTGCTTATTTGTAATCAATCATAAGACATTTAATGTTCTGGGGATCAGTAATTAACTCATATTAATGTTACTAACACATGTTTTAATTCTATTGAGCCTATGTACAGCACGACACTAGCGTGTGTTGTTTTTTTAGATATTAGAGATGTATATTATTCTGTCTGTGCTGTTCACTTTTAGCACGTTTAACTCACCACCACCTAAAAGAGAATGTTTTGGTTTGAGCTTTGATGGAACATGGCTATTAATTGTTTTGCTGCACCGCTGAGCACTCACATAGTAGAAAATAGACACAAAATCACTCAAAATACCTGCTATCTTCTTCCTACTTGCCATCAGAGAGACAGCACTGTAGATACAATGCTTAGACTATGCTATCCACTTTGAAATTTTATACAAGTAATTCCCACGAGATTTAGTTTATGCTAAAGCAGTGAGGGCAGTGAGGAATTTCATATAAATACAATTTATTTCAGTAACGAAATCAGAATCCAGTGTTGCAGGCATGGGTCTACACATTGCACCCACAGTTTGAATTTTAGCTACCTCAGCATGAAAAAATGGCACTTTGAATTCCCAAGTAGTTTTACATCAACACAGTTCTTGACAACTGAATATTGACAGAATTGATTTTGGGTTATTTTCCACATTTAGAAAATAAATTTTAGATTCAGTGCCTTTTTAACAGAATATACTTCACTAAGTTCTTTGATTACTGCCACAGTTTAAAGTCAGTTGCAGAACAAAGAGCCATTATGCCATTTACATTTAGGGTTTAATATAGGGTTTAATAATAATTGGAATGAAACCAGAATTTCAAGAGAATGACTGATATATTTTTGCTGTCAGTACATAACCTTGCAATCCAATGTGTTTCCATACTGTGGTGAAGCAAGAATGAATTGAAATTGTCCCAAATTACTAGACATACGGGGCAAAATCTTGGCATATTTATGATCATTACAGTTAAAAATATACATTAGTCTTTCAGTACACCACTGGCTTATACTGTCCAATACTCCACTATAAATACAAGTTTACTCTGATTATACTGCATAATGTATACTGTTTTAATCATATGTAATTTTCCTGCAGTAATATTCATCTGAGATAGTAATGTCTCACAGAGAAATACTGCACTGGTATATTTATACATTTAACCTAAATTCAACTAAAACTGAATTTTACACCCCCTTGTTCTCAATGGCCAATGTGTGTACTGAAAGCAAATTTTATATTCTTGATAATCATCTACAACACATGTCTCGATTATGAAAAAATATATTACTGTCACTGACTACCGCATTTCACATCTATTCCTGCGACATTTATAGAGCAGGTCTTGATTTAAGACCACTATAAATTTATTAAGCTATGAGTTGCATTTTTACACGGAACCATTTTTACATTGGACAACGTGTAAAACACATTTTACAACAGGTGTGTTCTTGCAAGCCACATATATCTAAGGGTCTGATATATATATATATATATATACACAGATCAGTCAGCTTCATTAACAAATTACAAAAACCTATAAAAGGGTCTAAGGGTCTGATGCTCTATAGAACCTATTTATTTATTACATTTAAATTCCTAAAACGTCCATCTAGCTGCATTTTTTTTGTTTCTAATCAAAGATTAAAGACTGCTATATCAGTCAAATGTTCAGACACTACTATGCATTAAGAGTTTAACTTTATTTTTTACAATTAACTAATAATAGTATATCAAACATATTAAAACTATGAAATAAACTACAAAACAACAATACTGGCCAAAAAATCAGCACAGTATGGTTTGTATAGTGCTAATAATTAGTTTTATTATAATCAAGCGACTGTAGCATTTTAAAATGATGCACTTGAATCAATATGCTAGTTGAAACAATGCGCCTTCAAATCAATACATCTTGACGCATCAAAGTATTTTTACACCCCCATATCTAAGCTGAGATCACATAAGGACCTCAGCCTGCACACACACTGATAAATGCCTCAGATATCTTTCAGACTATAACCTACAGAGCTTAAAACATAGATTAATAAGCATATTCTGCAACTTGCTAAAACCAGTGCAATGGCTACAGTCATGAACAAGATCAAACTGAAATGTTTCTGAATTCTCAGTGGGAAAAAATTACACATTAATGGTGAATCACTCCTTTTTTTTAAGAAGGACAACTTTTAAAAACCATTTAATATACATAAGAAGTGATTTTGGTAAGTGTTTTTCTGACCGTGAATGCTTTGTGGTTGGAAATAGGAAGCTCGGAATGGTAAAATATAGTTATACTGTATTTTGATAGTCTCCATATGTTATTTGTACCCTTTTTAACTGCTTACAAATGATTTTCTAAAATCAAATGTGTTATGGTTAGGTTTAGCACTTTACATAACCTATTACATTAAACATAAAGTTTAGATCCTTTTTTAAACATACTGAGCTCAGTGTTCAAAATTACAGATAAATTGCATGACATAGGCATGTGGTTTGCACAAGGCTACTTTAACCCTATGATGCACAACCTGGGTCAAAAGTGACCCGACTGAGACGTTAGTTTCTACATCTTTGCAATAACTTAGTTACATAATTCAAGCTTCAATGAATTCCTTAATTTGCATGTTTTTGATCATCATAAATCTGTATTTCAGGTTTTTTTTTGTACATCTTTTTAGCATACAACCCTTACATATTCACTATGGAGTTTGATAGGAACTACTTTGTAAATATTGTAAATATTTGCTAAAGATACATATTAACTAGAACTATTTTTGTCCAAGTAATAACTAGGAATTGACATAATGATTAAAGGTACTTAAAAACAAAATTTAATGAATACCTGGAACATTTAATAATGAAATGATTCATTTCAAAAGACATACCAAAGAGATACTCAGCAATACATAAAATAGCATAAGAAATGAAGACAGGTCAAGTTTAGCAGTATCAATCAACTGCGGCTAGGATTATAGAAAAACAGAGGTAACAGCTCCAGCCACAAGAACAACCTGCTGAATTAATGACTCCTTCTTTTACATAAATATATATATATATATACAACCATTAAAGCCATCTACTTTGTGGTTAGTATCTCACTTGCCAATTACTTCTAATGCATTTAAACTTTACGTATAAATAAAATCATTTTTTTCATGAAATCCTGCTGGAGAGCGTGAAACAATTCTCTAATTTACTTTTTTGGGGGATTGTTCATTTTCACAGGGAACATATAATAAATTGTACAGTAAGCAGTTAAGACGGGACATTTGCGCCAAGAATTCATGGCAGAATATAACAGCACATCATAATTTAAGAAAACAGTATGTTACTGTAAATCCTCTTACATTTACATACAAATATGGTAAATTGAACAGTGTTAAAAAACCTCTAGAAGGTGCATCCAAAAACAGAGGTCATATTCATGAAAGGCAGCTCTGAATGGGGAGGGACCCAAACATCGGCCAGTCACTTTCACACCTGCTATGGCTGGTGAAAAACCAGAGGACAGAAAGTAGTTTTGGGAAACAAACCCGTATCTTTTATAGCTCACCCACCTGCACATACACATGTTTGGTTGGGTTGCATTTGCAGTTCTCTGACCCCTGGCTGAAACATTTAATAGTATTTTTTCGTTCAGCTGACATTACCACACACCTGCTCTGTAACTAACTATGTACGTATTTAGAATTCTAAGTAGAACCACACCTGATCTGCATCATTTTCCAGTCTTAACTGGTGTTATGTAATGAGCTGTATCCTGTTTTTGATGTGCTGTGCTCTGACCCAAACCTTGCAACTGAGATAACGTTCCATTACGTATTGACCTCATATCAACTCACCACAACCCTCTGATTATATGTACATGACAGGTTACATCAGTAATTCATAGGTGCAAAGCAACTGTAAGTAAGAATTCCACACTGTTGCTGTGTTCATACACTGCTGGCCATGTGGCAGCATTAGCTGTAGCTGTTGGGACCTCTGCAGGAAATAAGCCAAGCTAGAAAATATGGTATCAGTCACACCCTACCATCAGCATTCAAGTACACTCGCAGGAATAACTTATGAAGTTTTCATAGACGTCAAAGAGTTATTAGTCAGTTTATCATGCCATTGAAAATATAATGATGTAACTTCATATCAGTTTGTATGATTTAAGCAATTAAATACAATTACATTCCGTGTTGACAGCATCGAGTCAGCATCCTTGGCTTTGTTCTGTTTGCTTTAATGTGAAGCACTGACAAAAACATGGAAAATATATGATTTTTTTTTTCTGTCCACAAAGCAAAACAACTATTTTCTATCAAATACAAACCACAAAATATATGGAACACATATGTCATATTGGCAAATTTGACTTTTGGAAGAATTTCTCATCTTGTTTCGAAGAGCTAAACAGAAAAGTTAGAGGCAGGTGTGGATATTAACTGCACAAGCAGTGAGAAATTATACAAACTGGCCAGATATAACATACGGGGCAAACTGAACAGTCACAAACACCTAAACATGTAAAGAACAAACACAACTTTGATCAAGGCTCCTAGCCTCAACCAAGAAGTGAGAGACACATCACTTCTTGCAAATACCAAACACACAGTGAAAGGTACGCTGTCTGTCAAAGGTCTGAAGACTACGTGCCTTCTTTTAAAACTTTCCAAGCAGTGTCCGTTTTTTTCACTGTTACTTTTCAATTAAAAAAAGAAAAACAGCAGTAATGTTTCAGTTAACAAAGGAAACTAAGCTATTTAATAACCCATTGGGTTTATTTCTTACGAATGTATATTTAAAGTGTGTTTTGTGGTATGAAGAGCAGGTTTACTGTTAAAAGCACATTCTTTGCTCTTTTGATTTTTTTCATTTGGTTTAATGTCAATCCATGACAAGAACATGGCAAAAAGTAACTCACAAAACAACTGCACATTTTACATTGGATTCAAATTATAATAAAATATCTCCTCTTTTACTTTCAAACAATAATATGGGATGTGTATATATATATATATATATATATATATATATATATATATATATATATATATATATATATATATATATATATATATATATAGTGTTATTGTGATAAAGTATGTCACAATATAACACAAAGGGTGTGTCTCAAAACCTAGTAAGTTGCCTACATAGGTAGCATTTTACGTTATAGTATGCACTCCCGACATGTAGGCTGTCCCAATTCTTAAACACCTTAAACATGCTGTTTACTGAGGTTCCTTATTTTGGCCTGATTTTAAGGAAGCATTGAATGCTTCCTCAGGTGCTAAGGCGGTCCCATGAAGCAACGCAGGCAAATCTACGAGCAGTGAAGTGGTTTTAAAATGTGAGTTATTTTGATTCTCTCTGGTTTTTTAATGTGTTTCTTGTCATATAATCACACAAAACAGTTTTTTATTAACAACTTTGTAACAAGTCATTCACCATTTTGCAGTTTTATACTCTAGCATTAGCATTTAAGCTAGCGGATTTTTAAGCCTTGGGCTATTGTTTTGGATGCCGGCCGGTAGCTTAGCAACCAGCTAAACCACAGGTGGCCTGCTGCAGTGGGCGGGAACAAGCTGTGATGCAGTTGCTCTCTAACTAGAGCGTCTCAGTAATCTGTGTTATGAGGAGAGATGTCAGACAGAACGCTGCTACTTAAACAGCTGCCTACATAGACCTCCTACTTAGACACTCACTAGGTTTTGAGACACACCCAATATCGTGGATATCATCCATACGTGTAGAACACTGATCAACTGTATGTTTCCTTTGCTTTTTGTCTTTGTTCTTACTGATCAGACGTCTGAAATAAATATATCATGGCATATTGTGTATCTTGAGCATTCCTTAAAGTGTCACAGTATTGTATTTTCGCCTTATCGCCTTCCTAGTTTCTTTTAATGAGCTAGGAGTAGAAAATTATTCATACAGAATTTAACTACTTTTAACTGCAACTTTTTACACTGTGTCAACCCCAAACAGCACTGACTCCGTAAAAATCAGGCTGAATGTGTGAGTTTGTGGTAGTGACCTACTAAACTGTTTTTATGTCAGTGGACAAGGTATTAGAGGAGGATGTTGCTGAAAGGGCTGCGTCTGCGTTGTTACCCATTTTTCCCACATAGTGCAGGATATCGCTCAGAGCTGTGAGGCAATGAGAACAGAGTGCTAGTTTAGGGGTGTTTGTGTGTGGACTTACCTCTCTGTGGTGGGGTCAGAGGAATTGACGGGGTATTTGAGCTCAATGATGGTGCCATCCTTATCCTGCAGCACACCGTGGTTTCCAGTATAGTACTCCACCAGCTCTGCTAATGTAGCAAACTTCTCACCACCATACAAATCATAGTAATCGCCCGTATTCTGGATCCTGATGTGTGTCACCATGTCCCCAACTCTGAGAGTGACAGAGAGAGAGAGAGAGAAAGAGAGAGTGATAGACAGAAATTCTTAACCTTAGCAGCTCCTGCCATTCAAATGTTTACAATGCTGCTACTGGGCACATCAAGTGACAATCATACTAAATCCTTAGGACTTTCACTGTTTTTAAACATTTGGCAGTCAAATATGTTATTGAGGATAGATAAATGTTTGTATATAGCAGGAGGTACACAGATATATAATCCTTTGATTCAACTACCGTCAAAGCCTACAGTAAAGAAAAGTACTGGGGAATTTCACACCATAAATGGTAATGTGTTGGGACATATTAAAGGAGAATGTAATCTCATTAGCTGAGAATCTGGGGAAAGGAAGGACATTTTAACAAGAGAATGACCCTAAACATACAGTCAAAACTATTTAAGATGGGTCTCTAAAACAGAAAGTGAAGGTGTTTATGTTATTTCTAGCTAAGCTCCTGATTTGAATATGAGCCTGCAAGTTTGTCTGAGTGATCTTCGTAACGGTGGGCAATTGAATATGGCTTGTCAAGAGAAAAGGGACAAAATTGTATCATAATGCTGCCAAAAGCCAACTACTTCTTGTTGTGGATTATCATTAATGACAGAAATGTAGTCCTATCCATGTTTATTTCCTTTTCTTTTCATATTTTTAAACACAAATGTGGTTATATAGAAGCAAGAAAAACTTTTCTCCCTTCACTTTGTGTATTGCTAATGCGTGAACAGTAACGTTGGCTAATATCATCACTAAAAAAAATCCCTTTATGCCAAACTGCTAACTTACCAGGAGAGGACAAAGACATTCATAACTTTTAATGGAAGTAACAGACCATTCCAGTTGGTGAGTTCATCAGAAATCGTTCACACAATAAATAGCAACAACAGATCCAACAGAAACAATATGTGAGTGCTAAGGTGTATGTAATGTAATTGTCAGATGTTTAATAAAATTCATGCAATACTTGAATAAAGGTCACTTTCTTTTAAAAAGGTCACTTGCAGCGTCAACATACAGAGATCTTCTGTCTATGCTGATTGGTGCAGGGCACACTGATAAAATGGGCTTTTGTATGTGCACCCAACATTTAAAAAATTCCATTAGAAACAAGTACAACACAAAGTGACATGTTTCTGACTCGGTATAAAGTCGCTGCTTCTTATTTAGCTGCTACATTAACACTGCATGCAACTTTATTTAGATATAATGTACACAGACTAACACTAAAGATAAGATCTATAATGCATGTATATGTATAGTGTATGTATGTATAGTGTGTATGTGTGCACGTATATGTATTTATAGTGTGACTAAAACATTTTATGACCCAAATGCATATACTCAACAATCCAGAACTAGACAAAATAGAAGTTTTATAGAGGACTAGTACTATCATGCAATTAATGGAGGAATATTGTACTACTATCAATAGTAAAGCAATTGTTTTGAAATAAAACTTGCACAATTTTCCCATTAGGTGAAATGTAGTTGATTAGCCAAGATGCATTTGATGTCTGAGGTTTGATTACTTAACAGTTTGGTGAGGCAAGTAAGTCATTTAGGCATGCGATTTGCACAGCGCTAGTTGATAGAGTATAAGCTTCCATTACCTGTTAGCTATATTAGCCTCAGAGCTCTATTTGGACAAGAAACATGTCTTAGCAGCTCTTCTACATTTTGAGTAAGGAGTAAACTTGCATTTATTTGATTTGTTGTCTAACTTTTCCTTTACCTCTCCCTGTATTATCTCTCTATGATACTGTGCAAAGGCAGAAAAAAAAATTGTCAATTTATCTTAGCATTTATACCAATAAAAACACTATACAATATTACAATATACAACTAATAAACATAATTATAGTAAAATATAGCAGAGTTTAACCAAATAAATGCTTAGTGCTAAAATAAAATAGCTTTCAAATATCATTTTCTCAGATGCCAACAACTTTGAACCATTCGAATCTGCAGGCCTCCGCAGACTAGCACATGTACGAGCTAATCTGCTCCAGAGCTACAGCAGAGATATTAGCAGAACACCAGTGAGTGTCTATTCACATACGATACACGGACAGAAGGGAGCGGACAGGAAACTGAACTGTTTCTTAAACTCAGCTCAATGTCTGAAAGTCGCCAGATAATTTCTGTGTAGATCTCATGGTGAACAAATAAGCATGCCTCATCTCAGCCAGTCTCCAGCCCCACCCTGCTCAGGACTCAACAAATCTGTGGTTTTAACTCCAAACGGCTGTTGTGTCTGAGCAGAAGGTGTCACGTCTAGCTACTGTCTTTACAGTCTCAACACCTCCACGTTAATACACTTGTGTTATAACTGTTTTAATACATTTTGGATGCTGATCCTATGACTCAGCTTAAGCTTTAAAATGGCCTTTAATTGGATGTTTATTTTTTTTTGAAAGTCATTGTCATTTTATAGCGGTGTCTGAAAACAGTGAAGAACATTAATACACTCTTAATTTCCCACAGGTGCATTGCGATAGGCGGGGTACAACCAGTGCACCTGAGCAGATGTGGCGTAATGAGCAAACCCCTGCGACTGTATTAAAATCTTTTGCTGAGTGATGCACATGTACATGGATTTGGGTGCCAGTGCTCATCACGCCCACAGAGTGTATTCAGAATGATGTATTCTTATTTTCAAAATGGCAAATTCGCAAAACTGTTCAGGCAACTTGAACCTAAATGAACGTAAAACCCACTTCCATTTTCCATGAAAAGAAAACTTGTCCCTTTATTGTAAGAATAAGAGCTAGTAAAAAGAACAATGCAAAAAGTTTTAGTTTGAACCATTAACTGTTTTCACAGTGTCACGCTGTAGGCTTGTGAACATAAGCAATGTAGGCCCATAAAAACTCGTAGTGGTAGCACCACTACAAAGTTTTACAGTACAAACTCAGATAAAAAGCAATGAATTAACTAATTGATATGTTGCCTATAATAGTGCTCTAAATGGTGCTAATGATTTTCTGATGTAGGGAATAGTGATAGGGGACCATTTCAAACACAGACACTAAAACGTGCCAGGATAAAAGAAACAAGAAAGAAACATTTTTTAAAATGCTACTGCAAAAAACAACTTCCTACAGCTCAGTGCCTGCTTAGGGCCAACAGTCGAAAAGCTACCAGGCAGGAATCCAACGACCAAATCAATGTTTTTTGGTAGAGCAGACAACCACCCACAACTCAGCAGTGAAGATGACCACCACCGAGCAGCACTGCAGCAGCTGAAGCACAGCAGCGGAGACACTAGGCCACACTCAAGCCTGGTCCTGCTGCTCCAGTCTGTCAGCTAAAAATGCCAAAATCTCAGCTGGGGTGTGTTACCTGACAGATAAGGAGAAATCCCCCACATTCTTCTTGCTGGGTCTGGCCAGGAAGCTGCCATGAACTCCACGGCTCTTCAGAAGCGTCTCAGCTTCTAGACCAGATAAACTTCTATGAAACCACCTGGAAGGCGCGCACACACACAGAAATGAATGTTAGCAAAGTTTCAGGAATTCAAATCTGACTCTCCTCCCGCACACAGCTGTGTTTTTATGAAGTCTAATCACACACGAGCCAATCTGTTTGGAAGAGCCACAGGTGAGAGTCTGGGGCTAATGTGAACCTGAAGAGCCTAATGACTGTGAACCTGATCTGATTTCAGCATTGCGGCCCCCGCACCACGCATAGCACTATAAATACATGTGTATGTGTGACCACACCTGCCCATTTCCCTGGGGGTTCATGTACTCACTCACTCAGTCACTCTTGCTCTCTCGTTCATGCATGCACTCATTCACTTCACAAGCAACTTCAGCTCCTTTTTTTAAAAAGGGGAATTGCACAATAGAAATCATCTGCTGCGGAGAGCAGTGTGACAAAAGCAAAACTAAAAAAAGGAACATGAAGAACAGAGAGAGAGACAGAAAGGCAGACAGAGAGAGAGAGAGAGAGAGAGAGAGAGAGAGAGAGAGAGAGAGAGAGTAGAACAACTTACCGAACCATGTTTTGTCCTCACACTATGCCAAGCCTGACACGAGAGAGGAGAAGAAAAGCTGTGTTACTTTAGACACCTAAATAAGTAGGTTAATAAATAAATAAACAAACAAACAAACAAATCTATCTCTAAAGTCTGCCTCTCACTTCAGTTGAATATAACAGCGCAAGAGAGAGAGATAAGCAAAGGCAATTAAATGAACAACATGCTATAACTCCAGGCATATAAACAAATAAATACATGGTCCTCTTATCTGTAGTGACTATCGAACCCTAATGTTCTGTCTGTCTCTCACTCTTTTCCTCTGTCCATGCAACATGGCCTCTACAGCATCCCTCAGAACACACAAACTACTACCTGCTCCCCCTCGCTCTCGCTCTCTCTCTCTCTCTCTCTCTCTCTCTCTCTGTCCTCCTCCCACGCTCTCTCAGGTCAAATATAAACACACTTACTCTCTTCAGCTCTCTGGAAACCAGTAACTGTCGATCGGCTGCCCTATTTAAGCCTTCAGCCTTGATGGCCCTCCCTCTTCTTCTCTCTCTCTCTCTCTCTCTCTTTCTTTCTCTCTTGTGCTCTGTAACACTCAAGCTTCTTCCTTCCTTTTTGTGGCTTTTTTATTTTTTGCACAAAGCAGTGAAAGCGATAGAGATGGGGCGGTAACAGTACGCAGAGAAACTTCAGACACTTCATCCGCTCCCCAAGTCAGAACTTCACCGGCTGTCCCTGTGTCCACACTGTCCCTGTGTCCACACTGTCCACTACACTCAACGAGTCAAAATGACCTGACTGCTCCTCGAAGGATGTCTACAGAGCTTTACGACCTTTGTAATGAAAGAAAGAGAAAGAGAGAAAGAGAGAGAGAATAGCATATAATGAAAGAGAGAGAGGAAGTGTTCCATCTACCTTTTTAGATATAAAATCATAAACTTATTATCTTATTATCTATCAACCTATTATCTATTCTTCCGTTTCTATTTTTTCACCTATTTTGGTTTACATTCATTTCCATCCAACAGTAGCATGACATCAATGACGTCAAAAGACACTGACAGACAGGGAGAGAGAGAGAGAAAGAGAGAGAGAGAGAGAGAGAGAGAGAGGGAGGGAGAAAGAGACCAATGTAAAGCACATTACCCTCAGTCACAGTGTGCAAGTACCACTGTCTACTCTGCTTTCTGTCTGTCTGTCCTCCTTTTTTAGTCTCTTTTCATCGCTCTCTTTCTCTCGCACTTGTATGTCACTCTGCTTGCTCTTGCTGTGCTGTCTGCAGCGTAACGCGTCCACTACAGCAAGCAAAGTTCAACTGTTCAACTGTACACTTCCTCTTTCCTGTTGCACTACAGCAGGCAGTAAGAGTGACTTTCAGTCACAACTTTCTACAAAACACACACACACAGATGTTTGAGCAAGCATTACTACACGCAGTATGAGCACATGTTGTGTTGCTGTGTGTTTTCCATTCTTACCTCTATTATATTACACAAGACAACAAGTGCAAGACTTCATATCCCACAATGCAAGGCAGTGCAGGATTTCTAAGGAAACTAGGAAGAACCACACAGGTGAGTTACAGTCATACACAAGTGATGTATATATACATGTTTGTTATAAACATAGCAAAATAATAAAAAAATATATTGTACTTCTCGGTGGTTAATGCTGGACAGATTGTCATCTACACAAATGAGTGTCTCCAAACATAACACATGTTTGAATTGCAAATGACAGCTCGCTGAACCCTAACTGAGAAAACTCAGAATTCAAATATTAGATAAACACAAACCACAATACCGTGCTATAAAACAAGAGCCTTTACAGACATTTGGCCTAACCCTCAGAGATACTACAGCTGCCTTTAAACCCCCAAACCCAACCATAACTTCACCCAGAATTTAATGATTTACCTTGCAAGGTCCCCACAACATGAGTATATGAACAGGTGTTGGTTCCAAGAGTGTGCTATAAATCTGACCCCTTAACATACACTCACACACTCAAAAACACATACACACACATTATTTCACTGACTTTCATTGATTTCTTTGAGCCAAACCCTAACCAGAATTACTAATAACCGAACTGTAACCCTTGTCTTAACCTTGAAACATGTCTTCACCTTAAAATTTAAGGTTTTACTCTGTGGGGACCACAAGGTAGTCACCGCAAGGTCCCCACAATGTGAGTGTATACAAGTTTTGGTTCCTACAATGTAGCCTAAACACACACACACACACACACACACATACATGCAGACCTCTAACAAACACCTCAGTCCAACCACAGCCCCATTGTGTGTGTGTTTGGAGACAATGGTTAACAGGTTAGCAGGTAAATAAGACCTTCAGAAAACACAAGGCTACCCGCATATACACACAAAACACACAAACACAAACACACACACACACACACACATACTATATATATATATATAGATAGATAGATATATAGATAGATAGATAGATAGATAGATAGATAGATAGATAGATAGATAGATAGATAGATAGAGAAAGAAGCAACAGCAGACACTAACCTACAGGTCTTGCTGGTCGTGTCCTGCTCCTCCTGCAGTGGGTAAACAAACAGAATGGAGCTGACTGCTGTTTGAGTGAAGGTTTTACTGAGTGGATTTGACTATGAACACTATGAACGGTCTGAACTGCAGTCTTGTCCAGAGGAACCTTTCATCCTCTTGTCGTGCTCTCTCTCTGTCTGTCTGTATCTAAACAGTGGTTGTGATAAGTTATCTGGCAGAATGATTACACTTCTCCACCCTGTAATTTTCCTAAATTGCCATGTTTTGTCTGAGGGCCAGAAAGCGTCCAAATCTTCTTCCCAGTCCCCCCCCCACCACACACACACACACACACACACACACACACACACACACACACACACACAGCCCATCACTCCCAGCCTCCCCTGTGTAAACAGTGTGTCAATCTGTAACACGGTGAGCACAGAAACACATTTACATTTAGAAAAAGATTGGGACTTACTAAAATTGGTTTTATTTAAACGTAATGGTATTTGACTGAGGCAGAGTAATTAATTACTAAAATAATTACTAATTCAATTTATTCCTAATTTATCAGAAAATGTTACATTTAAAAATAGAACATTAAAACAAAATGGACCATAAGAGAAGTTGGGTACGACCTGTGGAAACTGTGAAACTTCGGCTCAAGGTTTGGAGTGATCAATGCAGGTTTAGCTAGTGTGGTTTAAACCTGGATTTTTTTTTTTAGCAAAGTAACGGTTACCTTTGGAATGTGTTATTATTTGTTCCTGTTTATTTTAATATACAGTGCATTTGAAATATTTCTTATACTGCCAAAAGTGAAAATGGTATTAAAAAAGGTAAACAATGTTTGTTTACATTTCATTTACATTATTTTCTATGACTGAGTTGGTGCTGATGTTGTAGAAAGGTTTTTGGTCTGATGCAGACATTAACAATGTCCTCTTGTCCACTATAAAGGTCATCCGTAAAAAATAACATTTTTGAAAAAAATAGCACAGTGACTTTTTTCATCTAGTAGACATTTTTATGTTGAAATGACTGAAACTTTAACTTTTCATAATTTTCTTAGAAAATAAAAAAGAAATGCTGATTCAGGTTTTGTCAAAGTTGTTTTATGAAGTTATGTTTTTTATGAGTACTGAAACACTGAGATGCAAAAATGCTTTTATTTATAGATATTTTTTGTATGTATATCGTTTGCTTATACATTCTCAAAAAACAATTATTTTCTTTCATATAAAAGTTTCCAGTGTGTTGCTGAATGCTAAGTTGTAACATTTTTACAGTCGTTATACAAAATACTTTACCTGAATTACAGCTTATTACTGTAAGTGTACAACAGAACACAGCTACATCACAGTAATCTTGTAGTTAGGCGACGGAGCAGTCACAATATAAAGTACTTAGTTTTACTAATTTTTACTCTTATTATGGCAGCCAGTAATTTACTGTCTTCTTAGATTGTTACTGTTTATTACTTTCGTAAAACCAGGACATAGTAAGACATTTCTCTGCATTTTCCAATGCTAAGCATTTTACTTCTACTCCAGTGCTTGTGAGAAAGGTGGTCCATTTATCTACACATCTGTTTCAGGCCTTTACATATACTTTCTAATTCCTTCTTCTGGGTTTACTTTCATTCTTTTGTTTGTCCGTCACAAAGACTTCCGTTCCTATGGGGATAAAGGCAAGATGTGCAAAACGAATGTGTGTTGAACAGGGAACTCACAACTTTGTTTTATTATTATTTTTAATAAATTCTCTTTTTTTCTTTTTTTTGCTTGGATATTTTTACTTCAGCTGGAGTCAAATCAAAATTGAACTTCATCTTCATTATTTACGGTACAAACTATAACATACAGCACAAAGTGATATACATTTTACACATTTTTCTAATGTCTAATTGTTTGTTGTGGAAAACCAAGGTGCTGAGAAATACACTCCTGACTCCCAGATATCCTTTTTGTTATTTTTTATTGTATGTAGATCTCAAAAAACAGAAATAATATGTATATAAACAATACGAGGGTAACAACAATAATTACAAAGTGAGCTAATCAAACGGTTTAAATGTGGAAAATCAGCCTCGTCTTGATCACGTCCTACTGGTGTTTTCCAACTGGGAGTTGAAGAAGGGAGCGTGGCTTTTAAAGAGGCTTGAGTGACATCATCCAGGGACCAATCAGGAACAAGAAACTGGACGGAGGATGGAGGACAGGAAAGAGACTCTTTTTTTTTAATGAAATCTTTTAAGTAAGAAAATCAGAGACTTTTGAGCTCTATAAATCTGTCATAGTGTCGGGGCTTCTGTGTTTATTCAAACATTCACAAAAAAGTGATGCGTTGACTTCACTGTATTAAATATGTCTCCAATTTCCACATAAGTACAATACACTACATGAACTGATACTGAGAGACATTATTGTGGAGATTATGTATATTTAATTCATGTGGAAATTACGCATATATTAAATATAGCAAGCAAATTCAATGCATCACTTTTTTCAGTGCACAACACGACCAATCACAAACGTTGACATGGAAATCGCAGTGCCGGGACTGTGACGAGCCGAGATCCATGCGCTCTATTTTACAGGTGAGTGTTATTATCGTAAAGACAAGATGAGCAGTCAGACTAGCCTGAGGTTATCATGACAACGACACGATGTGACACGAGAGATCCTCTCGAAGACGCCAGAGAGGCGAGCAAGGGGGACGTCACGGTGACCAATACGCTGCTGCAGCTTTTGGCTGAGCCATTTTAGTGCTACTTAGGTTGGGGGGGCTCTGTAAGGAGAAGTGTTAGGGAGGGACACAGTATGTTACAGTGGAGGCTCTTTCTCTCTCTCACACACTCTCTTTCTCTCTCTCTATTCTAACAGCAGGAAGGACTCTCTGTACAGTGCTCTGGGCCACCTGATCCAGCACGAGAGGGAACGACTGTTGTGAAGCTATTCCGGATCAGGACAGAGCCTAAGGGAGGTAAGGGTCAAAGGGTCGTCCAGGGATCAGCGAGGTGCCTGTGTCTGCGTGACTTCCGGCCCACGGCTGGCCAGTCGGCTTAAGATGCTCCTCTCGGACATCTGCAGACGCACGGCAACTGGCGGTATCCGGGCAATGGTTGCTGGGAGCCGGGTGACATCGGCCTTCATGTCACTAAGCAACTCCTCAAGTTGCTTAAGAACTGAGAAACAGAGACAACAAGATGGAAAATTAATGATAAGCGTGTCTATTGTTTTTGTACAATTCTTGTTATGTAGGTGTGTGTAGTACTGCTGTGATAATGATGCAACTGCAAAATGTTAAAAACAAACAGTGTGAAATACTGTAACTGTGTGATGTATATAAAGTTGTTAGGCTTGTGTGTAGGCATGATTCCCCTCACATTAAATCCACATCCCAACTTCGATGATCCCATCACTGATGTGGTTGAAGTTTTTATGCAAACTGAAAACTCATTTTGGGATGCTGTCAAGTTCCTCTAGCATCAACTTCCATCCCAAGCAGATCTAAAAGGGTTTTGGCATAGACTTAACCAGTTCAAGCAGTATCTGTTGTTGATTGAGACTATTCTAATACATTTATGCAAATTATTACTGGCCCTGTATGCAGAAACTGGAGCCTAAAATGCATCAATCCAGTAAAGCAGGAATATTGAGTTTAGTTTGACTGCAATGAGGGGGTCAGCAGGTGTAGGACAACCCTTCAACATAGTAAACACATGAAATTAACCCAAAATGTATTATAAAATATGGCACTTAAATTCACTTAATGGGTTTAGTTTTGACATATAATATTGTTGTAGCAATTTAAACCATTAAAATGTTATTTATTAAAAATGTTCATGTTAATTTTCATAGTTCGTTTTAAGAGACCTGTCTTATTGTCTTTTTTTTGTATATTTACAGTTGCTCTTTAATAAAGAAAAAGTATCTCCTATACGATTAACCGATAAAGTAATCAGTGAATACTTATTTAAAATAATCGATAGCTGCAGATCTAATCACAGCTGCATAAAAAACATGTATTAAAATTTAAAACAAAGTGTATTTACATGTGCAGAGTATTCACTGTAGTCTAAAAGAATAATCCCGAGTGATGATACTACTCTACCCTCACATGCGATTGATAAGATTATATTCGTACGACATTGGTAGTTTGAAGGCCCTTGTGTGGATATGTTAGTGTTGTAACTGCGTTGTGATACTGCAGCACTTGTGTAGTACAGGAACTGTATAATTCTATAAGTGTAGAAAACGTGTAATGTAAGGTACCTTTGTGCAGTACGGCGTTAGCGGGTTTATTCCCAGACATGGACTCCTTGCTGAGGTGCTGGTGGGATTCAGCCAGGCATTCCACCTCACTGAAGCGTGTGTTGAGGGCCATGGATGGGTGGGATGGGTCCTCCGTCATGTTCAGATATGCTGCTCTGCGCAGCTGCTCCTCTATTACCAATGCTTGCTCCAACAGCTAAAGAGGAGACCACCAGGATTGGTAGTGGGTTATTTGTGTAGGTCATAAATGATTGTGTGTATATGAGTACTTCAGCGAGAGAGAGTGTGCGCTGTACCTTAAACCTGCGAGCGAGGAACTTGTTTTTGATCTCGAGGAAGTTTCCGCGGCTCATCTCTCCTTTGAACGGCTGGTTGAGGATGGCATAGCGCGGGTCATTCTGAACATCCTGCCAACGAGCATAGCCATGTCTGGGAGCACGCGGGGTCAAAGATCATAACAGCAGCAACCCACTGCAGTGAGAGAGTGCAGAAGTGAGACGGCAGACAGAACGTGCATAATAACCTCTTTATTAAAGCTCTAGAAGTTTTTTGTTATTATTACTCTACTCTGATTAACATTGAGGTCAGGTGACTGCTCAGCACTCTTTAAACTAGAGGTGCTGCAGTAAGGATACTGTATGATGCCGGCCAGGAGCCAATAGTCATGCCGACGATGCCAGATCTCGTAGGTCTTCTTGGTTACTGTGGCGGCCCTCTCCTCGTTCTGCCAGAGAGAGTGTAGCTCTGCACACAGGAAGATGGTGTAACAGTTAAAGTATCGTGAATTGCTGTACTAAAAGTTTACTGGGAGGATCCGATACTCTTTGGGTGTGTCTCAAAACCTAGTGAGCTGCCTACATAGGCAGCATTTTACGTTATAGTATGCACTCCCGACATGTAGGCTGTCCCAATTCTTAGATTCCTGAAACATGCTGTCTACTGAGGAGCCTTATTTTGACCTGATTTTAAGGAAGCATTGAACGCTTCATTAGCCGCTAAGACAATCTCATGATGCAACGCAGGCAAATCTACAGTGAAGTGGTTTTAAAATGTAAGTTATTTTGATTCTCTCTGGAGTTTTAATGTGTTTCTGGTCATATAATCACACAAAACAGTATTTTATTAACAACTCTGTAACGAGTCGTTCACCATTTTGCAGTTTTATACTCGAGCCATTAGCATTTATGCTAGCGGATTCTTAAGCCTCGGGCTATTGTTTTGGATGCCGGCAGGTAGCTTAGCAACCAGCTAAACCACCGGTCGCGTGCTGCAGTGGGCGGGAACAAGCCGAGATGTAGTTGCTCTCTAACTAGAGCGTCTCAGTAATCTGTGTTATGAGGAAAGATGTCAGACAGAACGCTGCTACTTAAACAGCTGCTACCTAGACAGCCTACTTAGACACTCATTAGGTTTTGAGACACACCCTTTGTCTTCTCAGTAGATCTTTTATTTGCTGTCTTTTATAAAAACTGTTGTCAGTAATGGTCGGTGGGGAGATCGGAGGGGCTTACTCAGTGCATACACGCACACACACACACACACACACACTCAAATTACTTTATTCCCTGACGTTGGTCACAAAATTACTGGTGTTGTAATTGTTGGGACTGATTTGGCTAAAGAGAAAGTTTTATTTGATATGTCCATAATCAGAAATCTATATTGGTAACTGTAAATCTATATATTAACACAAAAGACTGTATGAAATCTGAAACAGAAAATTTGTGAAAACTAAATATATGTGCACGATGACATCATGGATCGTGGGGTCTTACATGTATCCTGTATGTATTATATGTCAATAAACGACATGTCCAAAATCATTCAGACCACTCTTCTACTTAGTGTGTTACACTATTTGGAGGTGCTGAAAAGGAGACACAGACATATTGCTGTGTTTACTGTGTACTATTCCAGTCTGTCTCTGAAGAGGAGGACAAAACCAGGTTTGCTGCATTAACATCTAACCACCTAAACTCCTAAAACAGGGGTCACAAGCTTTTACTGAAGCTGAGCTGCCAACCCTATGGTCATCTATGGTGAAACACCAACCAAGCAAACTCGGACACAACAGACACACATGACTACATACCTGTGAAGCCTCCATCAGCGATGTTGAACATAAACCTTTGCTTGACAGCTTTCTTCTTCTCCTCACTGTCTGCTCCTCCATCCTCTCCATTCTGCAGCCTGTTGGACTCCTCGGCTTTCACCCCATCCTTATCCTCCTTTAGCTCTACAGTGACAGAAAGAGCGAGAGCAGAGAGACTCATCATTTACACAGTGAGTGTGGTATGTTACACTACCGTGTAAGCTCACTCTCATTCAGATAAATGTGGGAACGTGTTTGAGTGTGTTTATGTGTGTACCTTTCTTCTCCTCTCCAGCTGGGCTGCTGCCTGTTTTCTCAGTCTTCTCCTCCCTGCTCTCCTCTGTAGCGCAGGCAGATAGAGATTAGGATACTTAATAGCTTAATGTATGGAAATGTAACATACAGAGCTTTCAGGCTGTCCTGCCTACCCTTGGGTTTGGAAGAGTCCTCAGAACTTTCTTCTTTGGCCTCTGCGGAGGTGCTCTCTTTCGGAGAATATGATTTCTCTTCTTTCTCTCCCTCCTTCTCTTTTTCCTTTTCTCCCCCTGTGTCTCTGCTCCCTCCATCCCTCTCTGATAAAGATGCACCAACATCTCCCTCCATCTCCTTGGCTGTCGCTTTCTTTTCTGGAGTTGGAGGATTCTCACTATCGTCAGGAATTTCAATAATCTGAGTGAGAGAGACAGAGAGGGAGAGAGAAGAAGTAGCACGACAGAGAGAAAAGAGAGAATAAACATGAACATTTGGCAATAAACCAGAGAAAACGAAAAGACTAAAGAGTTTTTGATCTGAGGTACCTCGTCTTCCTGTGTACTTTTCTTTTCTTTCTCCTCTCCTTCCATTCTATCCTCCATTTCTTTTTCGGACTCTTCTCCTTTTAAAAGATCCTCTGCTTGGGCGAAACACAAACTTTACTATAGAGCAGAGACAACCCAGTACCTATTGTACATTGAAGCCCCAGCAGGTGGCGCTTCTGTGCATGTTCTGAGGTGCATCATAGAAAATATTTGCATTACTTAATGCTGGTAATGATGGTGTTTGTTTAAGAGTGATTTTTTGTCTGTGTGTACCTGCAGCAGGTGTGTTGGGCTGTGTGTCTGCAGGAGTTCCAGTAGAAGGAGTTTTGGGGTCTTCTCCAGCAGCAACAGCCGCTGCTCTCTTATTCTCCTCCAACTCCTTCATCCATGGCATCGACCACTGGCCATTCACATGCTCAAACTCCTGCACCTACACATCGCACAGCCAATGACAGGTCAGCACTGACACCCGGCAACCACTTACAATCACAGGCTCTAACTTTAGCTGCAGTCAGGTCTAAAACTGGGTTATCAAGATCAATCAACCTGAGTCACAGGCACCCACACACCTTCTTTCGAATCAGTGACATCACACCAATGCGCGTGAGAACATGTTGTCGTGATAACCCCTCGCGAGGAACTCCATCTGCAAACGTCTCAGCACCATCCGCTCCGGGCTCACACAGATGACGCATGAACAGAGAAACATATGCTCTGAGAGAGAGAGAGAGAGAGAGAGAGAGAGAGAGAGAGAGAGAGGGAGAGAGAGTCATTACCCAAAGGCCCTTAAAGTTCACATATGTTTAGCAATCCAAGAAACTGAGTTAGTATTCATTATAACATATTGCATGTTTTCTTGAGATACAAAGTTTATTCTTTTAAAGATTTTGATCTCATGCGATGCCATGGCATTTAAACATATGGAGAACTCAAACATGCTTCATGACCATGAATGTAAATTTCAAACTAAAGCAATATTTGAAGTAGGGGTGGGCGATATGGCCCTACAATAATATCACAATATTTCATGGTATTTTTGTGATAACGATACTCTTGGCGATATGAGAAACGTTAAATTAAAAAATATTTTAAGAATACACTACTGCAACAAATTAAAAATGTAATTTTATTATTGCATACGATATTATATGGCACACCCCTAACTGAGATATTAAAAAATACAAGAATTTTCTACAGATTGTAACAGAAGTCAATAATCCAGAATGTCACAATACTAAATAATATTTAATTATATATTATTTAATTAATAATTAATTCTCTAAATATCTCCATATATCCAGGACTGAAGTAAAGTGAATGATACTGGACAGATAAAATCAGTCCCTGGTAGAAATATAATGGGAAATGAGAAAATTGTAAATTTTTCTTTTGCTAAAATAGTAAAAAAGTAGTACCCTGATGTGATAATTGGGGATGGGTGATATGGTATGATATTTCAGGGTATAATATCACTCACAATATTCAAAAATGTTGCCGATATTATTGTGTATGATATGGCACACCCTACTCTGAAGTTTAATAACTGCAAACACAGGGCTCAGCTACCACTGTCAATACGGACAAATACATCCCCTCAGATTAAAGCCGGCTGAGAACAAACAGGACACAAAAATGGATGTATCAGGTAGCTGAAAGGCCCCCAGGGTCACACAGTTTCTTTAAAATGGAATATTCATTCAGTTCAACTGGACTGAATCAAAACTTAAGGGACAACATGCAGCGTGTTAAGTGGTGCAAAGATTGCAGCATCAAGGCTTTATGACTTTACTGACAGACTAAATATATACAGACAGCTATGGCAGTAAAAAAAACGAATAAATTCAGAGATCTGAAAAAAAACCTGTTTATAAAAAGTTTATAAAAGTATAAAACACATGGCCTTTTCATAATTCTGTGAAAAATACAGGTCCCAAACTCACTTGAACTCTTTCTCTGATTTGCCCCTCAGATCTCTGACCAGCCACTGTGTGGTGAAAGCATCCTGGGGAGGCATCCCATATCGCATCACAGCATTCAGGAAAGCCTTCCTCTGTCGAGCATTAAAACCCAACACCTGGAGAGAGACACAGAGAGAGAGAGAGAGAGAGAGTGTGTATGAGAGACACATGACAAAACTAGAACGTTTGCCAAAGAAAGACAAAGAACGATTCGGAAGCGAAGCTGACCTCAATGTTGCCTCCCACTCTGGCCAGTAGGGGGGGCAGTGGTTTATCTTTATCATTCCTCAAGCCCTTCCGGCTTGGCCTGCGAGTGTTAGCTGTGGAGGACAAGGAACAGGAGAAGGCCGATGAGCACACACGAACCACACGCTACACCCCAGTCTCCACAGAAACACTTACCTTCTGAGCGCTCATCAAAGTCCTCATCTCCCTCCTCTGAGGCCACAGAGTAATCAGACTGGTTATCAGACTGGTCATCCTGCCAATCTGAGAAGACAGTAGGGATGATATGATGAAGGCCATTCAAAGTGATGGTAGCAAATTTATCAATGTTGTTGGGGACCGTGAAAATCACATTCAAACACAGAAACAACACAATCTATCAAGCTCTGTTTACTGAATCAGAGACATCTGGCAGCAAACTAAGCTAAAATCTAACACACATGCTTTTAAACACACACAACAAATCAGGAAACGCACAAACACACACATACGAGAAGTGACTGAACCAGACGCCAGATCTGGCAGGTGTTCTAGTTTTAGGGCGTACTCATGCGCACACACAGTGAGGAGGGAGTAGTAATAAAAGAACTGTTAACAGCTCGTCCTGTACCCCGTCTACTACCTCGGTCCTCCTGCGAACAGTCGTTGTAGTTGACAGGTTTGCGCGGGCGTTTGCCTTTGCCGAGGTGGCGCGCAAGGTCCTCTTGCTGCTGCTCATAATGATGACGTAGCAGCTTCTCCCAGTAGTCAGGATCCACACTCTCTTCCTGCTTTATAATCTCCCTATCTACATCCTCTTCCTGACAGATAGCAAGCGAAAGAGGATGAAAGCATGATGAATGAAGACGGAAAATGTGATAAAGCAAACAAGAAATGGAGAGAACTGCAGGAGAAATATGGCTGAGTATCAAAAGAAATTAGCCAAATACAACTAATTGCTGACAATTCTAAAACCAATTCTTTATTAAAAAATAGTTTAATGATATGTTCTTTGCTACAGTGCAACTAATGAATTAAAACAAAACATTAAAAGACTTGTCTATCCAAGTCGGTTACTGTAAAGCTCAGAACACATTTAAATAAAATGTACATTATCTTTCTATACACACATCCACACACATGCAGGCTTACCTCCTCATCCTCATCCTTCACAACGTACTGGGCCACCTTGAAGGAGCTGAGGTACTCATTCATACTCTGAAGCTCTGTGTCCTCTGTGGCGTCCTGGTTCCGGTCCAGCAATCGGTCAATGGCCTGATCGTCATAGTGAATCACGCTGCTGTCTTCCTCCTTATTATCACCTAAAACAGAACGGCACCTTAATTAACTCACCTGCTCAATAAAAGATGATGAGTAAGTGACAACTCGCTCATCATCGTTAAGCAGGTGAATTATTTGAGGGAGAAAATGTATGAGGACGGGGGGCAGACCATTGCTTTGATTGACTGTGTTGCCCCAGAGTATCATTTATTTGCTAGAAAATTCAAAAACAAAGATGTTTTCTAACAACTCAACTGTAGAAGTACCACTGTATGTAAAAACAATGTCACTTCTCTTTTAGGTTTGAGTTATTAAGTAATAGCTGAACACCCCCATACCCTCGCTAATCTCGTCCTTAAATAGCTCTTCAGTGCCAAACTTTAAGATATCGTCCAGTTCCTGTTTGGACATGGAGCCAGCTTTGGAGCCCAGACCAGGACGCACTACCAGGTGGGTCAACATCATCTTCTTCTTTGCCACCTACAAATACAATGGAGGAAACCGAGAGCTGTAGTGGTGTGTGGTGATTATTTCCCCCTAACATTGTGCACAGTGTGATGTTTGTTAAGTGCAGCAGACCTGAGTGATTCTTTCTTCTACTGACGCTTTAGTGACGAAGCGATAGATCATCACCTTCCTGTTCTGGCCTATACGATGGGCTCGGCTGAAGGCCTGGGAGAAGATGAGAGGACATGAGAGTTTCTCATGAATGCAAAAGTACTTTGCTAATGAAGTGATTTTGATTCTTGTACACTTGCATGAGCAAGGGCTGTACCTGGATATCATTGTGGGGGTTCCAGTCTGAGTCATAGATGATGACAGTGTCGGCAGTTGCCAGATTGATGCCCAAACCTCCTGCTCTGGTGGAGAGGAGGAAGACGAACTGAGGGGCTCCGGGAGCTACACAGCATGGAGGGAAAATGTTTAGGGTCAAACATACCACTGACAAATTTCATCCTGTACGTGATCTCCACATATCCATCTGTGCTCTCCTGTTGAGTTTAGTCTCTCCATTCACTGCAGGTCACAGCCTTTACATTGTTAGAAAAAAATGATCCGAGCAGAGGAGTGAAACTGCTTACTATATGCATATGCATGCATTTTCCTTAAACTTACCATTGAATCTGTCAATGGCCTCCTGCCTCATCACCCCCGTCACTCCTCCATCAATCCTTTCATACTTGTACCCTTCGTTCTCGAGGAAGTCTTCCAGAAGGTCCAGCATCTTCGTCATCTACAGGACAAAAGGAGAGAGCAGGCGAGAGACAGAGAGAGAGACAAACAGTGTGTAAGCCAGAGTAACTTTCATTATATCCAATATTTCCACAGAGTGTGGACACTCCTGCTAATTAGTAAAATCACCTTCTTCAGCACTTACTGCTGAAACAGGCACGTGACTGTACATACACAACAGCGCGGGACACACCTCGAGCAGCTACACATGAGTTTAGGAGCATTAGGCAGTGGAACAGCGTTCTCTGAAGTAATTCTGGATTACATTGTTATTGCACCAAGAGTTGCAAATTTTACGAAAATTATATTTCACAATGTAGGCGTACAGTGTTAGCTTCACACCATGGGAAAACACACAGCCTCTGGTAGATTGTTTCTCTAGAACAGGGGTCATCACCTGTGGTAGCCTGTGGTCCGGGTGCAGACCAAGCAAGTATTTCAGCGAACCAAACAGAGCACATCAAGTACAAGTCTTATATGTATGTAAATAAAAGCTGCATTTCTGCAACATAAACACTATTTCTTTAGCAATCCTGTGTTCATCAGAACAGAGACAACAGAGTTAGATCAGAAAGTGAATACTTTTACATAGACTTCATGTAGATTTTTAATTGTTCTGAACCTTATTTTAGAAAAAATATGACAAAACCAAATGTTATTTGAAAAAAATCTGTGAACACTTTGAATAAACCTACTCACAAAATTAAGTACTGAAAACAAACAAAATAAAGCAAAAGCTTGGAAGGTCCAATAGACTGCTTGTCCATTTTTAGCGTGAAGTCTTCTGTTTGTTTTTTTTTTTATTCAAAAAAGTCTTTCCACTTATTTATTTTATAAAAAACCAATGGCCAAAGAATTCTAAAATGTTCACTGGATCCTAAAAATACATTAAGAATAAACATTTTGTATATTTGCTTGGAATTATCACTAGGTGTTGAGCAGTTAGAGATTACTGTTGTCACCATTCACCAATGTTAGTTTGTTTTTCTGGACCTTTGTAGGCTTATATTAGATGTTTCTGGACCTTTGGCCCCCCCATACCCAGGCCTTACAACATGGTTCAGGAAGTTTATTGGATATTATCACAATTTTTGCTGCTGAACGTACGACATTGAGTTAGTTGTGACTTTTTACCTTTTGCTTCTAAGACATCATGATACCAAAATACTTCACAATAAAAATATCATGTTGCCCACCTCTACGTGCACCTGTGAACATATGAGTACTGTGTTGGTATGTTTTTGTTCACATACCTGTGAGAAAATGAGCACTCTGTGTCCACCCTCCTTCAACTTCTTCAACATCTTAAACAGCAACATAAGTTTCCCAGAAGCCTTTGTCAGGGATCCGCCTTCATACATCCCATTTGGCATTTTAGGAGCCTCCTGCCATGAACAAAGACCAGATATCCATCAGCGAATTCTGTATCGAATACTGTATCGATAGTGCTTGTCACAGATTGTTATTACACCCCGTCACAAGCAGTGATGTGCCCTTGAGGAGGAGGAGAGTGGGTTAAATCTTACAGTGGCGGCTGTGGGGAAGAGGTAGGGGTGGTTGCAGCACTTCTTCAGGTCCATCACCACGTTCAACAGAGACACTTGGTTCCCACCACCACGCGTGTTCAGAGCCTCAAAGTTGCGCGTCAGGATATACTTATAGTACTTCCTGGTACAGACAAGCACATACAAACAGAAGAGTGAAAGCCCATTTCTTAATAACCCGTACTAATACTGAGCTTTACAAATCATAGTTATCTCTGGGGACAGAAACAAATTTATTTATATATTTATATTTTAAATATCCTATTCAAGTTCATCGCAAGTTAAATAATATGATTACATTTGTTGCACAAAGTCCTTTACATTTATTTGTTTTTATTTTTTGAAACCACAACAAACAGAAACAAGTCAGAATTGCAGAGTCTTGACTTTACAGCATGTAAACTGAATTTGCTATGTAACTCTGTAATTAATTATATAATTACATTTCAATGAATAAGTGCAGTACAATAGTAATAAATAAACAGCTAAGGATGAAACTAGCCATAGCGCTACCAAAGATAGAGCTACTGTTCCTGCTTTTCAATACACCCAGCATCTCTACTCCTACATCCCTTCTCTCTTTCTCTCTCACACACGCCCACCTCCCCCATCTCTTACTTCTGCATGGGGCTGAGCTCCACTCGGACAATGAGTTCCGTTTTGGAAGGCATGTGTTTAAACACGTCTGCCTTCAGCCTTCTGAGCATGTGCGGTCCCAGCATGTCGTGCAGCTTCTTGATCTGGTCCTCTTTAGCGATGTCAGCAAACTCCTCTAGGAACCCCTCCAAATTACTGACACACACACACACACACACACGTCAGCAAACCTCTCCAGAGAACTCCCAACATACACACACAAGAACAATGCACAAACATGCATACGCTCTCACACACATGCACAATTTAACAACCGACACAGACGTATGCACACACAACTGGACTCATACTTGAATCTTTCCGGAGTGAGAAAGTTGAGCAGGTGAAAGAGCTCCTCCAGGTTGTTCTGGAGTGGAGTGCCAGTCAGCAGTAGTTTGTGCTGCAGTGGGTAATTATTCAACACTCTGAAAAACTAAGACAGAAAAAGAAAGAAGATAAAATCTGAATACTGGTCCATCATTGAGTTTGTACCAAAACAATAGACCCCAATACTTACTTTTTAATACCATCTACACAGGTGGGATTATGGGTAGATGTAAACGTCCAAAGAGAATAACATAAGGTGGCTTATAGTCCAGTTGCCAGTCAGACTCACCTTGGACTGGTTGTTTTTGAGTCTGTGAGCCTCGTCCACCACAAGGCAGGCCCAGTCAATAGAGCCCAGGATGGCCTGGTCGATGGTGATCAGTTCATAAGAGGTTAGTAACACATGGAACTTCACTGCTGCCTCTTTCTGCAGAAGATTAAATAAGAAATGGATGTCACAATGAACAGCAAACCAAACACCAAAATAAACACATCTGTATCTGCTACATCTGTATCTCCATGAACTATTTGTGGAAAAAAACAAAGAGAAAATATGATTAATTAAATTAAATTGAAATTCATAATTAATTAATTAAAAAACAAATGCATGGACTATTAGAAGTTGTGCTTATTGCTGCCAATAAGAGAGGCATGTTATAATTTTGTCATTTCATAGCTCACAGAAAAAAAGCTGATATTCTGTCAAATACTGTTCATTTGTGATTTTGATGATAATTTACTGTTAAACATTATATTTTTTAGAGAAAAAGGAAAGTACCTATTACATTTTCACCATGATTTTGTTTTTTACATCAAAACAAACTAATGTCAGACGTGTAAACTTAAACATTGACGTAATGTAATGCAATTACATATAAATAATTATAAATAATGTAAAACAAATAGCATGATGTCCATAATTAAGACTTAAAAACTTAATTAAGAATTAAAAACTGAAGACTTTTTAGAATTAAGAAAGCCCTAAAGCCTCCTCCTCACCTTCATCTTGGAGGCTTTCTTGCCACCACGTATAGCGTTGCCTTCAAAGGTGAACTCATTCTCTCGAATTACAGCCCTGCTGTCCTTGTCACCAACATAAGTGACCACGTACATGTCGGGAGCCCACATCTCAAACTCCCGCTCCCAGTTAATGATGGTGGATAGTGGAGCACTCACCAGGAATGGCCCTTTGGAATGACCCTGGACCAGTGAAACAACAGAGTGCAATGTTTTAGACATTCTTCAGGACAGTGTGCTTTCAGTCTGCCTTTACTGTGATGTGCGATTAGATGTGTGAATAAAAATGTATTGTCCAGAAAAATTCTTTATTGTATCTTCATTAAAAAGTGCAATAACTGATTATTCTATCAATTAAAAATGCATTTGGGTATTCCCTCTGAACATTTCATTCCAAAATCATTGCCATCAATATAGATAGCAGGGACGCACAAAAAACAGCCTCAGACCATTATTCTCCCTCAACCAAACTTTATAGTTGGAAATAATCATTCAGACAAGTTGCACTTGATGATGGAGCATGATCCATAATCCAGAGAAACATTCACACTCCAATGGTGAAGTGCTTTAGACCACTACAGACAAAGCATGCCACCGTGCATAGTGATCTTAGGCTTCTGTGCAGCTAATTGGCCATGTAAACCCAATCCATTAGGCTCCAAGCAAACAGTTTGTTAATGTTGCTTCCTCAGTGACAGTGTTACAAGTCACTGCTCTTTGCTGGGACCTATTCTATTGCCATTATCTATGGTGACTGCATGACCGTACAGGTGAGTTTATGTACCTGTTACCAGTGGGTGTACATACTGCATTGTTTTGAATTTTTGAGCCACAATTCAAGTGTAAACATTGTTTTTATTCATATAAAATTCGCTGTTGTAGGTTTTTATAGGTGTGTTAAATGTTTGTTTTGTACATTTTATATTTTACTCTCTATAAAATCCTAGGTTTTAACTAAATAGGTATTAATTTGTATAAAGCTCTACAGAAATTGGAAGTAAACTTAAAGCCAGATAACAAGTATATTTTCATCATTTAATAACCTTTTCCTTTTCCATAAATCAACATGTTGAATTAAACATCTGAAGATCTGTCAGTTCCCAGTCTCCACCCTCACTCTGTTGTTAAGGGATGCCTGCGAACTGATAATTGGCTCCTCCTCTCACCTGCTACCCATCTGCTACTTGTACATCTGTACTCCCACCAGTGTTCGTGAAGTCTTCTACAAGTATTTTTGACTCAAACAAAGGTATAAAAGCCTGCTTATTTGCACAAACACAAAAAGGCACACACCTCTTTGTAGAGAGAATAAAGGAAGACGGCAGTCTGAACAGTCTTGCCGAGGCCCATTTCGTCAGCCAGGATGGTGTCAGTGCCCTGAGCCCAAGAGAAACGCAACCAGTTCAAGCCCTCCAGCTGATATGGGTGCAGAGTGCCACCTGTCGAATCCAGATAGTCCGGCTGCCTGTCAAATTTTATAGTGGGCTGGGGAAAAGGGAAAAAATGGGGAAATAAGTAAAAAAGGAAAGAAAGGAAAAAAGAAAGAAAAATAAATGCAGAGAGCAAGAACCTCTCTGATTCTACAGCGGTTGCTGTGTAAAATCTTTTTTTAACTCAATTACAGATTTACCGAGTATAAAACCTATGACCTACAGAAACATTCTGTTTCATTTGGAAGTAGTTTAAATTACATTTTATAAACACGCTGTCATACATACATAAAAAAATCCACACTGCTGTTTGTACGGCTTGTACACTTACAATTTTTACAACTTCACAAGTCATACAAAAAGTCCTCATTTGTCACAGTTTAAAGTTTTGCTCTGAACGCCAAGAAAACGTATTTCGTTAGCAGCCCACTGCAAGAGATGCTGCATATCAAGGTACATGTGCATATACATTGTTAGTGTCTGCTCACAGAGCAACATGGACTGTCAGATTTTTTATGAATACTAAAATGATCACAGATAATTGGAAGCTTGGATCTCAAGTGTATCCACAACGAAATAATTGTTTATCAAACTAAATGCTATTGACAGCGTGACAGCAACAAAACAGAATTCTGTTTAAAGTCATTTGTAGCAGCAAACAAGATATTTTCACATTGCAATGTACCACTTTATGTCACACGAGTCAGTTTTCACTGAAATGTCCTACCCCCGCTCAAACAAAGTATGCTAGACATTCTGACTTTATTTAAACAGTCTCAGTGTCTACTTCACCCATTAATAAACTGCTTTCTGGATTCTCCTCCTGCCTGTTCACTACTACATTTCCTACCACTGTGTTTCATTACTAAACTCAAGCAATGCTTTTGACCGACTGACCGATGCCCAGAACACCAATTAGTGGAAATTAAGTGAACCAGCTGACAAGAGGGTTTAGTATCTTGTTATTATTACCTTATGTGCGTATATGTGTTTGTGTGTGTGTGTGTGTGTGTGTGTGTGTGTGTGTGTGTGTGTGTGTGCGATCATGCGTGTGTCTGTTGTGAGACTGAGAGAGATATTTTCAATGTGACTAATAGAGCTCATCTCTTACATCCACCACTGGGTTTATAGGAGGCTTTTCTATCTTCCGCACTTTAACTTTCTTTGGCTTCTTTCCAGGTCTGCCCTCATCTCCAATCATCAGCTCTCTGAGAGAAAGAGAAAAAGAGAAAGAGAAAGGGAAAAGATAAATTGAAAGGAAGCAAGAGAATGTAAAAACACAGGCAGTTATTATCTTCACACATAATGTTGGTACACTGTATTTTGCATACAAATAATAATTTACAGCCCAGAGAGCTCTAGTGATAAGAAATGAGCAGATGAGCCACAAAGAACAAGGAGTAGATCCTAATCAGTTACTCGAACACACATTGATAGTTTATTTACTACTTCACAATATAAAGCAGGTCTCACAGCTTCAACTGTACGCTCATACATGAACCAAAACCTCACAGCGGTATTACATACAAAAATAAGATTAAAATAAGATTAAAGGGAAGAGCACATCCATTGGTCCAATATCTGCATTAAGCAAATGTACACAGTATTAAAACCATACATTTTCATTCCACAGTATAACATAAAACTGAAATAACTCTGAAGTGAGTGAGTGAGTGTGCATGCGCAAGCACCTGTGGTTCCAGTACTGCTGTTTGTAGGTTTCATAATCCGGGATGTCCATATCCTCACTCTCCCAGCATGACTGGTCATACGGCAGATCTCGCCATTTTATTAGGTAGTGAACGTTGTTCTTCTTGTCAACACTGAGAAACAGAGAAAAAGGAGAGAGAGATGTAATGAAGGACAGGGCATAAGGGACAGAGAGAAAACAAAAAGGGAAATATTTAGCATATACTGATTAGAATCTGACACTCGGTAGAAGGCTTAAAGATGCAAAACATTCTGTTTGTGTTTGATCCATTTTTCCTCTTTGATATCATGGTCATCAAAAATGTTTCACTTGCATTTATTTTGAATGTTTTTAAAAAAATGATGCGAACAGCTGCAAGTTGTTGTTGATTTTTGTACAAGCTGCCTTTGGTTGATTCTGTAACTTTCTTTGTCCAAACTGGAAAGAGGGAGTTTAAATTGTACTTCCTGTTCTTTGTGCCCTTAAACAACAATGCAATCATTATTCTCATCAGTGCTGATGAAGGCCTGTGTGCCGAAACGTGTTGGTTACAAAACAAAGTGTGGAATTCTTTGGATGGATGGATGGATGGATGGATGGATGGATGGATGGATGGATGGATGGATGGATGGATGGATGGATGGATGGATGGATGGATGGATGGATGGATGGATGGATGGATGGATGGATGGATGGATGGATGGATGGATGGATGGATGGATGGATGGATGGATGGATGGATGGATACATAGAGTTCACAGTTTACGCCAGAACTCAGTGCATTGTGTTTTAGCCTACACTTAAAACCAAAAGCATCTGTCAAGTCTTTCACCAATTGTGGTCTACTGAATGACTCCTCAAACGCATCGGGACTGAAGTGACGATTTTTGGGGGGGGAAAGCTGTGAAACTAACATTCACTCCTTCCAACCGCAGTCAGGTTTAGCATGCTGCAACTATTTGGTGTAATCTACCCAACAGGCTTTGCATGCCAGAAATAATGGCCATATGCCAAATATTTCAAATTAAAGCATTGATTTATAAATAAATCTGCTGCTTATGTGATTTTTTTACAACATGTCTTAATATTTTTTCCATATTAATTACAACATATTAAGGCTTGTTACCAGCCCTTTAACAAGCAGGCTGTTGGAAGGTGAAGTTGCGGCAGGTTACAGAACGCTCTACCTGTGGTTGAGGATGCGGTGTATGAGGAGCCACTCTAACTTCACACCATAGCGGCCAAACTCGTCATCCATGCGGGCGTACACAGGGTCTTTGCTTTTCCTCTTGGTGCTTTTATCCTCATCACCCTCGGCGCCAAAATCGAGTGTGGGCGGCTCCTCCATGTCTGTCTTACGCTGAAAGTTGCGGAACATCACCTGACAATTCAGCTCCAACTAGAGAAAGAGATGCAGATCAGCTGGTTATTAGCGAGGTATATACAAGGGAAAAAGCACTCTGTAATAAGTGTATATATAACAAATAAGACACGTGAATGTACTATGTACATGTATACTTGTGTTACCCCTTCTACAGTGTGCTGTGTGTATTGTGTGTATGTTATGTGCACATATGCATGTGTGTTTTGCGTTTTCATGCATTTGGAAGCAGTGTGCGTGTGTCTGCATGTGCCTTTCTGTGTTTTTTATGTGTGTGTGCGTGTGATTGTGTGTGTTACCTGCAGTTCCTGCACCCAGGAGCAGTGCCAGTAGGACATGTTGCACCACTTGACAAAGAATTCTCTCTCTTTCCGGCCAATCATTGGAGGAGGATCTGGAGCATCGGCTGGGAGATCCGGAGGGCGGGGTACTGGCATTGGGGGTGGAGCCTCTCCCCAGCGCCAGGTCAGAACCTTCTGGACTTTACCTTTAAGAGGAGGACACTAAGAAAGAGGTATTTATTACATTCAGTAAATATTCGATTTGGTCCTATTTAGCTTTGTTTGTATGGTGGCAGCAGACATTGTTCCGACATGCATTCAAGTTCCTTTCCTTCCGTGTAATTAAGTGCAAATAATTTTCTGGTCACAATTATTTTAGGTGGTTGCAATGATTTAACCTGGCCACAGTCATTAGATTACATATCAGATCAGATCAGATCACACTGTATAACAAGCACAGAGTGGGCCGGATGTTCTTCAGTTGGCTCAATGCAAATAGAAACATGAACATAATCAGATCAATCGTTAACTTCAGCAAATTAATCCTCAGTTAAAATTTTAATTAATGTGACAGACCTACTGAAAACAGACAGTCCAACACACACACACACACAGTTTTACACACTCACCCGGCAGCGAGGGCAGATCCACTCTCCATTGGGGATGTCGGGTAGAGGCGGATTAAGGCAGTGCAGGTGGTAGGAGGAGGGGCAGGTGTCACAGCATAGCAGTTCTCCACCGTCCTTGCACACACGACAAAACTCCATGTGGTGGTCATCCTCCTCCTCCAAGCCTCCATCATCCCTCCTTCCTTCATCGTTCTCCTCTTCTCCCTCTGAGCTCTCTTCTCGTGCTTCCCACTGAATACCCTCCTTCTCCTGAGAGGGATAGAGAGTGATATAGAGAAGAAGAGAGCAAGACAAAGAAAGTGAAAGTGTTTAACATTCATTTTACCATGAAAACCACACAGAAATAGAGTAAGTGTGTTGCTAATTGTCTAGTGTTTTACTGCATGACATGGTGACAGTGTTTGGATAGAGTAGCTGGTGAGTGTATGGCAAAGCATCATTCAAAGATTCTCTTGCTAATGCTAATGTTGGCAGTGCGCCCTTACGCTACTTGTTTATGTTGGAGCGTAATGGCTAAAGAACACTGCTATATAGTAGACAGGGGTTTAAACGCAACACAAAATAAACCATTGTGTGGAGCAAATCTCTGATTGTAAACTATTGATTAATCAACAACATAAAAAATAAATCAAACATAAATCAACAAAATAAACAACATTTTTGAGAATCATTACAGTATCACAAAGCAGGACACTGCGATATTCAATACTTTCAATATTGTCTTACATCCGTAATACAAACTGGCCAGTCAAACAATGTGTAAATTACATTATCAGATCACTTTTGATAATATTAATACAGCCAGAACAGACTTACATGTCAGATATTTCTGAAATCATATGTGTCTAAACCTGTGGTATCTGGTACCACAGTAAGTGTAACTCACACAGTGGGGGCAGCTCCAGGTCCCCTCAGGAGCTTTCTCCATGTCAGGATCCAGGCAGACCATGTGGTAGGCTCTAGGACATGTATCACACAGGATGATCTCCCCACCCTGCTGACACACCTCACAGTAGTCCTGATGATCTGTCTCATAGCCGTCACCGTCCTCAGCCACTGAAGAATCAGGGGTAGATTAGGGAGTATGCTAAGTACAGAACCTATAGAAATACTAAACAAAACTCTGTATCTCCAAAAGAAAAAAATTCTAAATTACTACTACAGGGATAGTGTGTGTTTATCAATTCCATCTCACGTTTCTTTTTCTTTTTGGAGCTCTTGGACTTCTTGCTTTTTGATCGGCTACTGCGGACAGATCCGTCACTCACTGAAAAGCTGTCAAAATCGCTGTCACCATCATCATCCTCTCCGCTCTGCAAGTGGAGAACAGAGAGAGTTCATGGTAAGGCCATGTATAAAGTAGTGTGTGTGGCTTGTAACTGTAAAAGGTGAAGTCTTACAGATGATCTCTTCCTCTTAAAACTGCCCAGTTTAATTTTAAGCGGTGCAACTTTCTTGGCTTTAGATTTCTTATCCTGGGCCTTGGGCTTGGTTTTCCGGCGAGCGTTCGGACCTGGAAATATAAACCCACACTGAGTGCGGAAGTATTCAGAAATATATAAAATGCACAAAATACAAACAATTAAAACGATAGCTTTACATATTTTCCTTTACCAGTCAGTAAATTAAATGAAAGTGTTTTTCTTCTCCATCCCAAACAGCAAAGAAACAAACTCTGCCCAATGCAAAGCATTACAAATACATTTTATCCCAATATCCCTCCCTTTACCCTCCCTTCTGTCATCTTCTGCCCTCCTTCTCACCCTTGCCCTCCTTGGTCTTGGCTTTGCGCAGTGGGGGCACAGCAGGCGGCTGCTGTGAAGTTTGTGTGGCAGGTGTTTGTGCAGTTGCCTGTGTTGTTGCTGAGGCAGTTGCAAGGCCTGTTGCTGGTCCTGTTGCGGGGGCTGCAGCCCCAGGTCCTGCCAATTCTGCCCCAGCAGCTGTTACCATGCTTTCCACAGCCGCTGCAGCGTTAGCCGCCACCAGGGCGGCATTGGTGCTCGCTGTGCCGCGCATGGGGTTGTTGGTGCTGAACTCACGCCACTTCGCCCCTAGTACCATCATCATCTTGGACACAGCAATCTTTGGGTTTTTAGCGGCTATCAGAGGTCTGCGGAGAAGACATATTATTATTTGAAATTGATTAGACGTTTTTATTTTTCAGTAGTCCTCTTTCATCGCAAGAAAATGTATCCCTTGCATTTCTGTCACATCTTGACATTAAAAGAAACAGAATTAAGTGCAGACTCAAACGTATAAATTGAGAATAAATGTTTGCCACACAAATATCTTACAACAATTACAATAAATATGGCAATGAATTATAAATGTAATTAAACCAATTAAGGGATAATATACTTAAGGGTTAAAAAATGAAATAAAAAATAGAATACTAAGGTATGTGTGAGAGAAGAAGAGGCCATGCTGTACCTGACCATCTGGCTGAAAGCTTTGTAGTTGGTGAGAGAGCGGTAGTCCTCCTGTGTGAAAGCGTAGTCAATGTCCTTCATGCCCCAGTCCGCCAGGAGCTGAGAGGACGACTTGGGCTCCTGGGAAAAAGAAAAAGGTGAAGGAGAGAGCAGTGGTGGCAGGGGCTTTCATTGATGGTTAACCTGCCTCCAAAATATCCATCTGAACTACAAATGTGCAGATATTCCTATATACAGATATTCAAACTAATCTTAGTACTCATTTACTGATCTTCCAATCAGACACGTGTAGTTTGGAATTTAATCCACAAAATAAATCAATCGTAAATCGGTTTTCAGCTGTTTGGGTGACATAAAACCACAGAGAATGTTAGGACACATTTGACTTTGTGTCTCACATTAAGAAAACATGCTGATGTGTTTAAACACAGCTGCATATAGAAATATTTAAAACATAAAAATATACAGTGTAAGTTTGTGTCCCTCTGAGTTATAGTTCTGAAGTCCACCGGAAGTATAATCTATGTATCACACAGATAAATCACTAACATCTCCCTACTACTCTCCTCACCTGCCCAATATCATCATCCTCCTCCTCCTCCTCCTCTGGTTCTGGATCCTTCCGTTTGTTTTTCCCTCCAGATGCACCGCCTCCAGTCTTTTCTCCACCCGCGCCTCCTTTCTTGCGCTCCTTGGAAGAGCTAGACCTCTTCTTCTTCTTCTTGCTAGGGGCATAGTCACTGCCCTCACTCTCTGAGCGCACAGGTCGTCCTTCTTCTTCCTCTTCCTCCTCTTCTACCAGTCGCAGAGCCTCTAGTGCTTCAGGGGAGCTCACAGGCACTTCCTGAAAAATGGCCAGCATGGAAGAGGAGAATTTTGAAAACCCCCTATTTTGGCTTCAAAGTGTGGCTTAATAACACTAACTGTAGATCACTGCATCCCAGAGTAACACATCTGGATCGAAGAATTGCTGAACATATGTACACATATATACAAAGGGAAATTGTTTGTGTTGGACAAGCTTAATAAAACAAGACCAAAAATTCCATTCAACCTGATGAGAAACTGTGTAGTCAGTATATAACACTGGGCTTTCATTTGACCAGTACTACATGACTACGGTCATTATGGCAAGCAAAACTTGGTTGGCAGGAAGACGATTGCGACACTGAATTTGTCAAAACATTAAAGTTAGCTTGACAACAAAAAAAAACAACAGTGGAAAAAAATATAATCCAACCACTCACTCTAAGTTGTGTGCCACAATTTTTAGTGGGCTAGAAGGAATTTTTGCCTATATTCTGCAAATCTTGTCCAACCGAATAATAAAAGAAATGGAAAAGTAGTGGACACGGCTTGGTCAATTCCAGAAGAGGTCAAGTCTAGTAGTTTAGAGATGTCCTGTAGGGGTGTGGTTGAGGAACTTCTCCCGTCCCAGCACTAACTGACAGATTCTTAGTTCACTATTCCCATAATTATCATTCCAGGAGGGATAGTACAACCTGTGGCTTGGCAAGAGGTGTATTACCTCTCTCTGGGTTTTCTGCCGTTTGCTGCTCTTGCTCTCCTTGCTCTTCTTAGTTTTCTTTTTCTTCTTGGACTTGGGTGTGTCCATCTCGGAAATGGGCTCCTCTGCTGCCTCGTCTAAGAGCAATACAAACAATGAAGGGGACGAAAAGAACAACCAAATGCTATGCTAACTACTTTTTTAAAATATGACTGCAGAATACACCAAGAGTAAAAAGCACAATCCCTTCAATAAAAAATGCATGTAAAAGAAAAGAAACTGGAAACGTGATGGCAGGTATGCAAAAAATGAGTACAATATTCATTAATAATGTGGCCTACTCTAAGACAAGATGCAACATGTGTTCAGATAAAGTTAAAATAATTAAGTTAGCTTTGTTAAGTTTACAGAGCTAGGTTAACTTTGTTGATTTGAGCTAACAGGGTTATCTTGATTAGGTTAGCCAGTTTGGGTTAATTGGGTTATAAGTTAGTTGGGTTACATTAGCTGGGTTAGTATATCAGGTTAGCTGGGTTAGGTTAGTTGGTTTAAGTTAACAGAGTTAAGTTGGTAGGTATAATATTTCTGGTTGAAATGTATTGGGCTAAATTAGTTAGTTTAAGTTAACAGTGTTAAGATGGGTGAATTAATATTTCTGGTTATTGTGGGTGGGTTATGTTACCTAGTTGAAATTAACTAACTTAGTTGTGTGAAGTTAATAGGGTTAAGTTAGCTGGGCTAATATATCAGTTTTAGATTAACTGAGTTAAGTTAGTTGGGTTAAGTTAACAGAATTAAGCTGGTAGGGTTAACATTTCTGGTTTACATTAACTTGGTTAAGTTACTTTGGTTAAGTTAACAGCTTTCCTGACAGCAAGAGGTTAGCAGACCACTGTTGGTCACCAGAGTTTAATAGTGTTTAACAAAATGCCATTTTTATTGCTCATTTTCCACGTTCAGCCCAATTTATTAATTTATCTTTCAGTATTCTTTGTAACATTTTTCACATAATCATTTTACATCAGGCCATTTATCTCACATCATTATTTTGTTTTCTGTTGTTTGTAATATTACAGCAGTGTAAAACAGTCAGCAGGGTGCCGCCCATATCAAATGAGTGGATTGATATTTGCTTGTTATCTGGTTTATGGTTGAAGCTAACTGGGTTGAGTGAACAAGGTTTAGAAAGTCGTGTGCATTGTTAACATGGTTAAGTCAGCTGTACTATACTATATCGGGTTTAAGTTAACTAGTTTAAGTTAGTTCCTAGTTTAAGAGTTCCTGTTTTAAAAGAACTGCACACGCTACCTGTATCATTTAGAATAGACTTTAAAGTTCTGCTACTTAGCTCTTAATAATCTAGCACCACCTTACATTACAGAATGTCTCTCTGTTTATGTTCCAGCTAGAGTTCTAAGATCTGCAGGTACTGACCTTCAGAAAATATGGAGAGACCCTTTCAGATATTCAGCTTCTACACTGTGGAACAATTTTCATTAGACAGTCAATCTCAGTGCTCACTTTTAAGAAACAATGAAAAACGCCTCTCTTTAAGTTGTAGTACCTATAAATGTGAACCATGTCTTTGGCTAATTAAGTTTATTATTACTGATGAAAACTGTCTGTAAAACACTTTCTGCTGCTGGTATGAAAAGTGCTTTATAAATGAAATGTATAATAATAACAACAACAACAACAACAATAATAATAATAATAATAATAATAATAATAATAATAATAATAATAATAATTATTATTATTATTATTATTATTATTATTATTATTATTAATTGACTAGGTTAAATTAGATGGGTTAAATTAGCAGGTTAAACAGGGCTGGGTTACAATAGAGAATACATGTGAGTATTTCCTGATTACTGCTGATCGATTGGTGATTAACGTTAGTGAACTGTGAGTGTCAGGTGTTGGGTGACAGTTGTTGACTGATGCTAGCCCTGCCCCCGTTAGCTAACAGCTGTAGCTCCAGTAAACTCACCGAGTCCCGCAGTGTGGCATCCCAAACCCCCCCTGCTGTCCTCCTCACTTGCAGACATCGCGCTTCACAAACACATCTGAAAAGACAGGATTAATAAGAGTAACTACTGAAACACATTTACCGAGCAGCGCTGATGGTGTGGTAATGTAACGCACCTCTACACACGGGCTGGGTGTAAGTCGGACTTCTCATTCAACAACAAAAACAAACCCAGCCAACATGCTCGCTCAGTGAACGTTACTGCTGCATTACAAACACGGTATAGTCCATACTGTCAGTCAGTACACACACGATAACGGCGAGCATGTTTGTTTTTATCTTAATAAATAAGTTTCGTCGTCCGGCAGAAAGGGGACAGTGGCTAAAGCTAAGGCTAACGCTAAAGCTAGCTGTCAATCAAGTAGCTGCAGCTACAGCTAACAGACACAGATCCGGAGGTCTCGGACGTGAATCCAGTTAAAAGTAAAACATTATTCCAACTTCTGATGTTTATCTCTCCCTTCTAAGGGTTGAATGTCGGCGGTGGGAGCTGTGTGCTGTCACACACACCGGGGTTTATGTGTGCGTATGTGTGAGAGTGACAGACAGCACACCGCCAGAAGTTCTTATCAATATCGTATTTTCGCTGTTTATGAGGGCAGCTGGACCCAGTCTGGAGTTTAATGGCAGCTGGCGAGCGAACTTACTCACAGGTCAGTCGGAGGAGGTCCAGAGCACACACACGCACTCACACGCTGCTGTGGGATTGTTTCAGGTGAGAATGTAGTTGTCAAACGTGGTGGTAATAGCAAACTTTCGAGAAAAAAAACAAACAGCTAATAAACGTTATAAAGCTTTGTCGTCCACTCTACCCCCGGTTCCTTTTCTCCAGCGTCGTCAGTGACCACAAGCTAACATCCTCAAACACAAAGAGATCAGGGGGTAGACATCCCATAATAATCCTGTGCACTCCCCCCCAACACACACACACACACACACACACACACACTCACACACACACGGACTCAGCACAACACTCAGCAACGTACAGACCATAATAGTCACTCTCCCCACACACACACACACACTGACACACACACACATACCACATACACACTCCTCCCTTCCTCTGACCCTGCCCCCATAGCAACCACGTTGCTATGGAAACATCCCCCCCACACCCGCCAGCTCTCCCTGGCATCCCATAATAGTCAAGCAGGCCGCTGACATCCCATAATAAACACAACTCCTAAAAGAGAGGTGGGGGGGGCAGAAAAACACCAGTCACATGGTCTCCAGGGAAACTCCAGGCCCAGCGACAGACCATAATATTCTGCTGTGGCGGTTTGTCCACCTGGCTGCTTCTCTTGCACCCCACGAGTGACTAAATGCCCCGCTGCCCCGTCGACCAAGCAAGAAACGCCCCGCTCAGCCAGTAGGTCTGCAGTGAAAAGAGGGCTTTCAGTGCCCAGTGCTGCTCTCAGAATGGGAGATGGAGACTAATTGCCCCAAGTGGGACATAAACAGCTTAGAGAATAACACCAACTCCAGCATGGACACTGGCTGACTATCATTATTATTATTATCATCACTATTATCATTAAATAACATCTCATATAGTGAGTGCTTTCTGTGGCCAAAGTACCGGACACATAACTTTTAGAGCCTAAAGGGGCGTGACTGGCTTGTCTTTGGGGCAACAAAGTGGACCAACAGAACAGCCCAAAACAAACTGGTACAGGGTGACTAGACCACAAGATTATGATTAAAAATAGAAATGTTTTCTTTGAGTAAATGGACGGCAGTAAAGAACACAAAGCCTGATCTAGCACAGACTCTACGTGATTGTATTATTATTACTATTATATTAATAAATACATCTATGAATGTGAAGTCACACACTTTGTGTACTGTTTGTTGACCTTCTATCTAAAAGTCAACATGTTACCTGAATCCTACATGGGTGAAAGAGGGCATACCTCTAAGCCCCAGTTCCACAACGTCTCGCGCTTTTAAGGTGATGTGGCATAAACACTGTACATAAACGTGAGACAGTTCTTTATGTACAACAACACTTTATATTTTATTACAAAATCTGATCACAGCCTTCAGAGAAATCTCAGGACAAGGACTGCATGTGTTTTACATATCCTTATATCTATCAAATCTGCTAAACAGGCAGCAAGCCTAGAACTAGACGACTTTTTTGCTGATTTTGAGACATTCATTCTTCTTTAGCACCATGTTTTTCATTCCTGAAACAGATTATGACTGGGAGAGTAGCCCGTAATGTGTAATATTAGGAGTAATATTTGTCTTAACTAAGCCCTGTAGGTTTCAGTGACTGTCTGCATTTGAAGATCTTCAAAGTACTAATATCTCATTGATTTATGACAGTGTGTCAAACAATGAATTTCACTGTTGCCAGTGTGTGTTATTTTTATGAGACTGATGTTGGCATTAAACTGGTTTGATTTAGTGTCAGATTGAAGAAATTCTTTCCCACAGGCCTACTGTACGCTTGATATGTTAATTTGAGAAAGAGGTGTCAGCAGGACCACAGTGCAGCACCACTTAGTAATTTACCTGCACAAATACACCTACTAAATCCAGTTTAAGTCATTAAGATGAGTTGAATCATATGTCGAACCACATGTGTTTGAGCAGAGTAATCACCAAGCTGTGATGGACTTCAGCTCTTCAGAATCGAAGATGGATTTTGAAGCCCTGATTCAAGGTTAAATCAGGTGAAAAACTTATTGCTGACGGTGTTTTTAGCATAAAACATCACTCCTTATTATTCTGCCTGCTAATGACCTACTGCAGGGCCAGCAAAGCATGTCTATGTCTATGCTTTATGGATGACGGTTACTGATTACTGATTGTGAATTACTTAGATTACACATTTTTGGTTATGATGTTTTATGTATGGACTGTGCTTTATGGTTTATAGTTATATATGGTCATATACTGTAGGTTATGAGTTTTACATTATTAGCTATAAATCATGGGTTATAATTTTAATATTTCAAGTTATAGCATATGGATTGTTATAGATAATAACCTATGGGTTATGGGTAATGGCTGTAATTTATGGGTTAAGGTTTACTGGTTATAGATTATAGGTTATGAGTTATAGTCTGCTGGCTATATAATATTGGTCATGGATTATACATTAGGGTGTTAGATGTCAGTGGTTATACATTTCAAGTTGTAGCATATGGATAGTAAGTTATAGATAATGGGGTATGAGCTAAATGTTATTGGCTATAAATTATGGGTTATGGTTTATAGGTTATGAGTTATACTGTAGGTTACTGGCTATACATTATGGGTCATGGATTATAGGTTTACTCTGTCTTTATTTTAGTGCTAAATCTATGTGCTGAAATAAGTTTCATTCCTTATTCTTCACCATGCTTTCCTGGTCTGTCTGTCCACCAGTCGACATGCAACTGCAATTAAAGGTGCATGCCTACATCCCACCGACCTACACACACACATACACAATCCTCTTCCTCTCAGAAGAGATCAGTCGCCATGGAGACTTAGGGGTGGGGGCGGTTGGGCATTGGACACCAATCAGGGCTGGAGATAGGGAGGTGGTGTCACGCTGCAAACCCCCCCCACACACACACACGAACATCCCATAATACTCTCTGCATGCTCAGAGAAAACCAGACCCTCACAAACTGCTTCACTACCTACTGAGGTAGCAGAGATAACTCACAACCTACTTACCTCCACCCATACACACACGCTAGTGTACATTCCTGTCTTTGGTGGTTTTTTCCATGCCCTTCTTAATGACCGTACCTGAAGGCTGCTGTGCTGTACCTCAACCTTAGGAACCAGGATATCATCTTTTGCCTCTTTTGTGCAGTTTGCAGTTCAAAAAATAAAGGAATGTCCCTTACAGTAATAAAAGAAGTGTTCCATCAACCTGGTCCCCCTCAAAGTGATAAGGCAGTATCTTCTAGCACAAGGGGAATGAGGACACCAAGTGGCAAGATGTGAGTTAAGCCCAATGTGAAGAAGTGTTTGTACGTACAGCAGGCTCTTCAGCTCACTGAAGAATTTCTTCTTTCTTTTTTCTGTGAAATAGAAGACTGAGTGAGGCACACTGTGATATTTCTTTCCATTGACAATGTGCTGCGTCTCGGTAGGAGGCGCAAGATTAGAGGGATTTAATTTCTGTCTTAAAATATCCCCCTTGGATGTCCACTGCAACCAAGGTGTTTTAGAATGAGGTCAGATGAAGGTCCAAAAATACTGAGCGTTAAATGTCCTTATAGACAGTAGAGATGCAGTAACAGTGAACATTGTTTTGTTTTAAAGCAGTCACTCACAATAGCCTGCACTGCTATTAGGACAACACACAGTTTGGCTGATCAAATCAGTGCATAGACTAGGATTTACAGTGGCTTGGTTAAATAAGGAGAGTTCGGTACATAGAACCAAAATACCGTGAACCTGAACCACGGTTGTCTTTTCCTTCAAACCCAAATCCTGCATTTATAGTAAGGTGGTAAAATTATTCCAAACTACTAGATTGTTATGTGACTGTCTCCATTTTTACAGCCCCCCAGGCAATCAGGGTCTGTCTGTGTGGAGTTTGCCTGTTCTCTCTGTGTTCATTTCCTCTGGGTGCTCTGGTTTCCTACCATACATACGTACATACATACAAAAACATGCAGTCAGGTGAATTGGTGATTATAAATCGCCCCAGGTGTAGGTGTAAATGTGTATGTCTGCCTTGCGATAGTCCAAGGTGTGTCCTGCCTTCCACCCAATGAGCGCTGTGATAAGCTCCACCAAGCATGGTTGATTTTTCCCTAAACGAGGCTGAAGATGGCTTCCTAATCACCAGCTTCTTAAGCTAATGCTACATTCCACCTTAACAGATGCTACACAGACACCAGAGTGTAGGAATAGGAAGCCAGTTTCAGTGGCCACAAGTTTAACAAGATCCTAGACAGCTTTAATTCGAAGTGGCTCTGTACATATCACTTCGGATAGTCTCTCAAACCTTGGACAATATTGAGGTTTTGCGTGCAATAGAGGGACAGTTCCATTTTTATTAGCTTCACAACCCTGACCACAGCCTGTTAAGCAGCAGCCATGCTGTATGGTTTTGATGGTTGGGGCAGATCTTGAACTGAAAGTTTCATAGTGAGTAACAACTTTCATTTGTGTTGATGTTGAGATTAAAAGCAAATTAGTATAGGTAGTATAGGTAATGTTAGCTACTAGCAAGCTCCAAGTAAGTAATGTTTGCATAGTTAACTATATTTATTGATGACCTAACTTATTTCTTATATTGTTTTATCTGTCTGTCTGTTTTGACACAATGCTTCTATGAGATCATCTCTGTAAACCAGCTAATCAGAGCAAGTCTCATCACACCAAAAAAGGGAGAACAGCTTGATTCATTCTAGGGTCCAATCATAGGGCGTAAATGGGTGTGTAAAACTGCAACTGCAATTTTTCACCCCATGAAGGTCACATAGCTTTTATATAGACATCAGAGAACAATATTAAATGCTGACTAAAAGCATTCTATGGCACTTTTAAAACTATAAATCATACAGAAGCAGATTTATTTAAACATATATATGGTGAAAACGTATATACATTATAGGTCTAAACGTTATGTCATTTTTAAGTGAAGTGTCTCTGATGGAAACTGACGGGCTAGTAAAGACGTTTTCTATTACAATATGTGATAAAGTTGAATAGGGCCCTTACACTTAAAGGGATCCATCAAACTCGCATAACTACACATTATAGGGTGATAATCCTACATTTAACATATTCTAGTATAGTGACAATGAATAACATACTTACTTGCCGAATACAATTAGCATCAATTAAGGTTCTGCTGGGAGAGTAAAACGGGCCCCGGGGCATTGGGTGTAAGAGGACGGGGTGCGAGGCGTGTTATTTACGAGAGAGGGGCAGATGACAGAGAGAGGAGGAGACGAGAGGCGCCTGACAGGACACCGGGCCACACATCGTCATGGCGTTGCCTGGGGAGACGGAGGAAGACGTCACTGGGAAGGATGTCAGAACACAAAGAGAGACGGAGAAGAGAGGAGAGATAGAGAAAGTGACAAAGAATATAAAGGAAAAGAGTGGGAAGGATGAGGAGGCTCGGAGGGAAAAGAAGCAGAGGAAAGTTTCACAGCTGAAGGAGGAGCTAGAGAGACGAGAGACTCTATGATACACAACACCACACCAGCACTTCTACTGTCCAGTCCTGTTAGATATATGTAGATTATGGTGGTGTATGATGTATGAAGGTATGATGACTTGAAAACTTCTTTTTACATTCTGAAAATCTTTTGCACCAAACGTGGTTTAAACATGTGGATTGTGCTGACATCACATATATTAGTATATGTATATGTGTCAGTTACTCCCTCAGATAAGCTGCAAGATCTAAACAGCTTTAATATGTTTTTTGCTAGTTTGTGGTTCACTGTATAAACACTCAGCAGGTCCTGTAGGTATCACTGGCTCTGATTTATACGGACATACTGTCTCCAATAAATGTTATAAATGATATGATGCCATCATGTACACGATGGTGCGTATTTATGTAGCCTTTATAAGACATTTAGATTATAAAAAGTTTATAAATGGTTTAAAATTAGTTTTGTATGAGTTTTTTATTAGTAGCAATTAAGTCATAAACACCTTAAATTCATTACTATGTTGTTACAAGACATAAATTATCCATTGTTTGCCTAACAGTATGCTCACATTCAACTACACTGATCAGTTTTTGAAGCTTTAATATGCTTTTTGCTAGTCTGTGGTCACTGTATTAACACTCAGCAGCTCCTGCAGGTATCACTGGCTCTGATTTGTACTGGCATATGAAAAACAATGAAAAACATGGATCCCCATTTTCGTCCGTTTTTATTTTTCTGCATTATTTGAACACAACAGCTGCCGTTTAACTTAAATTTAATGATGAAGGACCAATAAAAATGCTTCAAAATAACTTCCATTGACATTGAATTAATTATTAAAATTTTTGGTCTATCCTGTAAGGTTGCTGTTTTGGAGATACCTCTTTTCTTTGGGCAGCAATAACATGATGCTTAGGTTTTTTCCTTTCATTTAAAAAGATTATATCACTCATCTTACCTCAATTTTCCCCCAAATACACCATGAAACCCCACAGGCTGCAGCAAAAGAGATGAACTGTGTTTGGAATGGTTCACTTGTTAACTCACTATTCGGTAATTATCAGTGAGGATTGGAACAGCACTACTGTTTATGAGACAGAGAGCAATTTCAAGTGCAGTGTTGGTCTTTGTTAGAAATGCTTCATTTGTTAACTTATTCATCATTCACTACGTAATGTTTGCTATACAGTGAACGGACTGGGGTCCAAATACGGGGTAATGGAAAAAACGTCTCACTGACAATTAGAACAACATTACACACTGGCTGACACACCACGTAGTGCAGTATTTCTCTAATACTCTGCACTTTCAGACATTTATGGAGCGAGTAACATGTTAAACACAATAAAACATAATTATTAATCAAAGTGTCGAGAGCACTTTGCAAAGCACAGCTCTTGCCCTCTCTCTATATTTCAGCCTTACGCTTTCCAGAACTGCTACAACATAAACACTCTTCCATCTTTTTTTTTCCCTAATGACGCCAAGACCAAAAAAAAAAAAACATCTTGCACAAGTGGCAAAATCAATGTTTTAATGTTCTACTATAGTTCTCAGTGTTGGGGTCCCACTCTAGTGCCCCCCAACAACCACCCCCCACCTCTAGAGGTGATTTATTTTCTCCAGTTCCAATATTTGTCGGCACTGCGGTTGCCCTCTTGTCTAAATGTCATCCCTTCTTTTAAGACAATGCGGAGGGGTAAAGGATGAGGGAGCGGGGGGGCAGTGTGGTAAAGGGGGAGGTGGACACTCGTAAAACGTGTAACAAAGTTTGGGAAAATTAAACATTAGGTAAGGCGTGTTCACCGGGGTGGGTTGTGGGTCGGGGTTGCACTGCTCTTCCTCTCCTGCATTGTATCTATCAGGTTATTTATTGTGGAAGCCCGTATTTCTTTCTCACACCCTTATACTCCGCTGGCTTTTTTACGCACAGCCGTTTTGTGAGGGCTGCAGGATTTAAGGGCAACATTTTCTGACACTGCCTTCCCTGACACTAGGTAACACACACACACACACCACACACACACACACAAACACTCAGGCAGGACACAGTTATAGCGATATGTATTGCAACCAAGTACTGGACTTTAACTGGGACTGCCCACTCTTCCACCTCCAAATAACATAATACTCATTCAAACAGGAGACTGCCTCTCTCTTTTACTCACAAACACTATAGTGAAAGACATTTCTGTACTTTTCATTTAAATTTGTTTTCTTTCTATGAAGCAAGCACTAACATCGATCTACTGGATTTGATCCACTCAAATTCTGCAATTAATATTAATATTTCAAAGACTACATGCTGTTTTTGTACAAAAGATTTTTCATTCAATTAGAAACCAAAGCAGAAGCATTATCACAATTACTGTCAGATGTTTAGACCCCCCTGTATATCTATTAACTGCCAATAAATCCATACATAAAATGTAATGTAACCTCACTCACTGCTGTAATAAATAACAGAGCTAATGAAATATTTTGCAATTACATTGCATCCCATTCGAAACAACCTTTCAATAAGGTTTGCTGATAACAGCAAAAATGTACATGCCACAGAGATGGATATATGAATATTTCATATCATCTTAGTATTTGTTTTATTATTTCTGTTATTTGGAGTGAATAATTGAATGTTTCTATCTTTTTTTTTTCGACTTGCCAAGCTACAAGCAACAACAGAGAACATCCTGCATTTGCAACCAGCTCGGCTGTTAGCTAACGCGTTGAAAGGCTCCTATTTTTTGGATTTAAATTAAAATATTTGGTTAATATGTCCAATGCCCCCACCCACCACCATTTTCTTGGGCAAACAGATAGATTTCCTAGATTTTACTTTCTGAGAACAACATAAACTGGCTGGCTCTCCAGAAAGAAAGCTGCCAGTTAGCTAGCAGGTCATGAACACAGCTAAGCTTGCCGCTATGAGTCAATTTAATTAATGATGAATTAATGTCTCATTCATCAGTGACAAACACCTGCATAAACAGTTCCTTACATCTCCCAACATTTGTTACATTTATAACATTCATACATCTCTCATCAAGTTGGATTGCAATGAAATGCAGCTGGACTGATGAATACATGGCAGATGTTAACTAGTAACACAAAGCTTGCCAACATGCCTGAAGCAAACGTGTAAAGTCTGTTCTCCAATAAATGTTATAGGATATGATACCATCATGTACATGCTTGTGTGTGTTTATGTTGCCTGTATTAGAAGATTAGATACCTTTTCAGATTATAAAGAGCTTATAAATTGTTTTAAATTAGTTTTATATGAGTTTCTTATTGGTGGTAATTAAGTCATAAACACTTTAAAACCATTACTATGTGGTTACAAGACATAAATAAAAAGGGGAGCACTGGCCTGTTGTTTGCCTAATAGTAAGCTCACATTCATCTATACTGTTAAAGCTCAGTTTAATGTTTACTACTTCGCCAGCATTAACCCTGTCAGCTCTTTTCCCTTTTAATTGATTTTTATGAATACTTATTTACTATATTTTTATAAATACTTAAAACTTTTTTTTAAGTGTTTATCACTTTACTAAACATTACCAAACAATTTGATACTATTCATAAGCTTTTTGTAGGGGTAACCTTATTCTAAAATGGTACCTAAGGTTTTATTTATTTATTTATTTAATTTATTATAGTTACAATTTCATGAGAAGCGTCCACACAATATTGCAGTGTTACAAACTTCAGTCGCTAAATTACTCTTATTTCCCTCAAAATAATCTCAGTGGTCCCAACACTTTCCCAAGAAATCACTCACATTTCCAGGATGCTTTCTGTAAGTTTCTCATTGTTGACTGGAAAACTAGTCTCTGAATTTAGATAGATAGATAGTTTGACCAAATTGGTAGAATAGTATGTGTTAGAGTCACGTTTCTGGGCTGGACTAAAAAGGCAAAATAAATAACTATTATTTTCAGAAGTTGACATTTAAAGGGGTCACCCACCCATTTAGGGACACCCACCCCAATAGAAAAAACTCTAAAACTGAGGATTTTGTTTATATGTAGCTTATTACTGTCTTACAGTCTAGCTTTGGTTTAAACAAATCATGACAATTTCTGTCAGATTGTAGTTTGTACTTACTTAGTATGATGGTGCATTTACTTGTAGGTGCATCACAATTATAACATATAGCAATATAAGTGTAGTTAAGTATCTTACTAAGTGTATTACTGAAGTACTGAATTTCCTGCTAAACATAAAAAACCATTTTTATTACTAATAAATTATAATAAATTCCACATGAGAGCAATATCTAAATTAAAAGTGTCAGTATTGTTCATTATGGTTACATAACCCACGTGCAAATACACACCACACATTCGCCTGGAGGACTCATACACACATAGGTCGTAATTACATGTTGTACCAAAGTTGTAATTACATTTATTCAGGTTATGAATTAAGTCACCCTCTCTCACACCTCCTAACACACACACACAGCTATTATACTTTCCTTTAAGATGAGGTCACACACTGTGTTCTTTGCTAACAGTGATAATGAGGCCAAACTCATCTCTCCATGTCACTCTTAATGTACTACAACCTGACCCATTACCCCTCCTATGTCCCTATCCCTCCCTCTCTCTGTCCTTCCAGGCCTCCTTTATAACCGCTCTCCCAGCTCTCCATCTACATTCAGTCTTTCTGACTCCACTGGACTTTCCTCTTTCTGAAGAATGGACTTTTTGAAAAGGACGCACACTCTTCTTCTCTGAGGAAATAACAGTAACGGAGCGAATTATTTGTGATTGGTTTTGAAGTAAATGCAACTGTAAGATAACTAAAAGTGGGGATGTGATAAGGAGTTATACACCCTCATTTTTAAAGATACTGGTCAAAATCAGCAGTAACCTAATATAAAGTACTTATTCTCAAATATGATCATGATTCTAAACCCTGTAAGATGACTGCTGGTCAAGCTGGGGTTAAGAGATTGTGATTCTCCTGAATGCACATCTGCGTGGACTGGCTTTACAAACGTAACTCCGCTGGATGTATTTCTGCGTGGATGGTCAGTGTGCTCCGTCTGGACTGGTAAGACTCTTACCTCATCTTACTCATTTTTGGTTTTATGGAAGAAATCACAGGTCATTGTAAATGAGCCAGATATCTCCTCCATCATAATCCATCATACGCAGCAGACATGTGGTGGGTAGATTGTGTTGTATTTTTTGGTGCTGATGCTGATGCTGTTACTGTGAGGACACCAGGAAACTAATAACTGATTAATAGAGCTGAAGAGACTAAACAACCTTTCAGAGCTCTTACATGTCGGCCCCTTTTCAGCAGATATGAGGGGATAATCCCCAACATTAAAGCTGAGCGGGGACAAGAAACGAGCACACCTCGGTCCCCACACCCAGACCACCCCGCAGACGGACAGACAGAAGGACAGGCAGTCTGATGCCAACTGTCTCCTCTGTGAATCACACGGGACGACTCCTCCTGCTGTTGCTATGGGCAGCCCACCTCTCCATGGCGACCAACTGGCTGTAAGTTGGCGCGCGCGGACGGGTTTGTTTGTAATGCTATAACCTGTAAAAGATGGTGACATCTTTCTCCTTCTCTCTCACGCACCCTCTGCACCGCTCTCTTTGTCTTCCTCAACTCTTAAAAATCTCCCGCTCTCTCCACCACACTCATTGTCCAGTCCTCCTATTCACTGTGTCCTCTTGTCTTGTTTTCTCTCTTTAGGGTACCGTACTTAATGCCTTCATTCTCTCTCTCTGCAGTTCTCTGGCCCGGCTGCCGCGTTCTCGTCCGATATCGGGCGACGGGCCATGTGGGCGTCTGAGGGGGCTTTCTGCAGGACAGGTGGGGGTGTGCCGGGCGCGGGGGGAGGTCATGGAGTCTGTAAGGAAAGCTGCAGAGATGGTCATCGAGGAGGTGAGAGTGGCCATGAAGCCCAACCACATGGTTCATGTGGCTGTCTGAGCTGATATGGCACAGTTTCGTTTAAGGACAGTTCTGTGGTAAATTAAGTAACCCACGCTTGATCACTGAAAACGATTCGATAGACCTGAAAACATAAATAAATTCTTTATCCAGCGTCCCACCAGGCACCCAGTCACACCGATCAGTCAAAGGTTTGGACAAAATTGACTGAATGTGTTTATTGTACACCAATGTTAATCTAAAGGTTTAGACTTTAAAAAATAGTTTCTGAGACAGATACGAATTGTGAAGCCAGTTTTTATGTATGATTTTTTTTTTTTTTTTACTTTTTTGTAAATGGGCCAGAGTAGACAGTCTCAGGACTTTAAGAACCTTGGTTTATTTTGCTCATTGCATAATTCCAATGTATTAATTGATATAAATCCTAGAAAGCCCCTTTCTAATGATCTTTTTCCTTGTTTGTCTGTCTTGGTAGTGTCAGCACCAGTTCAGGAACCGTCGCTGGAACTGTTCCACCACACCTCGTGGCATTAACGTGTTTGGCCGGGTGATGAACCAAGGTCAGCACTTTCCAGTCTTTGCTTCCGGCTACATGCTGCAAGAACCACTTTTATAAATCACAACAATATAAACCAAGCCTGTGTAATGTTGCTAATAATAAATCAAAACCAAAAAGCTTTCCTGTCAGTCTCGCACAATTTGGCAGTAAACCAAGGTCAGATCATCACTTCACCATGAATGAGTGGTTTTACACTGACTGTGTGTTACCGAGGGCTGTGTGTTGTCTGCAGGAACACGGGAGGCAGCTTTCGTCCATGCTCTGTCTTCCGCAGCAGTGGCCGTGGCAGTGACAAGGGGCTGCAGCCGGGGGGAGTTGGAGAGGTGTGGCTGCGACCGGAAAGTTAGAGGGGTCAGTCCAGAAGGTGAGTCAAATGAAAAAAAAAAAAACAAAAAAAACACTTCTCTCACATTCATGAAGCAAAAATAATTCATCTGCGAGAACAAGTGAACGTGCCTTTGGCCGCAGCTGCTGGCACACACACCTCACTGGAACTCTGTTTAGATTATGTGGTCCAGAGACTACAAAAGTCACTTCTCCTCCTAGCCAAAACTCCTAAAACATAGATTGAATGCTATTAATAATAGAGTTTAATTTGTATAGTGATTATATAGTCATTTATACAGTACCAACAATAAATAAACATACTAAAGAAAACTCAAATGTAATATTAGTCATGTCATCAGTTAAAAGTATAAAGATCCTTTATGTTGTGATAGCAACCCATCAGGGAAACAAAAGCATTACTTTTATCATTAGACACCATTATAACACCACCAAAAACCGACAGCAACAATATATTAACACACAAATGATAGTTCAATAAACTCAAAGCTTAATTTGTTTAATTATGAATGAAGGCATACTTTAACATAACATCTAAGTAATGAACACAAAACTAAATGTTAATTATAATGTTATTTGTACAATGTGTGTAAAAGTAATACTACAGAGGAAGTAATAAGTAACAGTGTTAGAAAACGAGGAAGTGACCAGATTTCTGCCCATCTGCTCTACTGCCAGGTCCTCCTTAGGACTTTCCAGTGTTTCTTCATTCATATTTAAAAATGGGGACTTTTCCAGGTACAAAAATGTGTACTGTCCCCGGAAAACAGGGATGTCTGGTGGTCACCCTAGTTAATGTAGATTACCTGCGTCTGAGTGAACGCCACCAGGCAACACACAATCTCAAAGGCGAAATGTTCTCCTTCAAAGTGTTTTAATACAATTTAATTTTATTACAGCTACTAAAAAGTTTCAAAAGTACTGAAATCCCAACAACCAAAGATTATTCAAAATTCAAAAAGTGTCTTGCGCCATCTACCTGCAATTTGTAACAGGTTTCAATTAACTAATACTACTTAAATATAATATACTTGAGACAATAACTAAGACTTTCTAAAAGAATGTGTGGACATGTTTTAAGCGTTTTCAATAACTATAAACATTCTTCACAAGCTCACCTGAAAAGCTTTCGGCTCATCAAATGTAAGGTTTGTATAGACAGTCAGGAAGCAGAGATATTATTAAGAACTTTACAGGAAACCGGTTTTAGGATTTCAGATTCAAGAGTAAGATATTATTAATGCTTCCTGTCACATTAGCCTTCGTCTATATTCTCTCCTTTCTGAGTAAAATCTTTCAGCTCAACAGTGCAAGCACCAAAATCTCTCTTTCTTTCTTTTTCTCTCCATCTCTGCAGGTTTCCAGTGGTCCGGCTGTTCAGATAACCTGTCCTACGGGGTGGCTTTCTCGCAGACGTTTGTGGATGAGCCCGAGCGTGCGAAGGGCACATCATCAGGCCGACCACTAATGAACATTCACAATAACGAAGCAGGGCGCAAGGTAGGCGCAGCGAAAAGAACAATTATTTAACAAAACGTCCCTCCATTCTCCTCCACTCTCTCTTTTTCCTCCTCCCCTCCAGGCCATCCTCCACAATATGCAGGTGGAGTGTAAGTGTCATGGTGTGTCCGGCTCCTGCGAGCTCAGAACCTGCTGGAAGGTCATGCCCCCATTTCGCCGGGTCGGTGCTGTACTGAAGGAGCGCTTCGACGGAGCCACAGAGGTACATACCCTAACACTGACCCCTGACTCTGGCTGACCCCTACATCTTAAAAACCTCTTGGCCAACGTTGTAACTTTAAAGAAAAGCCGCAGCCAAGTCAACTGGAACAAATCAGACCCTGAATGCTCTGCTAGACCAGCGTAGACCGGCACGGCTGGTCACCCGCAAAGCATGTTGTGTTTTAAGTGCCGGTTCAATGGCCAGCAGCAATGGACGTTAATATTCTGGCATATGATGAGTTTTGATGTTGGCGTGCTGGCTGCATGACCATACTGAGTGACCAGCTGAACCATCACCAGACCAGCAGTATAGTAACGTAAAGCAGCTGGTCTGTGCTGTTTCTTTTAACAGGGCAAACAGGTTAGAATGCTGAAGCGTTTATATTGCATAACACTGCAAACTAGACTAGAAAGGTTTAAAGATTTGGAGTCACAATTTATTAAAAGATGTAAGTATTGTCATTTTGTTCCACTGATGAGTATGAAACTGTGAAAAAAGTAGAAAACACTAAAAAGAGTTCTTACTGAGACCTTGAGCTGTGGCACTTTTAGATCTAATCTTTCAGATCCAAGTTTTTCCAGAAATTACCATAAATTCCTAATTAAAGCACATTATTTTCCCAAAAACTTTTAAATAAAACATTGGTTTCTTTTCTTTTTGTCACCCAGCCCAGAGTATTTCAATGTACACTGTATACATAAACATAGAATTAAAATGTTATGTATATATTATACACAATTTGCCATCCAGCTTCTACTCAATGAGCTGTGACACTGACGTGGCAATATGTGTAGTTTAAGAGGTTGCTGGGACATCAGTCACCCGGAAATGTCCGGCTTTGTGGTCACGCCTCTCTCTGTTTTATGGTCAGGTGCGTCTAACACGTGTGGGCTCTCGCACGGCTTTGCTGCCAAAGGACCCCCAGGTAAAGCCACCGGCAGCACGTGACCTTGTGTACTTGGCCGCCTCACCAGATTTTTGCCGCCTAGACCCTGAAAACGGCATCCCGGGGACAGCTGGCCGACGCTGCAACGGTGAGGACATTTAAACCGTGCTAGGCGAAAGCAATCGCTGTGAGAATAAACAGAATCAGACTCTTCTCTCGACTCACACCTGTTTTCTGTGCGCGGGTTGCAGGAACATCGCGGCTGGCGCCGGACGGCTGTGAGCTGGTGTGCTGTGGGCCAGGCTTCCGGGCTGGAAGAGCCGAGGTGATCCAGCGCTGCTCCTGCAAGTTCTCCTGGTGCTGCTCAGTCCGGTGCCAACAGTGCAAAAACACCGTGCTCATTCACACCTGCAGAGAGTGACCCACACAACCAAGCCTGCCTTACCTTCTCCCTGCAGACAGATCCTTGTTCCAGAATCTTACATCAGTTTGCGACTTCTCCTACACTTTACTAACACCAGGCCCAACACGACAGAGGCAAACAGAACGATCCCCACACCTCTGTTTATGCTATTCTCATGTTTTGGTATCTTCTATCTTTGCAGAGGCTCATGAACAACAGAGTCGAGTTCTGCTTACAGTAAACCCTTCAACTGATGCACATGCACCCACACACACACACACACACACAAAACTAACTTGATCAGACAAAGCTTTAAGGCGGAATTTAACTTTGGAATAACTCTTTCTTTATGGAGCTGTAGCACGTAATAGTATTACCACGATAGACTAGTGCACTTTGCATATAAGCAGTATTCATAATTCCTCATCAGTGTTACTGATTGTCTTTCTCGCATCTTATTTATTTGAAACTCCATGCCGCCTGTGTGTGAGTCTGCAAGTCTATTCACGCTGTGTTGTACCAGTATGTCGTCCTGTTACGCGCTGGCTGCATTGTTCTCTTCTTGCTGCTATACTCTCTGACTGCCTGGTAAAAAATAAACTGGTTTATACACCAAACGCTGAACTAATCCAGTGCAATCTGTGTGGTGTATGGCCTCTAATACATGACAGCTGTATTGCTGTAATGGTTTGATGTTAATCGGTAAAATAAAAGATCTTGGCTTTTGTGTTATTTGCACCACTTTTTATTACAAATATAGTGAAATTAAAAACACCACAGAGCTGGACTAAGGCCATGTTTAGGATCTCTATATTTTGTCGGTAAAATGGTTATTCAAAACAGCAAATTTCACACTATTACATAAGCAGTGAATCCCAAAAAAATATAGGTCTATCAAAAGAAACATGAAAGAAACAAACTCAAGTTTCAAAGCGCATACCACTAAATTTATTCAACCCCAAAACAAAAGTAAGACTTTCAAAGAAATATTCCAGTTTCCATCTTTTAACCTAATCACTGCCCACCATGTTTGTGGAATATGATGGATTACCAAGAAAAACAATTGCAACGCGATCTTCTATAGTTGGAAAAGAACTGAAAACCCACCGAAGTTAACAGAAGCTGTACTCCATCACTAAAGATTTATGTGAACCACCTTTTTGTGGTACATGTTTATGAATTCTCCATTCAAAGCTAAATTAAGTTGACCAAGTTTTCATAATCCACTGTAACATTTTACCAACAGTGGTGGCAAACATTCTGCTAACACTCTCCACCAACTGTGGCTTCTACAACAAGTGACATTTGAGTTTTCTGTACAGGGAAATAAATCAATGTTAGATGAATCGAGTATTTATGGTAATTGGTGATACAGATGCATTATACAAAGGTTAAGATGGGAACGCTGGAACATTCCTTCAATACAGTACGGCATAAGAGCCCCAGTGACAAGCTGCTGCACCCTGCTGATTGCTTCAGCAGTGGCTTTCAAACAGCAACACTTGCTTTTAAATAGAGCTCCCTGTTAATAAGCTCAGAGCTGATCCTGAATCATCCATCCGCTGCTATGAAGACCTACAGCTCCTGACCGTGGCTTTAAAAACAATATTTCTGTAAAAATGCAGTTCTTTATATATCCTGCAGGGGAACGACATCCAGAGCTCCACTTTGACTTTATTCTTTATTTGGATCCCCATTAGCTTTCACAATGTGGTCACCACTTCGACTTACTTGACAAAGTGAAACAAGAAACCTGGTGGAGGATCTACAACGGGGTTCCTTTTAATATTAAGATCTTTTTTGCAACTCTGGACAAAAGCTCTTAAAATAAAACAAAACAATCCTGTACATATGATTTTGGAATGAGTAAAGGTGTGTAAGCCTGTTTTAGTTACACTCTGGGTGACCACAATCAAACAACAAGAGCAATTTCCCAATAGAAATCTCTTTAGTGGTCATGGAAATAAGGCATCTTTCATGTTTTGGAATGCTTCCTACAGATTTAACACTGCAAGACAAAGAACACAGTACTGGTTAACTATAGATCACTACTTTTTTCCAAGGGCAAACGCTGAACAAGTTATTTATTCTAGCCGATGGATAACTTTGTCAAGTCTTGCGGAATGAGGACTGAAGGCCGGGTTTGTTTCTCAGCAATGAGCTACACAATATACAATCCCACTTAAAGTGCTCCCATTTTCACAAGCTTTTGTTATTTCCTAGCTTGGGTCAGAAGAGCTGCTGATTCAAGTTTTTCTTCGACGTTGTTTGTAAGATTTTGAAGGCACTGTGTGCAGTTTTTTTATTATTTCAAATACACTGTTAAGCCCATCTCCCACTCTTTTCACATTTTCTTTCTCTTCGCTGTTCCCATTTTAACTAACCTTTCTGCGTCTGATAGGTAAACCCTCCCAGCCCATAATCCCTTACTTTGCTCTCTCCCTCCCTCTTTTCCTCTGGAGTGTGTGTCCCTCAGCTCTTGTTGTCCACTACAGCAGAGAACAGCGCTTCTTGGGTTTGGTCTCCGGAGGCTCCAGTGCTGCCAGGATGGCCTCGTCAAACACGTTCTTCAGTCCTCTCTAAGAGAGTGCAAGAGACAGAAAGAGAAAATCAAAAAGTCAAAAACCGCTTCTTAACTAACAATTTTCAAACCACAATCAGGTGTTAAGTGTAGTCATAAACGTAACTGCCAAAATGATTCTGTTACAATAAATATGAAGCAGCAAAGAAATAGCCTGAGGTAGGCTGACTCGGGCCCTGTCCCAATTCCTGCCCTGAGCTTTAAGGTCCTCATTTAGTGTACTTGTTACTCGTAATCCACTTGTAAATTTGTGAATGGGTGAGCAAAGGGGCTGCATGTGTTCAAGGCATCAGGGGGTTGAGAACAGAACTGGGATCACTTCACCTCACATCCCCTCAACTTTATACATCACTGCTGCTTTAACACACTTTATCATGTTTAACCTTAACTATTTATCCAACTCCATGATATAATTTTTTCCCCCTGATAAAGACGACTCTTATCCATCAGCAGAGGCGTTTCTGTGAGCCGTGAACAATCTTTTAGTTTCTGCTCAGTTTCTCTGAACCTGAATGTCTTTTTGTTTGTCCCTACACAACAAATACACCAGACAAATTTAAGGAAGACTCCTTGGCCGGCACATTTTTGTGTTTTAATGCCAAATTTTCATATGCAATTTAAAGTCAGTTTGTGAAATGTCTGCACTGTTAGACCTGCTGTGGTCAACTGTTATTCTGTAATCAGGCAACAACCGCTCAGCTACAAAATCAGCAGATCACACATATTCACAAAGCACCGCCATTAGGTGCTGAAGTGTATTAAGACTAAGAAACACCTACAGTGACTCACTACAGAGTTAACTGGTCTGAAAGCAACATTAGCACAAGAAATGTGCATCTGGCGCATCATAAAAGAGTTTCCATGGCTGCGCACTGCACACATGCCTTACTATCTGTCAGTCTGGAGTATGGATATGAGTTTGCAGAATAGCAGAGGAATGCTGCCAACGGGAATGTATTATGCCAACAGTTTGGAGGAGGAGGAATAATGGTATGGTACTGGTTTTGTACTAGGCCTCTTAGGCACAGTAAAGGGCAATGTTAATGCTACATCATAAAAAGACATTTTAGACAATTACATGCGTCTAACTTTGTGGCTACATTTAGGGGGAAGGCCCATTTCTGTTTCAGCATGATTGTGCCCCGGTACACAAAGCAAGGCCCATAAACCCAAAGTGTGAGGAGAGAACGCCAGTGACCGGCACAGAGCCTTCATCACACTAAACACCTTTGGGATGAGTTTAAACAACAACTAGCAAGCGAGGCCTTCTTATTCAACATCAATATCTGACCTCACCAATGCTTTTTGGACTGAATGGGCAGAAAGTCTCACATACACTCATCTTGTGAAATCTTGTGAATAATCTCTCCAGAAGGTCCATTTCTATACTATTACCTATCATTTTGGATTTTATCATCATCAAATAGTAGCCAGGTGTCCCCTTATTTTTTTTACTTGACAGTGTGGAAAAAAGAAAAGGTTGCTTTTGGATGGAACTCATCTGCACCACAATGATTCAGAGTGAATACGAGATGCCTGTAAGGTGCTGAAGATATGGTCGTTACCTGGGTGAGAGCAGAGCACTCCACATATTTGACGGCTCTGAGGTCTCTGGCCAGCTTGTCGCCACTCTCGGATGAAAGGGGGCGCTGCTTGTTCTTGGCTAGCTTCTCCACTGTATTACTGTCATCTCTCAGATCCACCTGGGTGCCCACCAGCAGGAACGGAGTACGAGGACAATGATGGGAAATCTCCGGCACCCACTGGGGGAGGAACAGGGAGGCCATGTTCAAAACTCATTAGTTGGTTAGTTACAAATAATAAGTATAATCAATAAATCAACTGTGTATTATTTGATTTATTAAGTAATTGAACCATAATGATGCTGAGGCTTTCTCTAACGGTTGCTCGTCAGAGTGCTGCCATCGTTCAAAGTTCTGATTGTGCAATGCATGCTTTTACGTAGTGCAACAAAACAATAGAAGCCACATCACCCCCAATGCTTCCTGCAGAGTCTGTAAGGACTGGGTCTGCAGGATCGTGTGCATGATACATTACACGAACATTTCACAGCACAGTTAGTATATAAGTATAAATAACATATATTATTAGTAGAAATAACAGAAAAGACTAGTTAATTTTGAAGACTAGTTGACTTTGTCAGCCCTAACTAACAAGCTTGGCTTGAGTGAGTAATGCATTAAGACACTTCATTTTTAAAAATAATTAAACTGAGAAGCAAACCACAAGCAGCAAAGCACAGTCACTGTCATAAAACAGCCTTTACCAAAATAAGCAGATGTTAGAAAGACAGAATAAAAAACATTCTTATTTGTACAGGAGTATCTCATACTTTATCAACAACAATTCATGTTAAAGAACTTCAAAGAGTCTGTGTTTATGCTGCAGCGCTGGTGAGAAACGGGAAATACCGCAGCACTATATTTGTGGTACAGATTCAAATGTTTCCTGTGCGTACAGGAAGTCTGGTGTCTGGAAATTCAGCTACAGAGTTCATAGCGAAACACAGACGCAGATTGTTTAAGGACGTGCAGCTTAGTCACTAAAGCATCTTTACAATGTTGTCACACACCAAAACGCAGCTAACATAAAAAAAATATTAAACTTATTTAAATATTAAAGGCTAATTCGAGTGGGGACGAGCAGATATTTAATAGTTTAAGTGTTTTATTTAGTGGCTGACACTATATCACAGCAGGTCTCTGCTATTACTATTTTAACCTTTACAGTTACACTCCACATGTATGATAATGACAATCTGTGATAATGATAATAACAGTTCTGTTTAAATTTACTTTTAACAGGAAATATTTATACCCACTGTGTCGCGACTGGTTTATTTGTGTTTCTAAAGTTTCTAAAGCACGTGTTTTTCACATTTTCCAGAAATGCAGTGCAGGTGTAGTCGCGGAGTCTGAAGATTGTCTCTCATGTTTTATTATTTTGAAGAGTGTCTGTAAAATGCAGTGCATATATTGAGATGTTGATTAAAATGTTTTCTGCGTTTACTGCTTTTTTTTTTCATTTTCATGTTCTTGTTTGTTTTGTCTTCTCAGCCACCGTACTTTTAGATGAAGAGTTTAGATTTCTTCCTTATTTACTTAAAAATTCTAACTTGGCGAGTTTCGCAGCTTCAGTGTGGTGTACCTTACCCTACATTCAGGCTTGTCGGATGTGAAAGCTTGTGCACCCTCAGTGAAATGACAAGTTTTGTTGATACTCATCTCTACCGAGAAAACACTTCTACACACTGTAATGCACAATTTTAATCTGTATTTGTTGATTTATTTATATTTTAGGGACAAAATAAGACCTGTGCAGAAGTAATGTTTTCCTAATAGACTCAGCAAATAAATAACATTTATTCTGGAACATTTTGGCAAGCGAGATTTATAAAACTGTACAAGTGGCTTCACTGTAACCTCCAAAGATGTCAGCTGACTGGCATGTATTGTGTGAATACAATTTACATTCTGCACAACGTTCCAGTAACAATAAAAGAGTTCTTATCTGAAATACAGAACAAATAATCCTTTTTTGTCAACAGACCTGGACACACAGAAACCGAAACAGAGAATATCATATCTCTACACTAATTAGAGAAAAAATTTAATGATAATTAAATGTGCTTCCATTAACTGTCAACTGCATTTAAATTTTTAGAAGTTTTCATTACATAATGAACAAGCACTTAAATGTTTAAGCGGTATCTGTGTATCTACTTAAGCTGAACTGGAGTCGTTACTCCAGATCTTGGTACTTTTTTTGCTCAGTTAACGAGGTAAACTAGGTGAAGCAGGTCAGCTGCACTGATGTAAATATGAAAATTTAGCTTGAAGCAGCGTCCTACTCTGTGTATTTCCACAGAACAGGGCAGGGAAGTGGACAACATGAGGAAAGAACTGACCTTCTCTTTGACGTTTTCAAAAGAGGAGGGTGAGACGACAGAGAAGCAGACGAGGAAAACGTCGGTCTGTGGGTAGCTGAGTGGCCGCAGTCTGTCATAATCCTCCTGACCTTAAAGGGAAACACACAAAACTGTTTACAGTAGCAGCCTTACACATTTCATTACCTGAGAGACAGAAAGCACTGCGCGAAAACTCTCTGCTACATGAGCTGCATTACCTGCTGTGTCGAAAAGACCCAGTGTGTAGGGTTCACCTCCAATCATAACAGTGACTGCGTAATTATCAAACACCTGTTAAACAAAAGAACAGAGAAGCAACATTTTCATAATATTTAGAGGCAGTTATCCAATTAATTTTTTTTATGAATAATCCTAAATAACTCAAGAGCACCAAAATATTAAGCACAATATAAAAAAAACTTTTTTATATTTATAGCATTAATCTGGGGGGTACACCTAAACTACTAGCTCCGGAAAATGATTTAAATATGACGACTACTTACATTTTACTGATGTGTAAAATGGACTGAAACATGAGAAGCAGTGACGGCTGCAGTCACAACAAATCTGCTTCACCATATGCACTGACCAGCCATAACAATAAAACCACCCCACTCACTGTCCATTTCATCAGTTTCACTTCATATAGGAGCTCTTTGTAGTTCTACAATTACAGACTGTAGCCCATCTGCTTGTCTGCATACTTTGCTGTTTCATCTTCACCCTGTTCTTCAGTGGTCAGGACCCATCAGGACCACCACAGAGCCAGTATTATTTGGGTGGTGGATCATTCTCAGTACTGTAGTGGCCGTATGTGTGCAGACGGTGGTGTGTTTGTGTTTATCAACAACAAAAAGTGTGCTGGTGTGAGTGGATCAAACACAGCAGTGCTGCTGGAGTGTTTAAACACCTCAGTGCCACTGCTGGACTGAGAATCGTCCACCCACCAGTAACATCCAGCCAACAGTGTCCTGTGACCACTGATAAAGGACTGGAGAATGACCAATGCAAACTGTGCAGCAAAAGATGAGCCACCATCTCTGACTTTACATCTACAAGGTGGACCAGCAAGGTGTTTAAAACTCCAGCAGCACTGCTGTTTCTGATCCACTCATACCAGCACAACACACATTAACACACCACCACCACATCAGTGTCACTGCAGTGCTGAGAATGACCCACCACCCAAATCAAACCTGCTCTGTGGTGGTCCTGACCATTGAAAAACATGGTAAAAGGGGGTTAACAAAGTATTCGGAGAACAGATGGATGGCAGTCTTCTATTATGGAACTATAAAGTGCTCCTATATGGTATGTTTATCTGATAAAATAAGCAGATATTGTAGAAACAAGGTGGTTTTAATGTTCTGGCTGATCGGTGTATATACACATATATTTTTTTGCTTAAACAAAAAACAGTGCAGCTTTGTCACCAGATGTATTTAGATATACTGACTTGATTGACACCCCTAAATAGCAAATACTATTTCTAATATTAGCTAAGCAGAACCGAGTGTGCCAGTCACTCTCCCCCACACGCTCTTACCGTGGGCACGTATTCTGAGGGGAATTTATTGGTCGTGTAGGAGATGAGGAGGCAGGTTTTCCCAACAGCTCCATCCCCGACCACCACACATTTTATTGTCTGCATCTGCAGAAGCGGAAGAGAAAGAAAACAACATATTCTTTACATTAACTATAACTTTTTACCTCACTAATAACTTAATTTGCTATCTGGCTCTAAACTTCAACCAGACTGGCCACAAACAAAACTGGCCACGGCAGGCAGATTTACTGCTCTTACTGTGAGAAAGAACTGCACTTCCAAAACAAAGCTCCAAACACGATTCAATTACAGACACGTCATACACAAACTATAAACTAAAAAAATGCACAAACATTTATATGAAAATAACTGCTTGTGGCTGATCCTGTCAGCTCACCACTGATAAGACTTCTTTGTTGTTGACTGTAAGCACCTTAACTCTTAACTGTTCCGTTTCTATTTTTGCTTCCTCTTCTTTCTTCCATTTATTGATAATGAACCTTCTAACCTTTACATGAACAGAACACACAGAGAAAAGATACAAATGAAGACAGAAAGAGAAAAACAGAAATAAAAGGAAAAAGAGAGATGAAGTCAAGGAGAGGGACAGAATGAGATGGGAGAGAGGGGGGTGGGAAAGAAAGGCTGAAAAAGAAACTGAAATACAGCAAAAGAGAAGAGAAAAGAAACACAGAAACAAGAAAATTAAAATGGGGAAAAATGCAACGCAAGAAACAGAAGGAGAGAGAAAAAAAGAGTGAATGACCTTAGAGAAACAGGGATAATGTGGGTGAAGGAGAATGAAATTAAAAAATAAGAGAGAGAGTGTTAAGTGCCCTTCAGCTGGTACACCTCTTCATTCCTTCAGTGAATCAGTTTCACTCTTTTTTCAGTCACTTCCTCCCAAAGCAAGGCCTAACTGGGACAGTTCAGACGAGTTACTGCTTATACAGTTCAACTTTACTGAGCCAGGTGTTGTGGAAACGCAGTGATGGCCCTTTGCTATCTTCATCATCACTAGTCTCCGTACTGTTTACACCACAAGCTTTTCTCTCTACCTTAACTCTACATGTAGTGTCTGAAGTTTGTCACCAACTTTTTCTAAAACAATATAAACAAAAACGTCCCGTACAAAGAATACATATATTTTTGTAGATCTTTTTTGTTGTTTTAAACGAAAACAGCTTTAAAAGTTCGTTTAAAACGGTTAAACCAAGTCGGAGTTGGGCTGGAGATGCTGGCTAACGTTAGCCAGCGCTGAATGAGCCACTAAAACAAAGTTTCAAAATAATAAAAGCCCACAATCAGCGACGTTTCACATATAAGACGTATGAATCTACATCAGTGATACATATAACATTGTATAGCCGCAAATATTTAGAGTAAAGTACTCACAGCTCCTCTGCGCTACTAGGCGTTGGTTACGTCCGGATTCAGCAGTTTCGCACCCGGCCGACAGGAGGCGCTGTGAGCAAATACCCGTCTCTGCAGAGTAACGAAAACAAAGGCTACTTTAATTAAATAAAACTGACAAACTTATAACATACCTTGAATTTAACATGATTTAATAGCACATCAAATACAGAAAGTGACTTGTTATAATTCTTGTAGCGAAGGCTCAGACAATTACAGCGATGTGACGTAAACTAGGAAGAGATTAATACTACGATAGGCTGATTTTTCATAATAAAAGTCTTTATAAAAAATAATAAATAAATGACTGAACTCGGTATATGTGATATTAAGATGATTACTCTGCATGTTATATTCTTTCTTTTAAGAATGTTTAAACATTTCTATTAATAGTAAAACAAATCTGTGAAATTTATAATAAGAATCACACGACAACAGGGTTGACATGTATAGTGATCAGACACTATATTGTGTACAATTGTGATTTATTGATTATTTCATATACCTTAGATATATATATTATTTTTGTATTAACAGAGCTGTGGTGGTGAGCATTATGCTTTTGTTGTGTTATAAATTGTTTTCAGGGTGGGATTTAAATTGACTTGCTCCGACTTTTCGTGGTGAACTGGCACCTGCATTGTTTCGGTTGTGTGATTCACAGCCTGCTGCTCTGCGGCCTTGTGTTTTTGTGTTTTGGAAGTGTAGCCTCGGTTCCTCAGCGCTGGTTTTCCGCCTTACTCGGCTTTATTTTGTGAAATGTATCTTCTGTAGACGCGTTTTATCGCTCGTACTGCGTGGGTGATTATAATTCCGTCAGATTTTCAGGTTGCAAACGTCGTTTTTTGATGCGTGTATGCGTCTTCGTGGTTTTAGAAGCCACACAGAGGAACAAAGCTAGCCGGAGCGCTGAGGGAGCTGAGCTAACCGCTGTAGGCTGAGCTGTATGGCGCAGGTGATGCTAACCTTGTAGCCGTTTGTTAGCTTTAGCTTTAGCGGACTAAGCAGCTCTAGTCAGCAATAGTCGCGCTAAATGTTCAAACTCACCGGCCCGGTTCAGTCCACTGATCTCTGTGTCTTTATCCGGAAATGTAGAAGGTTTGTCAAAGACTGAAAAAAGGCGTAACAGCATTAACTAGTAAACTTATCGATTAGCCATATTGTTTGTGTCGACCAGAGCTGCATATTTGTTTGGTCAAACTGCAATGACCCAGTTGCTGTTCTTCTGCTGTGCGACCTAAACACAAGAAGCAAATTGCAATTACATTGCATCAGATTAATTATATTATTTGCTTGGGTTGCATTCAGTTGTCCCTTTGTTGTACCCACTTGCTTTAATTTGCACTAAATACGTGCATTAAATACTTATTTGCGTTGAATATCGACCTAGTGGCGTTGAAGACACTCTTTCCGTTACATTAAGTAGCTATTTATATTTATTAAATATTCACACAAATTCAAAAGCAGTCCACGCAATGTTCCGCTATTTGGATGACACCGATGACAGTCCATACATGATGTGAGTACAGATTTAAGCTCTTGCAGTTTTGTTTTGTCAGGCAGGAAAGTTGTTGCATCTTTGTTTGTTTGAGTAATAAAGTGGGGGATTTGGTCCCATTCATAGGGATCCATTTGCAGCACAACGACACCAGATGAGGAGCTTGTTTGGTCCCTTTGGCTTTGAGCCTTTTCCCCTGACCCCTCAGATCCAGACTCCAAGAACACACCTGCAGGTATGCCTAACTCGGAGTGTCAGAGCACAGACAGTGTTTCTACCTTTTCAGCTTAGAAAATGTGAAATATTAAAGAGCCTTGGGGACGTCAAACTCAATTTAGCAGACGTATATACGCCTTTTGTGTGTGTATCATTATATAAGTGGTTTATGCTGGAGGTGGATGATATGGCACAAGTACACTAAAGTCATACTTGTAAAGAAAGAAAGGCTGATGTAAGTTTTTTATTTAAAAGGATGCTCAATTAATAAATAATGGCAAAATCGTATGCAGTTATAAAGGTGACCTATTATGCTTTTCCATTTAGAGTGTTATGTAGCTTATTGTGCATGTAAATAGTCAAAGGCTATTTGCCAAAGAGGGGAAACCCTCTTCAACAGAAACCGCTTTTCTCATCTGACCTTGACCAGTTGACCAGTCAGAGTGACCAAGCTGACCAGATCAGAGCACACTGGGCTTAAAGACACAGGCGCTCTAACAGAGTGTTTTAGACAGGGTATATACAGGATGTACAGCATGAGAAAAATATTGTTTTGGGGAAATTGGAGCATGTAAATCTTTTTTTTTTAGCAGATCTCAAAAACAAATCACAATTATGAACATTAACAATTAGCATAATAGGCCTGTCTGGCACCACTGGTGGTTGTTTACAGGCTCAGTCTTTTTTTGTGTTATCACAGTAATATGTCTCAGCACTAGTTTAACTGTAGAAGTATGGAAAGCTTTAGCTATACCTTACTCTTCATACCACAAGTCTAAATGAAACAGCATTGTTTGTTTTTCTTGCATCAAGTAGGTGATTTAGAGAGTGTCTGAACCCCCTTTTTTCTCTCTGTAGCCACAGGCGGGAGCCTTGACCCCATTCGGCATGATGGGAATGGTATGTTAATTTTTTTTCTCACTTTAACCTTATCAGTAATCCAGCCACTTACCTTTTTACCAGTTAAAGTAATAAAGATGTATTGGGAGGTGTAAAGGTTTGATGACTGCCGCTTCTGTGTTGCAGGGCGGAGGCTTCATGGACATGTTTGGGATGATGAGTGAGATGATGGAGAACATGGTAAGTGTTGCTGCAACTCATTAGTGATCAGTGTAGTAGGTGCACCATGAAATCCCAAACAGGCCAAACAGAACTTAGCTTCTACTGTTTAACATGAAGTGAAAGCATATGTTTCTGAAAATCCTAAGCGGCTGTGCAAACATTTTGTGAATCAAAGATTTTTAAGTGCCTCGTTGGTTGGCTGTGCTGTGGGTTTCCCAATCTGGTGTGGTGGCTGAGAGTTGTACTGTTGCCCATTTATTCCTTGTCCAGTCTGTCTAAACGCACACACACACATGGAGCGGAACTCTTATTTCTCTTCTGACCTTATAAGCTTTGATTTGATTAGATTCCAATCTATTGCGAAAAGAGCTAAAAATTGATGCAGCTGTCAGTAAATGATTTCTACAATCAGTCTCTTATTTTCCTGCTGTGAAAGAGGGAGAGCTTTACTCTCAATCCATTACTTACATGCACACTTACTTATTGAACCAGACCTGAATAGAATCATATTGATGTTGAACCAAATCTGGGTTAGGCTTATTGCTCTCTAATGAATTGAAGTGTATATAATGGCCACCAGTTAAACTGTGTTGTAAACTTTGTATCGAGATGTGTGCTGTATTGTCTAAAAGAAAGAGATTCAGACCCCTGGTCCACTGTGTTGGTGTAATAACTGTCAGTTGCACACTTTGTCAGTAACATTCTATATTACTTGACTTTGGTCAGATTTTGACCACAGGACTGATTATAATTTATTTTCGGAGCTTTTACATGCTCTTAATCCTATAACTGCAAAAAATCTGATTTTGTTTGTAATTAGTTCGTTGTGTTTATATGTACTGTGGTAATCAGATGAGGGGAAAACTTCAGATCCACGTGAGTTACTGCAACAAATCAGATTTCTGCTTTGCAACTAGAGCTGAAACGATTCCTCGAAAAACTTGAGTAACTTCATTACAAAAAATCATGGATGCAAATTCTTTGCATCTAAGATTCGTTTAATCCATACAGCGCACTGTTTTGGACGGATAACTTTTACTGTTGTCTGGTGACACGAAGATGATGTGATTTGATGGCACAGATTGCAAAATAGAGAAAGAGAGAAAAAAGTAGAAGAGAACAGAAGAGACGGGACAGAGAAAACCATACAAAGTGTCCAAAGTCTACTGTAAAACTAAACTAGCCGAGGTAGCCCTGTGCATGGCTGAAGTTAGCTTATTATGAATTCTCCCGTTCCACCTTAAATGACGCAGCAGTCACAGGCGACAGTTAAGGTAGAACAGGGAACAGCGAGTCTGAGTGTTACGGTAACCGCGAGTGCAGCACCTCATCAGTGCTTCAGCATATGAGCAGAAAGCAGTTCAGTCTACACCGTCAGTCCACAGAGAGCGGAGCGGCACACAGTAACGAGTTGAGATGAAGGCTAGTACAGGGGGTATGTTGGTTGTGGTTATATGTAACGGCTAGTTAAGAAAGTAAGTCAGTGGGATGGAGAGTTATGTCCATAAGTGATCTAAGCTTTGCTTAAAGAACATAACCACAGAAAATAAAAGCCTGAGCTTCATTTACATCATTGTTTTGATCATAGTTACAAACAAACACACACATATCAGGTGGTGTTTGTAGCAATTTGGAGTCTAAAATGTATCCAAACCCAATACTGCAAGAATATTCAGTTTAGTTTGTTTGCAATAAGTGGGTCAGCAAGTGTAGGACAAGCTTCAGCACAGTAAATGTGTGTACAGTAGCCAGTCTTGTGAACTTATAGTATGATATATAGGTGGAGTAAAATGTTAAGACACCTGTCTTATTTTATCACATATATTTACTATTGCTCTTTTTTAATAAAGCAAAAGAATGTATCTAATTACTTAATTAATCGATGGATTAATCCATAGAATACTTGATTACTAAAGTAATCGATAGCTGCAACCCAACAGTAAACTCACAGAATGAAACATAACATATATGTGATTTAAAACTCAAGTATCCTCTCTATACCGGAAAATATGAATGCACATTATCTAGTAAATAAAAAAAAAAATGTTAATGTCAGACGGCAGATGCTGTGTTAAACGCTGCTTGTTCATTGAAAATGCATTTATAATGAAAGAACTATGAGTAAGTATATACATGTGCTGAAGTAACCTGATTACATAGCTATAATCCAGGCTGTTAATCAGATGTCTTAAAGGTCTTGATCTAATTTAAGAAATCTGAGCATGCTGTTTACATGACCACTTGAATAATCAATATCTGCTAAAATCTGATTATGATTGTGTTGATGATGTTTATGTAAACATGCTCACCCTCAACATAATGGCGACACTGACATGGTTGTGGTATGGCACTGTGTGGTGCTGGTACCGAGAGCAGCTCTGTGTCAGAAATGAAACATTAACGACTGACTAACTAACAAACTGTGCATCAGCAGATAACAGTTAGAAGCTCAAACTGTACACCAGCAAGGTGGAGCTTCAAAGTACCCCTTCCTAACAGAGTGGAGGGGAGTGTGAACAGCTTTGTTTGTTGCTGCTGCTTTTAGGTGGACTAGTTAATCCGTAATCACTTTTGTATTCAAATGCTTGATTGGAGATGTATACGCCTCAGTCTGCCTGACTTATGCTTTTTGCACCTGCAGGACAGGATGTCTGGTACTCCAAGCTGTCAGACCTACTCCTCCTCCACAGTCATCTCCTACTCCTCCACTGACTCTGGAGCGCCCAAAGTCTTCCAGCAGACCAGCGAAGTGCGCACTGCTCCTGGAGGGGTAAGACACAACACCTACACACTTGCATGAATAAACATGCACACATAAATACAGAATCCACTCCTGAGGGGATGAGATGCAACACATAGAAGAGGAGATGCAACAATCAAACTTACAGACACCTATAAACAAACATACACACGAACATGCAAACCGGTCTTGTGGTCTGTCTCATAAAGTGCATCCAACTCCCTGACAGAGTTTCAGGGTCAGAAAACCTTGATATTACATTTGATTGATGCTACAGACATCATAAAGAAAAAAATAAAAGAGCCCCAAAGCGCTAGAGGGGTCTGCTTTTATCAAGCTGGCTCTGATTAGTCAGATGTTTTGTCATTGTGATATAGCCCGGCAAAAAGTGATGTTCCATCAAGAGACAGGATATCATATCTAGGGTTAGACTGAACTAAAGTTGGCATGTCATTAGGGCTGAAACGATTCCTCGAGGAACCACATACAGCTCACTGTTTCACACGGATGACTTTTACTGTTGCACAGCGCGAGCTTACGGTGTTGCCAGGTGACACGAAGACGTGGTTTGATGGCGCGTATTGCAAATTGGAGAAAGAGAGAGAGAATAAAGAGAGACGAACAGAAGAGACGGGTCAGAGAAAACCATACACAGTGTCCAAAGTCTGCTGTACATCCGTACTAGCCGAGGGAGCCGTTACTGAGAATAAACCTGAAAAAAGACGAGGTTGAAGTTAACTTCTTATGTAAATTCCGCCTTTCCACCTTAATGACGCAGCAGTTACAGACGCCGGAATGAAACTTCTAAACCATTAAAGGTGGAACGAGGAATTCAAATAAGAAGCTAACTTCAGAAAGCAAGCAACTGAGCTTTCCCAGCAAACTGATAGCGAGTTTTACAGTAACCCCCTAGCCGAGCACAACATCAGTGTTTCAGCACGTCCAGTCAACATTTAGCCTAAATCAGTAAGATGGTGAGTTGAGATAAAGGCCAGTAAAACGTGTATGTTAGTTGTGGTTATATGTAATGGCTAGTTAAGATCGTAAGTCTGTGTGATGGCGAGTAATGTCTGTAAATTATCTAAGATTTGCTTAAGAACATAACTACAAAAAATAAAAGTCTGAACTTCATTCACATTCATGTTTTGATCATAGTTACAAACAAACACACACTCACAAGAAAATACACCCCTCACACACACTTTTCCCTCACGGTGATGCATAAAATACACAGTAAACTAAATATCAGGTGGTGTTTGTAGCAATTTGGAGCCTAAAATGCACCAAATCCAATACAGCAAGAAAATTCAGTTTAGTTTGTTTACAGTTAGTGGGTCAGCAAGTGTAGGACAAGCTTCAGCACAGTAAAGGAGTGTACAGCAGACAGTCTTGTGAACTTACAGTATGATACATAGGTAGGGCTGGGCGATAAAACGATAATGATAATTATCGCGTAATAACATTTCCTCGATAGAACTTTAAGGTGTAGTCAATAGAAAGTCGATAGAATTAAGTTCCGTCCGTGTTTTGAGAGACAACACGAACAGCCAATGAGAATGAGAATAGCGCCGCCCCCAAACCAATCAGATGGCTGAACTGGAGTTCCAGCCACTTCATGTTTGGTTGAAGCACACAGTACAGAGTGTCGGCGTAGCAGCAGCTTAACCCACGCGTTAGTAATAAGTTACTGCAGACGTCACAGTCGAGCAGCCAGAACAAAATAAGAAAAAACAACGACAAAAAACGTAAACTACTACTGAAAGAAACATGTTACACGTGTCAGTAATCTTAAAATAATCTGCTAAAGTAAGAACCACTAGTAAACAGGTGCTGTGTTGATAAAGCGCTACGGGGTGTTTGAGCTTTAAGTGCTGGTGTGTAGCAGCTGTACAGTTGTGTTGAGCAGAGCTGACGGAGCACCACACTGTTGTGTTTCTGTGTAAAACACTCCCACAACTTTAGATGTAGGTGAGCGATTGTTTGTAGCTGCAGCTCGCGCTCCGGATAAATCCATGCTTTCAGTGGGCGCGGCCACCTTTGCGACGCATCGACGCACGTTATGCTAATCGACGTAATTTCGTAATCGATAAACATAAACATGTATACTGTAGGAGTTTGAGTGAGAACGCTGAGGCAAAGTTGACTTTATAATCCAAAAACCCGAGCAGGAAAACATTTTTGCTACCGAAACTGAATCGCTAAACCAACTCACCATTTGAGCCGATAGAGAGTCGACTCACCGCTACGAGTCATTTCCTCAGCCCTTAAAGGGCCAGTAACAGCCTGCTTTACACAGAGTCTGTGTGAATACTGTTCACACTAATACTGCCCCATATACACAACATTTCACAACTGTATATATATATATATATATATATATATATATATATATATATATATATATATATATATATATATATACACACACACACACACACACACACACACACATACATACGTATATACATATATATGTATGTGTGTGTGTGGTTAATACAGTTGTGTAATGTTCTATAGTACATTTGTCTAAATAAAAAACAATTTAAGAAAAAAATACAATTTTGATATCGTGATATATATCGATATCGACTGTGATGAAAATAAATTGTGATACGATTTTTTTCCCATATCACCCAGCCCTATACATAGGTCTAGTAATACATTTAAATAATAGTAATTATTCAAATGTTTTCTTTTAAACTGTATTATATGCAAATTAAGCAATAAATGTTAAGAAACCTGTCTTATTTTATCTTATATATTTACTATTGCTTTTTAATTTTAAAAATATATATTTTATCCAATTACTCGATTAATCGAGTGGAATAGAATAGAGTAGAGAATAGAGTACTCGATTACTAAAACAATCGATAGCTGCAGCCCTACATGTCATAATAATGCTGTAGCAGGCAAAAATGAGTAATGTATGGAAGAATTCTGTAACTGAGATAAATTAGTGGTCTTTGAACGTTCATGGGCACCTGCTGTACTGCCTATGTGTTTAAAGACAATAAGAGATGAAGTTCTGGCATTGTCAGAAATTGTAGTCTAAAATCTGTTAGTGTGATCACGGCTATGACACACATCTTAAAGCAACCCATAAGAAGCAGAATGACATGCAGAAAAGAGCAAGTAAGCTAAAAACTTTGTTGTGCGGGCATATTTAAGAATATAGCTTTGCGTTAGTCTGGCTCGGCCCTCAACTCACAAATAGAGTGACCTGGAATGAAATGGCAACATAGTGGACAGATAAATAAGATCTTTGGAGAATAAGCATTCCTGTAGCCACTAATATCTTGGTTTTCTTCTTAGCAAGTTAAAATGTTTTTGTTTTCTCAGACAAGGCATCACAAAAAAAGGAAACGTTAGCAGAATGTCATACTTAAAAAAAAAAAAAAAAAAGCCCTAAGTGTTTCTTAACAAGAAGGGACACAAGATGTAGCACACGTAAAATAGACACACAACCTTTAAACTGTGCTTGAATAGACATTCTGGTGCACATGTATCTCTTTGCTGTATCGTGTTTCAGTCTATTGACAGAAGTTGTGCATGTGTGTAGATCAGAGAGACGCGTCAGTCTCTCCGCGACAGTGAGAGTGGTATGGAACGGATGTCCATTGGCCACCACATCGGAGACAGAGCCCATGTGATGGAACGCTCCAGAAACCGCCGCACTGGCGACCGAGAGGACAGACAGGACTTCATCAACCTGGAGGAGAGTGAGTGCAACTTTAGCCTTCAATATTCCCTTCAGCAGCACAATGCTGCCGGCGCATTATCCCTAATGCTTAACACGTTTCATGGCCAGATTGTATCCGGATTGATCCGGTATGGCTAGATGAAGTCCAATTTTACTTTCTGTTGAAAGAGCACATCAATGCGTACATCATTTCCATTTTACATTTGCATTTGTGGCATTTAGCAGACGCTCTTATCCAGAGCGACTTTGAGCGAACCTGCTTTGTTGTCAGCTCTACCAGATCTGTACTAGCGAGAATACGTGCATTTCCTTGTTTTTCTTTTCACCTGCTGGGAAGCCTTCTGCAGCGTTTCTGATAATCTAATTCTGTGTGAATGTAGAAACACATTATGTGTATGCGTGAGTTAAATTTGGTCAAAATCCATCTCTCACCACCTTTAAACATGGCTTGAGTGATTTGATATGTACAATTGGCTTTTCATGCTGTCATTTAAAAACTGAAATTGGCCTGATCACTAAAAGCAAGGTGTAAACGGCCTTCCAGCTTTACTGCTTGAAAACAGCCCGTACCCAAACTGGAAGAAGCTCGGTTTAACATTCAAATAGCTTGGTTTTACATTGTCTTTGACAGTGTCTGTCTATGTTTCTCTCTCTGCCTCCTTCTCTCAGGTGAGGCAGCAGCATTTGATGAGGAATGGAGGAGGGGGGTGGGACGGTATGCGCCTCCTAATATCCGTGGGCTGGATTATGGTCGGGACCGCAGGATGGGAGCAGGGCAGCTGGCTTTGACTGCACCTCCAAACTCCTCCTCCCCAGCACCCCGTCACGAGTCGCCTCGACATCCCCCTCGCCCTCGTTATGACTGGTGAGGGATAATTTCTTTGTGTGTGTGTGTGTGTGTGTGTGTGTGTGTGTGTGTGTGTGTGTGTGTGTGTGTGTTAGTTTTTTTTTTGTTTTTTTTTTTTTTTTTTTTTGCTGAGTACATAGAACATTGAAAAAGAAACTTAACTCCAAGCTAATCATGATTCTAAACAATATATGTTTTATAGAAAAATCATCTACAATTATTATAACGCTGTTTTGTATGTAGAAATAAATAATACCCCAACTGACCCTCATCCCATTTATGCATGAGTTCATTCACACATTAGCCATGTTTACATGCACCTGATAACCTACTAATAATACGACTGATAGCTCAGTTGGAGTACAGTGTGTCCTTGTAAACGCCTCAGTCGGTGTTGATTGGTCCGATTGGGGCAATTTCAAAAACAGTGTCTGTCTGTTTGAACGACACGGCTAATCCTGCTAATAATCTGTTTCATAAGAATAATAGCCGTGAAAATGGCTGTGTCAGAATACATTCCCTACCGGAAAGTTTAAGTGCATTCTCTGCATTTGCATCATCATCAACGGAAGTTTATAGCGTTGTCATGGTAACTGCCTCACTAAGTGGCGTGCTACATATGCGCATAATTTTGCATCTGTTTAATTGTAGTGTGGATGTAAACCTGAGATTTTCATGTGATTTTTTTTTTTAAAAAAAAATTTTAAATAGAGTGTTCATACAAGCTCCTCAGTCTTAATCAGTTGTTGGAATAAATTGAATCGGATTGGTTAATAATTTTGTATGTAAGCATGATAATAATCACTGAGGATGCTACATCAGCAATGTCTAGTTATTTGGTTCTGACTGACCATGTGCTCACAGGTGAAGGAGCTGAGCAGTAGGACCATGATCTACCTGACGCTGTGAAGGAGAGTGTTTTGGAGAACGGAACTGGACTGGACTGATATCCTGTATGAGCCACACGTTGACCTGCATCCTGGCATGAAGTGTGTATGTGCAAGTTAAAAAGCTTGACCGCTACAGTGATGATGTACAGAATTGAAACTTTCATGTGTTAGCTTCATGCCAGGGCTCAATTCCCAAAGCATACACACCAGCCTTCAATATATTACCTGTAAGCGTAGTATGCATCAGTGGTTCAACTCCTCAGTCTTCTGTGACATTCTACACACACACACACATACACACACACACATATACACACACACACACAATCTTAAAGCGAATCGAAGTCCATTCCCATGCTTCCAACACTTAAATATTAAAATATGTAATAATACACTACAGCACACCCCACACACACATGCACACACACTCACACACACATGCACACACAGAGTAAAGTTCCTAAATGTTTGTGTTGTTGACACCATGGTAATATGTGGGTTGAATTGTACACTGTTGACTAATTAACCTTATTAACAAATAATAAAATCTTGTTAGTTAACTGTCTTGTCATCTAATGTTTAAAGACTTGAACAGCTGCTTTTATTATTAAAGTTGCACTATGATTTATGGTGGAAATTGAAAGTAGTTACTGATTCAGTAAAACATGGTAAATATGGTGAGTCATTGTGAAGTGTGGAGGTTTCTCAGACCATGTCTTACGTCTTTTTATGTATTAGTGTCACACACTCGGCCTCATGAAGAAGGTTTAGCTCACTCTTTAGATGTTAAATGCAAAATCTGCATTATAGTGAAAAAGATATGTTGACAATAGTACGTAATTCATTGACATCCTTGAAAGAAATGAGTTGTTTTTATACGCTCATCCCTTTAGTCAGATCAAGGCCCTGCTTAACCTCTCGAAACCCCTGAATGTCTCATAATCCAAACGTTATGTTGGCCGTTGGGAGGTGGAGAATGCAATTTCAGGAAAAGGTCATTGTTCTGCTGCTTCACCCGTAATCGCCAGGTTTCTGTTTTTTAGAATTCTTAACTAGAGATGCAGCACTGGGCTGCCTCAGGGTGGCGCTGTAGGAAATTCCAATACCAAGGGGAATTTTGCACACTACATCAGATAATCAGATTCATCTGCTTGGGATCTGAAGCACAACCGACATTACAAAATGCTGGGCCTGATGTGTGCAACTGCACAATTCCATCAGGAAGCAATAGTTTTTTTTTTTCTTTCCTTTTTTTTCATTGCAGTCAGGAACACGGGCTGCACAGCGCTTACGCATGAGCTGCTTATCACTTTTAAAAGAAAAAGAATACTGATAGTGCCCTTGTTCTTACTGCTGCTTGCCTGAGTGACTCAGCATCAATTTTCTCTCTCTCTTTCTCTCTCTCGCTCTCTCCCTCTCGCTCTCCCAGGTGTGTGTTTGATTGCTCGCTCTGGTTAATTGGTTGTTTACACTCCATAGAAGCTGATAGTGTAAAAACGCCCGTCTGCCAATTGCTCCGCCAAATCATGCATATTAATTTATGTAGAATCTGCTTGTTTGCCAATTATGGGAAAACACTGTGATTATGCTAATCGCTGTTCTGAGCCATTTGGAGTGACGAGGCGAAGATGCAGACCAGCAAAAATGTAGGAAGTATGTTTTAATGGTTAAACAAAAAAATATGGCAAAGGATTTATTCTGCAGCTCTGCTGAAATCCAGCACTGGGCTGTGATTAGTATGAGTGCACCTCTGCGTCTGCGCGCCTCCACACCGTCACGTTTCCTCTTGTTAAGAGCAGTTTATTAATAAAGATGAAAATTTCTGTGCGCCCATCTCTGGAGCAGGTGCAGAACTGGGGGAGTAATTATCTAAACACCAAGAGCTCAGCCAGCATTATGCACCCAGGAAACATAAATGTGAGATCAGATGATATGGTTTTAGATTACTACTCTGTTCATATGAACAGTTTATATTTAAAGAGTAGTTAAGACCCAAACTAGAGTCTACTCTTTTAAACTGTTCAGCAACTGTCACATTCATGCTTGTCCTTTCTTCCTAACTTCAAAGCAGGTCATAATCTTTAGATCTGGCTTTGATTTAAAAGTTAGATAGACCTAATTCAATAACACTGTATCCTTTCATCTTTCCCTGTATCATATTCAGACTCTGGCCAGATGTTTGCTTTTGAGTCAAGAAAAAGAAAAAAAAAAGATTTTTTTTGTACAAAGACAGGCTTGAACTGTATGAGAGCAGGTGATGGTAAAGAGATCCTGCAGAAGGAAACCCTGTTTTCTCGAATAAAGGACGAAAGTGTACGTTTAGAATTTAGTTTTTTTTAGTTAGGGATATTCTATTGATAATCGTGGAGCATTACTTGATTAAATGTTTAAATTGGCTAAAAATGGAAAAGTAAAAAAGAATGAAAGTAAAATACATTTAAAAAGCTGCTGGGTTGACCTGCAGCACATACTAAGGCTTCTGACTCAACGGATGACTCATAATATAGACCAATATAGGTTTACACATGATTCCAGAAATGATCAGCCCTCAAGTATAACCCCTACTCTCAGCAAGTCAATAGATACAGCGTGTACATGGTTTAAATCATAGCAGATCAGTGGATGCACATAGAAAGGATAACTGAGTAGCATAATGAATATTAAAAGGACACAAACATCTTTCAGTGACATACAGAAAGTAGAAACACTCATTACTTAGCTTCCATTGTGGTAATTTGATATAATGAGCTCATACATTTAGCTATATTGTTAGTAGTAAATTCCACTACATTGTTGTTTATTAATTGCAGGCACATGTTCAGTTGCACATACAGAAATGGTGTTATCTCCATAGGAAAGCACTGTCAATAGAATAGAACACTCTGGAACAGCCACACATGATCTAAAGATCTAAAGGTATAAAGCCCCCAGCATTGGTCTGTGAAGCGGAGGACGTAGTAACACTTTATTTTAAGGACTTGTGATAACGTGGGGGCGAGTGATCAGGAGGTTACCTGAGAGAGGTGGTGATGAAGTATAGAGCAAGGCTCAAAAGGCAGGTAAGTTTTTCTTTTCCAGTGTGTTGTGTTGTGATGACACCGACATAAAACACACCAAGACACAAACAAAAGACTGATACGAAACAGACATACAGAATCTATACAGTGTACACTAGTAGGAGATGAGCTTTAGTGGATTATCACCGACTTCTATCCACGATACATTTACAGTCTTTGTAGTAAAGCTTGACCAAATGCTGTCGTAACACAAGAATCTCCTACAGTCTCTCAAACGCAGACTCTACCAGTGCGTCCCCCCAACCTCTGTGCTCACCTGCCATTTTATACGTTAAAGCCCTCCCTGAACCAGACCAATCAGTAATTTGTTTTACTGATTTATGGGCAGGTGCACAACAAAGGTGTTTAAATCAATACATACATTGTTCGAATTCACTAATATTTACACAAGCATGCAAGCATTTCTAGATGTGTTCAATAACTATGTACATAAATACAATGTAAGATGTTTTTAACACTACTTCTGTTTCTTCTTCACACAGGTACGCCAGACCACCCGGTCCCAGGACAACCCTTGGTCTTTTCCTAGATCTTAAGTGTCTGAATGACTCGTACGCCGTCATTTCCATGTGAACCAAGTAAGTACATGGTCTTTTTAATGTCTATATTGTCTTTAGCTAAGGCGTTTTTGATGGCTGGTGATATGTCCAGGACCCTAACATCATCACAGGTATGTTTCGTAATGATTACTAATGTAATAGCAAGTAATTAATATTGACCTTGTAAACAGAGCCATTTTATTTGTAAGCAAATGTTAACTGGTTAAAGACAAGCTGGAAATGACTTTATGTCTTTGTGACATGTTAATCAAGGATCAAGTTGACAACTGATCAGCTGAAACATTAAAACTGCCTTGTGCACTCCATGTCCAGCTCAGATCATTCTTAGCTGTTCATAGTTCTTGATTAACTTGCCACTTAAAGACATGAACACTTGAACACATGAACCTCTGTTACATTTGTGATTATTAGTGCATTGTTAATACATTGCTAATTAAAAAAGATGTTACTGTGGAATTCTCTGTTCCTCTGGAGTCCCCCATCATCAGTACCTGACCTCACTAATGTTCTTGTGGCCTAATGCAATCAAATCCTCAATGCAATGGTCTGACATCTAGTGTAAAGCTTTCCCACAAAAGTAGAGGTTGTTACAGACTTCTCATTAACTAACTTTTGATTTCAGAGCAAACGCTGGACGAGCAGGAGTCTACAAACGTTTGGATGTAAAGATAAGTATGATGCAGAGTGTAGGTAATGGATTGTGTCGTAGTTACAGGAATACACTTAGTCGTTACATGTGCTCGGAGCTTTATCGACACACCTGGTTTCCGATGTAAGTAACACAGTGCTTAACTGGTATTAATAACTGAGTGTTATGACTTGCCGAGTAGCTCAGGTGTGAATCAGCCTGTGTTATTGAAACCACTGGGGCGTTCACGTCAGCAGCGAAGAAGGCAAGTTTTGGTCCCTGGAGGATCAGGCATTGCTGCAGGATCTTATGTCTAATACTGGATATACAGACATATTTCACAGAGACTACATTTGAACTACTGAGCTGCATGTCTGATGTCTCAGGCTTCTGTCTGACTGTCAAATGAGACGTCTACGTCAATTTCCCATCGATGACTGCTCACTTATGTTATAAGATAAAGCGAGTGGAGGAAAATAAAATGATATTTTAGTGTCAGTAAGCTACTAACTACGCTTTCTGCAGTAGTGATGGAACGAGAAGGTAGTGCAGTCTTTAATACGGCAGCAGAACATGCGAGCATACGGTATGAAGAAGTAAGACGAAGTTGTGTTTGTGTTTGACTAACGTACGGTTAGCACACTAAAATGGAACAGATGTCTTTTCTCGCTGAATGAATCAATCATGGACTAAATGCAGATGCAGACGAGACAAGACTTTTCGCAGCTGCTGCACCCTCAGAAAGTGTAGCATATTATATAATCCTGTTTCCACAAAAGTGCAAAGTGTAGATAAAAACATAGTGCAACGATGCGCAAATCACTTAAACCATATATTACTAAAGTAGTTCAAAAGAAACATATAAAATGTAGAAACTGAGAATTTATTTATTTTGTAAACTATAAGACCATTTAGAATTTGACATATTTCTGTTGCGATGGAGAAACAAAAGACTGACAGTTGTGTAATGCTATAAAACACAGAGAAACATGTGACGACTAATTAGGTTAGGTTAATTGGGTTAATAAGGTTATTTGGCAGCAGGTCAGTAACCTGATTGGGAATTAAAAAAGAGCCCAGAGAGGTGGAGTCGGGTGGAGTCGGTGGAGAGGTGGAGTCGGGTGTCACCGAGCTATGATAGAAAATGTTTCTCAGTGTAAAATAGCAAAGAACTTGGAGATTTCATCATATTCGACATAAAACACACCAAGATACAAACAAAGACTGATACGAAACACTGCTACACAGTGTACACTTTTACACTAGTAGGAGATCAGCTTAATGGATTATCAGCTACCACCCACTACTATCCACGATACATTTATGGGGCTTTGTAGTAAAGCTTGCCCAAATGCTGTCGTAACACAGGAATCTCCTACAGTATTTCAAGCACAGACTCTACCAGTGCGTCCCCCCAACCTCTGTGCTCACCTGCCATTTTATACGTTAAAGCCCTCCCTGAGCCAGACCAATCAGTAATTGTTTTATTGATTTATGGGCATGGGACTCCACCTCTCTGGGATCTTTGGACTCTTTTGGAAGATGGGAAGGGATTCACTGAGCTAAGATAGAAAATGTTTCTCAATGTAAAATAGCAAAGAATCTGGAGATTTCATCATATACGGTACATATAATCATTAAAAGAGAATCCTCTGTATGTTGGATAATATGGGATAGCTATGATCTTCAGGCGTTCAGGTGCTGCTGCATTAAAAACAGACTTGTTTCTGTAGTAGAAACCAGTGCATGGGCTCAGGAACACATGTGTAAACCACCCTCTGTAAACACAGTTCGTTGCTGTATCCACAAACACAAGTCAAAACTCTAGCATGCAAAGAAGAAACCATAAACAAACAGGATCCAGAACCACTGCTGCCCTCTCTGAGCTGAGCTCTTTTAAGGTGGACTAAGGCAAAGTGGAAAAGTGTCCAAATCAAAATTGAGAAAGAGAAGAGGGGCCATTGGAGGGGCCATCAGTGTATGGTTCAAAAGCCAGCATCCGTGATGGTGTGGAGGTGTATTAGTGCACATGGCATGGATGACTAGAACATCTGTGAAGGCACCATTAATGCTGAACCATATATATGGGTTTTGGAGCAACATGTGCTGCCATCCAGACTGAGTCTTCAGGAAAAGTCTTGTTTATTTTAGCAAAACAATGAACCACATTCTGTACATACTACAACAGCATAGCTCTGTAGTGAAAGAGACCAGGTGCTAAAGTCACCTGCTTGCAGTCCAGACTGGTCACACACTTGAAAACATTTGTTTCATCATGAAAGGAAGAATATGACAAAGGACACCCTGAACTGCTTAAATCCTTTATTAAGCAAAAATGGGAAACCATTGTACTTTCAGAACTATAGCAATTCCTCAAACGTTTGTATGATTTATTTCCAGTGATGTGGCTGAGTCAACTATTTTTTAAGGGTGTGATTGCAATATACAATATTCTTGTATATAATTGCAGTATTCTAGTAAAGAAATTACTAGTAAACAAAGTTCCAATAAACGCAGTAACTGTGATCTTCCTTATGTTGAGATTTTCAGTACTCCTGCCAGCCCTGGGAACACTACACTTATACTTAGTAGGGTCTCCCTTTGAACTCATTGCCATGTTCATGAAACCAGTTTGAACTTTTGCTTTGTAACATGGGGCATTATCACGTTGGAAGCAGGACAGTAGAAGATGTATGAAGCAGTACTCTAATCGGCTGCAGCATTCCAGTGATGATTGATTGGCATTAAAGGGCCCAAAGTGTGCCAAGAAAACATTCCCCACACCACCTCCACCAGGTAGATAGAGACGACGGATTGATGCTGCTAGTGCCAAATTCAGACCCTACCATCTGTGCACCTCAGCAGAAACTCATCAGATTCATGAGATTTACTGGACCAGACTACGTTTTTCCAGTCTTGACCTCTTTCATCAACATGGCATTTCTGTCTGCTGAACCGCCGCTCGCTGAGTGCTGTTTTATTTATTGAACCTCTCTGAGTAAACTCTAGAGAACGTTGTGTGTGAAAATCCCAGGAGATCAGCAATTACAGAAATAATCAAGCAGCCCATCTGGCACCAGCAATCATGCCACAATCAAAATCACTGACATTGCATATTTTCCTCATTCCGATGGTTGATGTGTATGTTACCTGCAGCTGCTGGACTGTATCTGCATGGTTTTATGTCCTGTATTGCTGTCACATTATTGATTGATGAGATAATAGCATGAATGAATAGGTGTACAGGTGTTCCTAACAAAGTGTTTAGTGAGTGAATATTGCTCAGTGTCACTGAAGAAGAAAAGGCAACAGAGGGACGTCCCATCAATTTGATCTAAATTACACCTGAAATGACATACAATACTCTAGTATCAAGCCTGTTAATGCACATTCAAGTACATTGTTGTCACTGTGAAGGTTAAGAATGTGCAGCTATGCTTTGTTTGATTGTTATATAAATAAGCAGTGTGCTTCCTAATTCCTTGGGAAACTTGAGTCTTGTGAGGAAATACAGGAAAAGCAACACAGCTGTCAAAAGGTTTACAAAAAGTCTTCATTAAGAAAAAGAAAACCACTGTATCTGTGGCTAGCAAACCCAAATCAGGTACACCAGCCAAGATTTCTGAGACAAACACTCAAACACAGCCATCTCTGAAAAAAGTGGCACTGCTGTTTCAGATTATTAGATGTGTTTGACGTATAATACATAATATAATACATGCAAAGTTCTGTGATGGTAAAGAGTTATCTGAGCGCAACTACTGCATATAACAAAGGTGTTGATCACTAAGCCAGGGGCGTGCAAACTTCTGCTTTCAGAACAAAACCTTATATGTTCTCCTTCACAGGAGTCAGAAAAACATACTTTATACTTTGAGAACATACAATGGAATCAGACATGTTTACAAGTCGTTTCTTCCTTTTGGCCTGTTCATCATGAAATGTACACACTCTGCAAACAGCAAGAGGTATTTGCAAATTAGGTATTAGTTGTTTTTGCTCTGCCAGCAGCAATATACTATAAACATGTACACTGCAAAAATAAAAATATCCCTAAATAAAGTAAAATGTAATGGTTATAATGATTGTATGGGTGGGCAATAAACCTCAGGCATACCTCCCTTAAGGATGGTAAAGCAGCTTGTTTATTAAATACGCACATGCTGTAATACTTACACTATTCACCAAAATACACAGGGACAGAGACTTACATTCAGAACATTCAGCCTCTCTTACCACATTAGCCTCTCTGACCAAACACTAATGATAAAAATTTAAGTGCTCACCTTGCCTAACACCATATACCTGAACCCCCCGCATACTCGTCTTAGAGTAAACCACTTTTCTTAACAAGCATAATTCAGATTTACCTGAACAACTAATAAATATACGAGCATGTCAGCACTAACATTTATTAACAAATTCTTAATTATCGATTATTTAGTGTAGATTGTTCGTAGGAAGCATCTGTAGTCGACTTAATTCATGTTTCTTTCTAGGTATTTGAGTAATTCCTCTGTTCCAGCTCTCCCTGGAACAAACCCAACTCTATAAAGGAGCTAAATGACCCGCCGTGTTATCTCCAAAGGAAACACATCATTATCAGGCTGTATAATATAAATGTATGAAGGCTGAGAGGTTTAAGTTTGTCCTGATGATGTGGCAGATCAGCTGAAATCTCATTGGTCAATACCTGTTGTTTTTAAAGGTTTAATGCATGTGATTAAACTGAAGTCTGAACTAGTTATTAGTCAGTCACTGGTTTAACATTAATTTAACATTTATATAATTAATGAGTTAAATTATGAATTGTTATTCAGAATAGTTTAAAAATGCATAGAATAGCATATGTAGTCAGTCCTTTATTGTTTTGTCACAGAGCAAAAAGAAAATAACAACAACAACAAAGGTGGGGGTGGGGGTGTAGATTCATAGGCCCCCACCAATGGTTTCATTTAAAGCAGTTTTGCAGCATTTCTCTTTTTTCTGGTCATCATAAACTTTCTACACAGTGAAAATTCAAAATCATAATAAATGTAGATACATGTTTATCTTTGGACATATTCATAATTTTAACATTACTGTTGTTAATTTACAGAAATACATTCTGTAAACTGTACAGTACCGTGTGCATTCACTAACAAATGATCACCTCTGTTATTTTACAGACGTTTGCGGAGATTTTACTCAGAGGCTGTTAGTGTTGATAATATGACAAACATTGTTTTTCACAATAACTACTGAAACTGTTACATTACAGTTAAACAAACCCATTTCTATCTGCTGTTAGTTTTCAGGTTTTAACTGTTTTTTCTTTTTACAGTTTTTGTACAGTATACAGCTCATTACAGCCTCTGCTGGGAATGAAGTGAGTTGATGTCTGAGCTTCTGTTCGCACACACACATGGTGTAGTCTATTGTACAATCTGACGGCTTCTCCTAATTCTGTGTGTGTTTGGCATATAATCTTTTATGACTCTTTCCCCTCTTTTATTGTATCTCTTTTCCTTTGCTTCTCTCTGTAAAATCATCACAAGACATGAACAAGTTTGTCACAAATATTGTCAGATGAATAAAGCTCTAAGCGTGTATGTGTGTGTGCTTTTATTCGGAGTGTTTGCATTTCCTCTCTCGCTCTCTTGTCTGTTTGAGAAACGATTTCCTTTTACAAGACGGTCTACAGCCTCCAACGAGCTGGGACGTACGTCTCTCCCAAAAAACACAGCGGCTTATTGAGCCATAAAACAGACAATGAACTCAATCATAAGACAATAAGCGTTTTATAAAGGCTGGCGAGAAAGCCAGAGCTGCAGCTACAGTGTGGAGCGAAACACAGTCAGATAGTGGAATCACACACAGGAGTAGTGTGCATTAACCACAACCCACATGTTCACAACACAACACAACAAGAAATCACCATCATTCAGTGAAACACAGCATAATAATAACAATAGTAATAAAACACGGCTTTCTAACAAATCACTTGAGCTTTGTTTATTGTAGTTTTACTGATACACAGCAAAATACGAATGCACAGCTAAGAGAGTCTGAATTACAGAGTCAAGGTTGTACAGTCATGGTGTGAGTGCAGTATTTCATTTCAGCCAAGCAGGTAAACACCTAATTCAGCTTGTTTAATCAATCTCAGTTTTCAGCCTAAATTGATGAGTTGTTTCAGGTGCTCGGCTGCTTGGTTGGAATAAAAAACAGCAGAGAACCACATGGCTCTTTGCAGATGGGATACTCTGAGTATTGAGGAGAAATGCAACTCCACTGCACATACTCACATGAAATAAAGCGTCTAATTCTACAGGAGGCTGAAAAAACTGCTGTTCAATTCAATGTTTTAAGTTCATAAAACTACACCAACTTTCTCAGTACACTACTTATTTCTAATATACATATTACATTAATCTAATGTTACATTAATCTAATGTAATACAAAACTAATCATTGTGTGGATTATTACACTGTTAAAGCCAACTGTCTACTTGTGATATTAATATTGCTATATTGATTGCCAACAATAATTATGTACTTAGGTTTATTTTTACCAATATTATTATTGTTTTCATATTGTTATTATACCATTACTATATATATATATATATATATATATATATATATATATTAAACTGCAAATTGTTTGTTTGGTAGATTAAACAACTAATTAAATAACCTTAGTTAAATAATTGATTTATTGATTGATTGATTGATTTATCTTTGAAGTTGTGGAAGCAGCTATACCTACTGTACTACTGTAAGGCTACACACACACACACACACACACACACACACACACACACACACAGAGCCACAGTCAGTAGAGGGAGCGCAAGAAGCAGTCAGAAGACAGACGTCTGTGATAACGCACGCGCACTTCTTGGACCGGTTACTATGGTTACAACACAATGGAAGACAGGAGAGAGAGAGAGAGAAAGAGAAATAGAGAGAGGGAGTGAGAGAGAAGAGAGAAAGAGAGAGAGATGGGGGGGTGAGTAAGAAAGAGAGAGAGAGAGAAAGAGCTATGGTGGTTCTGAATAATGTTTTATGTCATGGTAATTAGTTTGTTTCTCTGGCTGTTTATTTGTTTTTTGCTGTGTTTATATTTGTGTGCATTTACACAAACAAACTTCTGTGTGTATGTGTGTGTATGCGTGTGTATATGTGTATGAGTGTGTGTGTGTGTGTGTGTGTATATGTGTATGAGTGTGTGTGTGTGTGTGTGTGTGCCTGTTTATGTCAGTAAAGCAGCCAACACACCCCAATAAGTTCAAAGCTGAACCTGACCTTTTCTTTCTTCTGTGTTAATTAATGATCTTGTAAACAAGTTGTTTTCTATTGTTTTTTTTTAAATTAGTTGTTTTTGGCAATAATGTAACTGGCAAGTTTCATGCCAGCAAAATCACTGAGAGGTTCAGTTCAGTACAGCTTAATAGTCTTTATTGGCTGCTTTATGTGTAAATCTGCCAATGCACACACACACACACACACACACACACACACCACAGGCTGGTCCCTGCAACGTAACTCATGAAATTTTAAGGTGAAGACAGGAATAAATAGATGTCTATGTAAATTCAGCACAGGAAATATGTGTGTTGACATGTGTAACTCTGGCTGAGTTTACTGTCCAGTATGTTTAGCTGCAGTAAGGATTTAGTCTGTTGTTTTAAGTGTTAAGGGTGAAATGCACCGAAACACGTATACACACATGTATATACACACTATTCGTGCACACACGCTCACACACTCACCTATGAAACACACACACAATACTTGACATGGTGAGAGAAAGCACAACTGTACTGGATCATCATATATCATCATCTAATATATATCATCATCTAATTCTCTCTTTTAAGTAGGACCTATTATGATATTCATTTTTTCTCTTTTCCTTTAGTGAGTTATGAAGCTTTCATGTAAGGGAACAAGTTTCAAGCTTAAAGTCTATGACAGATACATCCTCTGACTTTTCTCAGCTGTCTAAAACGTCTCATCTGAATTCCAGCCTTCTTCCATGTTACAAGGTGACATCATCTTTTAACATGTTCTTGTTTCAGTCTAGCTGGTGAAGGTGGATCAGGACCATCAACTTGTTCTACCTGACTTTCAGGATCATACTCTGGCTCAAACGGATGCAGCACCACTTCAAGAACAGCCACAGTGGTATGGGGGCAGAACTTGTGTCAGGATGCTGTTCTGACCAATCAGAGCACACTTAACTTATAGGGAGGTGGGGCTTAAAGACGCAGGAGCTCTAACAGCAATTTGGTCAGAAGGTGAATACAGATGTACAGTATGAGAAAAAGATGGTGTTTTTAAGAAAACTAAAGCATGTAAATCTATTCTAGTACAACGAATAAATATAAACATTGATAATGAGCGTATTAGGTCACCTTTAACAAGAGTTTGACGGCCAAAGACATAAAAGAGGCCATATTCTCAGTCCCACAAACTCCTGAGGGCTGCTGAAAACTGTCCTATGCACACAGGAGCAACTGCAACTACAGCCTGTGTACAACCATTCACACACACATGTACAAGTGTTTTATAGGTGTGTGTGTGTGTGTGTGTGTGTGCATATGCTTCAAGTGTATTTCACCCTAAACGGCCCCCTATAAGAAGCAGCTCCAGTTTCTCTCCCCCAAAAACTGCAGTGCCCCTCCACTCTCACTGTGCTCTTCCACTCTCCTTCTCTCCATTTCCTCTCCTCCTCTTTCGTCCACAGTATGTAAATCACGCCCCCCTTTTCCACACACTCCCCTCCCAGGAATTCATGAAGAAAGAAGAAAAGAAAGAGAGAGAGAGAGAGAGAGAGAGAGAGAGAGGGCGCACCGTAGAGTCGAACCGTATTGACAGGGAGAGAGAGGAAAAGGACAGAGGCAGAAAGAAGGGAAAGAGACAGAAAGACAGGGAGAAAGCAGGAAAAACGAGGGGTAGAGACAGAGACAAGCAGAAAGAGAAAGAGAGTGGTGAGAGTGTGTGAGTCGTCTTGACAGAAAGAGAGGGAGGGGAAAAGGGAGAGAGAGAGAGTGGGGTGTAGTGTTATAGGGGGTGTAGTGTGTTACAGTGTAAAGGGGGTGGGGTGTGTGAGTGCATCATCAGTGTGTGTGTGTGTGTGTCCAGCTGCACTGTGTGTGTGTGTGTGTGCGTGCGCGCGCGCGGTTTGCAGTGGCGGAGCTGCAGGATGGGAAGCTGATCCACGGCGTCCAATGCATGCACGCGCTGCACGCGCGCGCGTGTGTGTGTCTGTGTGAGTGTGTGCGCGCGTGCGTGTGTGTGTGTGTGTGAGTGTGTGAGGGGGTCCTCGTGCAGGAAGAGAAGGAAGAAAAGAAGGAAAGGCTGCGCGTAGGTAAGAGCAGAGAGAGAAAATGGATGCTCGCGTCCCTCCTCCTCCTCCTCCTCCTCCTCCTCCTTCTCCTGCTGCTGCTGCCGCTCTTTGTGCGTATGTGTTTTGTGCTCGCATGCTAGCGTCAGGCTAACGTTTCGTGCGCCATTCCTCTGCGATTCGGTTTCTTCTGCTCCCTCTGCTCCTCCTTTTTTCTTCTTCATGCTGAGAGAAGCGGTTGTGTAGCTCCGCTGCACGCGCGACATTCAGCATGCATGCACGCGCAAGAATGCACAACCGGGATGTGTGTGTGTGTGTGTGTGTGTGTGTGTGTGTGTGCATGTGTGTGTGTGTGTGTGTGTGTGTGTGTGTGTGTGTGTGTGTGTGTTACAGACAAAGATATGCAGACATGCATGACATACACACACATTTATAAGGACATGTGTACGTCATGTACAGTATGTGTGTGTATGTGTGTCTGTGTTACAGACAAAGATATGCAGAGAGAGTGTATGTGTGTGTGTCTGTATGTGTGTGAAACATACAGGTATGTGTGGACTGTGTGTGCGTGTGTGTGTGTTACAGACTGTGTGCAGTGTGTGTATGTGTATTACAGTCATAGATGTATTTTGGTCTGTTTAGGTGGGGGGGGGGTCAAGTTTATGCCACATTGTGGGGACTATGCTCACGTTATGGGACTCTTAAATCACTAGGCTTAGGTTTAGTGTTAGACTAGTAGTAGTTCTGGTTTAAGTCAAATTACATTAATGAAATGAATGGAAGTCTATGTAATGGCCCCACTGAAACAAATCTCACTGAAACAAACGTGTGTGGGTGTGTTACAGATGTATTTTGGGCTGTGTCTATATGTATGTGTTACAGACAGCTATGTGTACACTGTGTGTCTGTGTGTTATTATCATATATTTATTTTGGCCTGTGTTTTGTATGTGTTATAGACATCTATATATGCTGTACGTGTCTGTGTGTTATAATCATAGATGTATTTTGGGCTGTGTCTATATGTTTGTGTTACAGACAGCTGTGTGTGCTGTGTGTGTCTGTGGGTGGGTGTGTGTTATAATCATAGATTTATTTTAGGATGTGTGTGTATGTATGTGTTACAGACAACTATGTGTACTGTGTGTGTCTGTGTGTGGGTGTGTGTGTGTTACAGTCTAAGCTTTATTTTAGGCTGTGTGTGTATGTATGTGTTACAGACAGCTGTGTGTACTGTGTGTGTCTGTGGGTGGGTGTGTGTTATAATCATAGATTTATTTTAGGATGTGTGTGTATGTATGTGTTACAGACAACTATGTGTACTGTGTGTGTCTGTGTGTGGGTGTGTGTGTGTTACAGTCTAAGCTTTATTTTAGGCTGTGTGTGTATGTATGTGTTACAGACAGCTGTGTGTACTGTGTGTGTCTGTGGGTGGGTGTGTGTTATAATCATAGATTTATTTTAGGATGTGTGTGTATGTATGTGTTACAGACAACTATGTGTACTGTGTGTGTCTGTGTGTGGGTGTGTGTGTGTTACAGTCTAAGCTTTATTTTAGGCTGTGTGTGTATGTATGTGTTACAGACAGCTGTGTGTACTGTGTGTGTCTGTGGGTGGGTGTGTGTTATAATCATAGATTTATTTTAGGATGTGTGTGTATGTATGTGTTACAGACAACTATGTGTACTGTGTGTGTCTGTGTGTGGGTGTGTGTGTGTTACAGTCTAAGCTTTATTTTAGGCTGTGTGTGTATGTATGTGTTACAGACAGCTGTGTGTGCTGTGTGTGTCTGTGGGTGGGTGTGTGTTATAATCATAGATTTATTTTAGGATGTGTGTGTATGTATGTGTTACAGACAACTATGTGTACTGTGTGTGTCTGTGTGTGGGTGTGTGTGTGTTACAGTCTAAGCTTTATTTTAGGCTGTGTGTGTATGTATGTGTTACAGACAGCTGTGTGTACTGTGTGTGTCTGTGGGTGTGTGTGTGTTATAATCATAGATTTATTTTAGGATGTGTGTGTATGTATGTGTTACAGACAACTATGTGTACTGTGTGTGTCTGTGTGTGGGTGTGTGTGTGTTACAGTCTAAGCTTTATTTTAGGCTGTGTGTGTATGTATGTGTTACAAACAGCTGTGTGTGTCTGTGGGTGGGTGTGTGTTACAGTCAAAGCTTTATTTTAGGCTATGTGTATGTATGTGTTACAGACAACTATGTGTACTGTGTGTGTCTGGGTGGGTGTGTGTTACAGTCAAAGATTTATTTTGGGCTGTGTGTATGCATGTGTTACAGACAACTATGTGTACTGTGTGTGTCTGGGTGGTGTGTTACAGTCAAAGCTTTATTTTAGGCTGTGTGTGTGAGTGTATGTATGTGTTACAGACAGCTGTGTGTACTGTGTGTGGGGTGGGTGTGTTACATTCACAGATTTATTTTAGGTTGTGTGTATGTATGTGTTACAGACAGCTGTGTGTACTGTGTGTGGGGTGGGTGTGTTACATTCACAGATTTATTTTAGGTTGTGTGTATGTATGTGTTACAGACAGCTGTGTGTACTGTGTGTGGGGTGGGTTTGTGTTACATTCATAGATTTATTTTAGGTTGTGTGTGTGTATGTGTTACAGACAGCTGTGTGTACTGTGTCTGTGGGTGTGTGTGTGTTACAGTCAAAGCTTTATTTTGGGCTGTGTGTGTATGTATGTGTTACAGATGTGATTTGGGATGTAAGTGTGTGATAAATTCCACTAAAGCATTATTTAGACATTCTATTATCTATGCATATCACTTTAGATACATATTTGATAAACAGTGGACAGTATCAGCATGAGTGTCCTTGTTGCCAAGCAGTTTTTAGTGTTTTAATTCTGTGATTTTATGCAGTCTCGTTGTATTCTGGACCTGACAGCTAACTGTACTGTATGTCAGGGCTTACAGGGTCCTGTAGATTGTTTTACAGATCTTTCTGGAAATGTAGTTTCTGACTACTTAATGTTTACAGTAGAGTAATTAACAGCATCATTGTGTTAGAATATGGTATTTTTTGCTCTTGGGGTCCCCCCCTCAGTTGCAGATTATAATTGTGTTACACCACTTATCTAAACCCCCTCGTGGACAGCTGTACATTGGCATTTGTTGGCTAGCTTTGTGTGCATGCAGGCATATGGACGTTACAGATTACACTTGTGATTTCAGTAGTTTCTATGTGTAATCATTAGTGTAACCTGTAGTGTCTATATGCCTGTGTGACGTGCACGCACACGAGGGGGATTCAGAATTCGGCACAGTGCTAAGTAGCTTACTTTGTGCGCTAGCCTGAAACAGGACTGAGGTTACTCCATGAGACCGGGATGACACTGCTATGGTTACAGCGTACATCACAATCTTTCATAATTAACACTGACAGGGATGTACACGCTTTCCTGTTAGTTGACTGGTCTTGGATCCATTTATCTCCTTTGGCTCTAACCAATGTGTAAAAAACAGTCCTAGAGTTACTCTAGTCTCTTGCTTGGTTGCTCTCTCTTTCCCGCTTCCTCTGACAACCTCTTGTTTGGTCACAGTCTCTGTCATGATGTCCATGCTGGAAATACTAACATAGCTTCTTCTTATAGCTAGCTGAAGACCTATAGCTCCTCCAAAGTAACTAAATGATTTTGAAACTGTTATTATAAGCATTACATAGATTTGCTTTAAAGTGAAGGAAATGGAAAACAAGCTGTTTCAGTAGGTTACTGTTAATTTAGACGGGAGTAGGTTATTCATTTTATTCTAACTTAAATCTCATGCAGTACCATATACATTGTGATGTATTTAAGAAATATGATATCCTTTTGTAAATATTGATTAATTCTAGTGCGTGTGCATTATACTTGCACATTATTATTGTGTGTGTTACAGTCTCAGCTATAGGGTTTATGTCTATATGCATGTGTGAATGTATGTTTTGGTGATATATCATTTATGTCTATGTTGACATACAGTTTTATTACTTTTCAATTTTAGTGATATTATAAACAATATATATAATATAGGATGAACACTATGTTCATAACATAACGACCATCATATCAGAGTGTCCCTGTTGCCAAGCAGTTTGTTTTTAGTTTTTTAAATTTTGTTTTGTGCACTTTATGTATCTGAGAGTCAACTGTAATGGTGGTTTTAAGAATGAAACACAAAAAAATACATGCATCTAATATTACTTTATTCCTATCCCATCATGATTGTTGTATTTAACTAAATGATTGTTGTGTTAATCGTGTTAAATTCTTGGTCTGCGTAATGCAAAATGATCCAGTTAGGATTTTATGTTTAACAGCGTTATCCATGTACAGTAAGCTCCTATTAGGACGTCAGGAGCTGAACTGAAGGTCCAAGGAGCTACTTAAGATATTTGACAGTGGCATCAGCCAATCATATTTAGATCTACAATGGACGGGACCAATTTCATGAGAAGAAAATGTCTCTTCAGGCCTTTTGGAAATTCGCTGCCACTGAATATGAGTAATATTCTAATCCTTTTAGTCAGGCGTTAGAAATACAGTCACTACGAACCAAGTAGAATTTGTGTCAGTTAAAATCTTCAGATGTCAGTGTTTAATCTGTGGCAAAAAATATTCAGGTGACTCAGCATTATTTTAGCGCTACTTTCTCCTAGTGTTCTACGGAGCGCTAGCAGAAATGAGTACTACCACAGAGGTGTTATTTTCTTCTTTGTTGATCCAGATCTAGCATTAATATTCAGGTTTTCCACCATTTACACTTTAAAGCTCCTTTGGGCTCATTCAGATGAAGAAAATAGAACAAAACAAGCTTTGTGTCTGGATGGTAACATGTTCTTTACTGAGAAGGTGTGGTTCATGTGGGTGTAGTGATTCACAAAATTCAGAACTAAATTTGGCCTGGTACAGTTGTGTCTTGATTCAGTACATTTCAGTAAATAAAGCATGCATGAAAATCTGCCTTAGGTTAACATGCTTCTGTTTCCCTCCTGTATATTATGTGTATATTTCTTTATGTTGTTATATTTCAGTTGTTTAGTATATGTGTATATATATAATGCTGCTCTGGTGTGGAGTGAGTATCTGAGCCTTTCCAAATTTTGGAAATAGAATATGGCTCAGGCCTAGTGTTTGTGTCGAGGTGATACAGACACACACACACACACACACACACACACACACACACACACACACACACACACTATTGTTACAATCAGATCTTTTTTAAGGTGTGTGTCTGACAGCAAGTCTGTGAATGTATGTATGTGTCTGTTTGTGAGTTTGTGTGAGTATGTGGTTGTGTGTGTGTGTTACTGTCAGAGCTAGCTGTGTTTGAGGAGTGTGTTGGAGTGTTTGGTATGCGTGGACTCCTGCCAGGTTGCTGGACTGATGAATGAAGGTTCACCTGTAGACAGAGCACTGGCAGCCTGTATTGTGTGTCATTGGGATATATTACCTTGTCTACACTGTAATTGGTCCACAAATTCGCCTGATGTGATATTTATGGGACGTTAGCAAGGATGTGTCTGCCCGTGTGTGTGTGTGTGTGTGTGCGCATATTCTGAGAAATATTACTTGACGTCCTTGAGTATACAGCGGAATCACTGCTGTTCCAGTCTACCCGGCAGGTGTTAATTTAACTCCACCACTTTAGCTGTGCAGTTGAGCGCCTTGATTTGACTGTTTGTGCATAAACAGCAGCATGTGTGTCTGTGTGGGTTTGGCGATCGCTGCAGATTTGTTTGTATACAGTCACCATCAGTGCTGCTGTCTCCGTCGTGAACACAGTAGCCTGGGTGTAAAAGTGCGCTGTTTTCTGTAAAAGCTTTGCTAAATGTACTTGCACATGTCTCTACAAGACTGTTAGTGTTCTATATATAGTCTCATTCACTATAAATGAAGTGTGTGTGAGGGGTGGGGGGGGGCGGTGGTGGTTTTGGATCAGGGTTGCTGTGCTAGACTGAAACTGAAGTGCATTTGTACATATATGTCTTGGTATGTGGTACATATTGTTTATTAACGAAGGTGTAGCTGTATCTCCTCCTTTCTCATCACAAATGTGGGCAAATCCGTATTTGCCATCCAGATTCTCAGGCTGCTCCAGCTAATCTGAGAGCAGGTGTGTTGGAGTAGGGAATATGACAGTACTTATTGTTATGATCCTAAGTTGTATGATACTTTGCTTTTTTGAGCAGAATTGTGAATATTAGGATTTGCTTAAAGAATGAACAAATGCGTGTATCATTATAAAGATATTTGTATTCCTGTTGTAAAGATATTAGATTCTTAGATACTCCACTGAAAGATTCTGAATAGATTCACAAAACTTGCTCAAAAAGTAAAATAAACTAGTGCATGTGCAGAGATTTTATGAGAAATGATTTAATGAGTAATTATGATAGTTTGGCGCATCCCAGCTTGAAAAGGGAAAAATGTAGGATCTCAAGGGGGCCTATTACACTTTTCTATTTTGTTTGTTGCTTAAAAGTTATAAAAGTTATTAAGCTATCAAGCCCAAACTACATGTCATAGTGAGAAACTCCATTCCACAAAAACCATGTTCCTTAGTCAGTAACCTAAACTGGCTGAATGTTTTTTAGAAGCTTTGAATAAACATATTAAGGCGAGAATTGCTGTAATACCATTACAAGTCATAGTGCAGCTGTTTTAGCTTGTTGCTAATATAACATGGAAACTTTGAGCAATAGCATAGCAGTATTCATTTGGATATAAAGCTGTTTTAGGCAGCTGGAAGCTTTGGCCTTACAAAAATACTGAATTGCAGTATGGCACTCATATATAAGACAACAGTGCTTGTTTCCCCCTCTCTGACACTTTATATGGGTGGGGCATATTTAAATTATTTGCACTGTTATTGCAGTTTTGCCCACATTTTAATCTTGAGTGCAAAGCTAAATATGTATTTTATCCATTTGCCCTGCAAGGCACTGAACTAATTGCTCAGGTTCAGTCCAAAGCAAAGAAACATCACAGACAGATTTTGATATACTGTTAGCAAGATGCTTTTCTTTGCCCAGTAAATTCGATTTGCCAGTTGCTGTGTGTGAATATGCCTACGTGTTACACTGTTCTCACAAAATTCTCACCTGTTTGCTTACTAGCTGTTCCGTTGTGTGGTCACAAAACACCAGTTGGTGTGATGCTCAGAGTTTTCAAGGTTACGGGAGATAATATTACTAGTGGACAAGATATATCTGCTCCCACCCCTACGAAAATTATTATTATTATATTTTATCTGTATACTATTTTGTACAGTCAGGTTCTGTCCCCAGGCACATGCCAGCTTGGTTCTGCTGTATGTGCTGTTTCAGTGGTTTGCTGTGGCTACTGTATACGTAGTGAAGGTTTGAGACACACCTGTTCTTGAGCAGAGCTCCTAATGGAAAGCCTAAAAGAGAGCAGCTAGGGTTATCATAATGTTTTGAATTTTTGACATTTATGATGTACTATGCTGCTATCAAATGATCTGTTTTCTCTAATTCAGCACACACTCAGGTTTTTGGTTGTACCAGTTTTTTAACAAGAATATGTAATATGATGGGCTTGGCTTCTGTAGTCTAGTGTGAAATTTGTGAGCTTGTAAAGGTCTTCACGTTTTTAAACTTGTTACATCTTACAGTGCTTCAAAGGCAATGCCATGCTTTTACCCAGATGGTTTTCCATAATTTTATAATTGATTTGACAAAGTCATTCAGAAGGGTTTGATGTAAATTGTAGACCAGTTGTAGACACTGTAGAAACCACATGTCCAAAGCATTTTTAAAAGCTACCTCACCTATATTTGCAAATACACTGCCTGATGCTATTAAAATAAAATAAAAAGGTTTACCCTAAACCAAAATATCCAACAATGTGTTTATAAGTTTATTACCATATTACCATGATCAACATCACTTATAGAATGTATAAGAAAAGACATGTAGGTTTTGGATAGTAAGTAAAATGGCTGTATTTTTGCTGTCAGCATTTTGACCCCTGGTTCCCATCACGATCACTATAGAGATATCAGAGTTGGTAAGTTTCTTTACACTGTACTATTTTAAATCAAACCACTCTGAATTACTTTGTTTACATCTCCCCAACTGGGTTATGGATGAATGTTAAGAGATTAGTGAAATTCCTCTACATTTAAGAAGTAGGACTTTATGAATTGGATTGGGCAGCACAGTGCTACAGTGAAAGTGGTCTGACGTTTCACTTTTGATAAAAAAGCCTCTGTATGTCCAGTATTATGGAGACGGTAGGCTCAGCTGCAGTTCTGTCTGTGCCTGTGTTCTGGGTCTCCTGGTTTATGGATGTCTCAGAGTCCCATAGCAGCATGAAGAACACTGTGCAGTTTTTCAGGATCTGGTTTGTGTAACAAAGCTCTCTCTACGTCTTTATAGTGGTGGACATGATAAGATGGAGATGGATTTGTTTGAAATAAGATTTACTTTAGCACTTCAGTGTTTTTGACATCATGGTGTATTGCATTTGTCAGTGATGTTATCTTTTTATTGTTCTTGCAGAATTTGAAATCTGACTGACTGTGTGGTGACCTGCATACAAGCATTCTCTCGACCAAGCGTTCTTTCACTTCCTGAGAGGGATGGGCCCCGTGGAGAGGCAGCGATGAAAACCCGAACTCATAAAGATCCGGTGAGTGCTTATTTTTGCCACCATGTATTCGGGAGTGTGTTACAACATTCGGGTGTGACCAACCATTTACTGTACTTTTAGCTGGTGCATAACAATTCACAAAACTCACAAGTTAGTTCATAGAAGTGTGCTGGTGTCTCACTTTAATAGATTTTTCAATATAGCAAAAGTTAGAAGTGGCTGTGAATCTGTGGTATGCTAATATGTGGATTGTTGGTTTATTTGAGCAATGAAAATGAAAAAATATGTAATATTATACTTTAAAAAGTCTAGGATGAGGCCAAACTCCGCAATGGAGTGGGATATTTCAATGAGCCCTTGGTCGCATTGCAAATGACATATTGTAAATTACATTTTTTATTTTTAAAAAGCTAAATCCTGAGAATAAAACGTCTCCAACACAGATGGTGGAACTGATCTATATGCAAAACAATGGTACAAGCAATGCACCAGGCAGCTGGACTGTTTGACTGTAGCAAATCGTCTACATTGACAAAATGTAGTTTGCTAATTAGCCCACTATCTCTAGTTTCAAGGGAAAAGGCAGAATTTCTCTCACTCAAGAGCTGAAAATCAGCCATGCTTTAAAGGCAAAGTGAAGTTACTTTGGCAGTTCACCATTAAAAATTTCAAACTATGCATAGAAATCCCATCCAATCGAAGCCCCAATCGCCCCAAACTGTGCTGCCAGATTCAACACTGATCCAGGTCAGACTTGACGCCCACTGATAAAGTGTTTAGCATCTCTTTTTCTGCCTCTCATTTATTTTTCTGCCCATTCACCCGCCTGCCCGCTGCAGATGCCCGTACGTAGTGGGCGCAGGAGGGGGGGCAGTGAGGAGAGGAGAGGCAGACGGCCTCACCCCAGCCCCTCACGAGCAGAACGGAGTGAAAGACAAACGGTGAGACTTCCAACACCTTTTCCTGCCACTCTTTTGTTCTTTTCTGTGTTGTTCATTTGCTTGATTATCTCAGTCTGTCCACCTCTGTGCATTCAGCACTTATTTTCTTCTGCCTTGTCTCTCATTCTCCCTCCCTGCCTCCCTCTTTTTCTGCCCAACTACTTGCTTTCTCTCTCTCTCTTTCTTTATTTCTCTCTTTCTCCCCCAACCTCAACCTTTCATCACATCTTTTCATTGTGTGGATGGGTTTGTGCCAGATACATGATGTCAGATCTTTATGTTCTTTCATCTGCATGTGAGCTGGATTTGAGGCTTTGTATGGCTATGTGTGCTGGTTCCTGTGTAACTGTGTATTGCCTTTGTCTTTGATTCTAAATATAAGCCTGTCTGGCAGTCTTGATTAAAATGGTTGTGTGTTTAGCAAAGAGCTGCTGGAGAGGAGCTGGCTGTCAGCTGCTTTAGCAGGCGCTCTCAGGGACATGATTCGTCTGAGAGCGAGGGAGAGGACCTCGTACCTCCGCCCAAGAGACAAAAGGTTCAGGTAATTAATAGAGTGCAATTATGTCTATATCACAGAAAACAGAGTTTTGTGTCTTTTATTACCTTGTCAGCATTGTCATTTCTGTTCCCAGGACTCTTCTTCCAACGTCCCGACTTCAACCCATTCAACTGACACTACGACTTCAGCTCCAAACCCAACCTCGTGTAACAGCCAATCACGAGAGAGCGACAATGAAGACGGCCAGTCGCAAGGCAGCCGCAGCTCTGTCGGAGGAAGCCTAGCCAATAGCAGCAGCAGCATTAGCAGTGGGCGGGACATTGATCAGGACAATCGGTCGTCCTCCCCAAGCCTCTCTGCCTCCCCATTGGCCAGTTTGGATTCCGAGTCAGACTCCCCAGACTCGCCAAAGCAAGGAAGTAAGACCAAGGATGGGGCAGCATCTAAATCCGGAGGAGAGGAGAGGAGGGGACAAGGGAGGGGGGAAGAGAGTGCTGTTGGGGAACGCAGGGATGGTGAGGGAGGGACAGAGGTGGATTTGTCCTCACTGAAATCACCAACCACCCTCTGTCCTCCCCACCGCGGAGACTCTGCAGCCGTTGCCATGAGCGACAGTGGCAGCAGAAAGCCATACTTCTCGCTCGACTCCAAACTGCCAACCAAGATGGAATTCACTGGGCCTGCGGCGAGCGAGGCTCTGCACGGCTGTGGCCGCATCAACCCCAAACCAGGCTCGCAGTGTGGAGGCAAGACGGGAGTGGGTGGGACAGAGTATACCCATGGAAACCCCAGTCATGCCCCTCCACTCCCCCCTCCACCTGCTCTTAAGCCTCTGGAGGCGGGGCAGAACGTTCCAGGTGACATTAAAACAGAAAAGACAGAGAAGTGTGACAAGGTGGCCCCACCCTCTTTACTACCACAGACAGTCTCCTTGCCCCAGCAGGTCCCAGCCCCTCCACACACACATCACTACAGTCCTACTACCTGGTCAGGTGGCCATGTCTCCAGCTGCCCTGGCAGCTGGGCATACACTCGTTACCCAGGCGTCCACCATGCACCCCCTGTGCAACAGCAACAGCTGCCTTCTGTCTACAATCCCCCCTCTTCTAGCCGCCACCCCTCCCACCCCCCATATCTGCCTCACCCACACCCCCACCCACACAGGGAGTATCTGCCCAGGTATGGTGGCCCGGCTGAGCGGGAAAGGGCAGTGAGGGAGTTTGGGATTAAGGACAGTGTAGCTAGCACAAACAGCTGCGTCAACACCTGCAGCACTGGGCCGCCCAGTGCCAACATGGGTCGGGACTTTGGGAACCCGCCATCCAGTCAGAACCGGGAATATGGCAGCATTGGTCCTCAGCCGCCGGGCCGGGATGGACCTCCAGGAGGTCGGGAATATGGCCCAGGCTTCAGAGAGCGGGATGCTGGGAGAGACTTTACCTTGCCAAACCAGCAGCATTTAGCACAGAGCCGCGAGTTTGGACCTGGAGGGGCTGGAGGGGGAGGGTGTCACCCTAGAGAAAAAGAAGGTAGATGGGTAGAGTTTGCGGGGCAGATTAGGGAATCAGGGGGAAATAGTAATCTTAGCAACAGCAGCCAAGCAAACGTTAGCACTCCAAGCACGGGCTTACCTTCCGGGCAGCTGCTGAATCGTGACCCATCCAGTTCTCCCCAGAGCAGCTCAGCCCACCCTCCTTTGTCCACTTCGAACTCAGTCACCCCAAACAAAGACTATCCATCTTCAGCAGAGGTCAGTGTGCAGCAGGGCGGGCAGGGGCAACCCACTCAAGCCCCCTCCACTGGGACAGAGGCTCCCCCCACTGCACACTTCTTAAGGGATTACCCCCCACCAGGAGGACCTCCTTCATCTGTTCCTCATCCTGGTGCGTCCAGGGAGTACCCCAGCCCAACTGGACTTGCTCCAAATCTCGGTCGGGAGTATGCAGGCGGACCCCCAGTGTCCCACCCACCTCACTCACACTACGGGCTCCAGTCAGCCAGTCTGGCTGTGCAGTCCAGGGAGCGAGAGAGGGAGAGAGAGAACAGTGCTCCAGCCGCCCACTATCCAAATCGGATTCATCCACCATCTCTTTCTCCGTCGTCTTCTTCCTCTGCACACGGACATCCATCCTCCACCTCTTATCACCCTCCCCCTCTTCCCCCTCCCCCCCACCCTCCCTCTTCCCACAGCCAGGCACCACCACCTTCTACACTTCCAGCCAGTCATTCACGCCCAGGCCCATACCCTTCCTCTAATCAGAGCCCACCGACGACCATCTCTCCACTCCCTAGCCCCTCAACCAGTCAAATAGGAGGATTCCCCACGTTTCCCACGACTTCAGCCCCTGCAGTGAACGTGCCACTTCCTGCATCGGGGGCAGTCACTTCCTGTCTCTCTGGCTGCAGACCCACCCCTTATCACGGCACTTTAAACAGTCACGGCCCTTTTACCAGCTCTTACCATAGCGGTGGTAACAATAGCAACGCGTTGCCGACTAGCAATACAAACAGCATTATCCCCAACAGCAGCAGTAGCACTAACAGTCACGCACAGCTGCACTCTCCTCAGCACTCCAAAATCCAGCCGCATGTCTGCAGCTCTGCTCCAGGGACTGCTGCGCCGCCCACATCCATAGGAGCAGACAACCACTCTGATTTGTCCTCCTGTCCTTTGCCGCCGCCCGTCATAAAGGAGGAGCCAGTGGAGGAGAGGGAGGAAACCGAGAGCCCACCCCCTGTGCTCAGAAGCCCCTCTCCAGAGCCCAAACCTGTTGACATTCCAATTCATGCCAGCCAATCAGCTCGGTAAGGCAGAATTTCTATCTGATACTACTGTTGCCCACTAGTGCAAGTATAGGCTGTGCCCGAAACTAAAGGCAGCTGCCTAAGCTGTCTTATAAGTCAGTGTCTTAGAAGGCAGTGTTGTCCACTGCGTCGGTGCTGCTGTTTCCTGCCATTTTTTTTTCTAGCCACATCAGTGCTGACACAGAGGATTATGGGAGATGTACGGTAGGCAAAGGATACATCTACCCTGCCTTCAAAAACCAGCCGAACGGAGAAACCTCAGCAGGCAGCGTTTTAAACAAACATTCGATTCAGACGTGACTGGCTGTCTGCCTCAGAACACACAGCATTTATCATAGACACAGCCGCAGTTTTACATGGATTTGTTTTCAAAGAACAGAATCTAGATTTCTGGGTATATTTTGATCCAGAATAAACACAAACGTTCACTGCTATGCATAGTAAATAGTCAACAACAAGAACCCTTTTTTAAGAAGTGTCAGAGTTTGCTTGTGTCTCTGTAAATAGGCCCACTCTGAAACACGAGTGCTGATCTGTGGGAAGATTCCATTGTGGCCCTTCAAACGTATTTACAGAAAACAATACAAACAATGTCTAAAATATAAAACAGGACCAGATTACTCTCCACTAATTGAGAAAACATTTGTCCACATTAAGGGACCTAAACTTCTGCATGCAGGAGAAACTAGAAGCTTATTCGAGATGCATTTCGGCCCTGGCTATCATGTGGCCACCTACATTGAGCTTTCATGTATGACCACTGGGTTCACTCTGACTCTGCTGAGTGGTCAGTGAAATCTAATCTCTGCAGTGCAGCAAGCTACTGACAATCAATTCAGCCTATAATTAATTATCAGAAAAACACTAGGGACTAGCATAGTGATGTCCTTCCTGATACAGCAATAAGGAGCAAAGAGCCTGGAGCCGATTCCCTCCTGAAAACGCTCGAAGTAGAAACGATGAGAGACTTAAAAACAGACTTGGACTGCGGAGCATTCAGGCCAGGCTTTCTTTCCATGCTGTTATAGTCTTTTTGGGGAAAACAACAAATGGTTTTCATCCTGCTGTTTGTTTGAGGTAAACAAATTTGGTTTACACAAAACATAAACCACGCTTCTTGATGCAGCTTTCAAAAATAAAGACCTTCAGGTCACATTTCCTTTAATAATCCAGCTACTGGCTGTTTGGTCAGTAAAAGTGTTTGTTGTCTAAAGCCAGCTTTGACTGTTCAGACGGATCAGGTTGTGGAGTCTGAACTTGACTGTGGTGGTAGAGGACGCCCTCGTGTTTTGTGCCACTGTATCAGGTTCCATGCCAACCGGCAGAGCATGCACGAATGCATTAATGATTTGTAACACGTGAAAAATGAACATCTATGTCCGAAGTTGGTTTCATTAGAAGGTTCTCCAGAACTATTGGCACCCTCTGTGACATTATGAGATCTAACCTGTGGTTTTTGAGGAAAAATAAAAATTATTCAGAGATTCTCTGATACTCAACATCGGCTGACACAGATCTGATGTTTCTTCTTTTTAAAAAAAGCTTTAAAACAAAACATATTTAATAGAAGCACTTCAATTAAGATGAGCATCCAAAAATAGAATATCATGCTTCAGCTGCTCAAACACTCAACAACCCCAAAGGAAAGAAATACACAGCTAACAGCGTCACGACATACAGTGCTATTGCCTGATATTTTCGAATAGATGAGCTACGGAACTGTATATTCTCACACAGATTGTTGATACTGATCAATTATTGCAACCCCCAAAAGTATGTTTTGCACTTTTAACTTCTCACATAGTTTTCTCATCTAGTCTTCTCATGTAAGGCGAGATCAGTGGTTCTCAAACCTGGAATTTCCCCTGATCCCAACACACCTGATGCAATTAATTAAAGTAATTAACAAACCTTTTCTGAGGTGAAGAGGGTGTATTAGAGCAGGGACAAGAACACTGTGTTCGACTTGGCGTGGAAGTAAGAAGTCAAAGCTCTGAATGACGTCATTTTTAACCCCCACACGATTTTGAGCTGCAAAAGTGGAGAAAAAAACATTGATGCACCCACAAAAGCAACAAGCCAACCTGCTGATGTTAATGCTAGGAGAGGTTAGTTTAACATCCATGATGTATTTGTTTACTGTTTCTGTGTGTTGACGGATTTAACATCATCTAAAAGTAGAGAGGTGGTTGAGAACAACATCCTGACTTCCCAGATCAGAATCCCCAACTGAGGAATGTGTTTTTCGCTGTCAAGAGTAGAGAAATTCTCAGTTATGAGCTTCAGCTGAACGCAGCACAGTTAGAGACATACATAAAGGGATTTGAGACCATTCCTCCCCATATCATTTCTCCAGACCTTTACCTTTGCTTGTAGACTCTTCTCTGCAGCTCAGCTCAGGGTAGCACGTCCAGGGAATGGACACTGCAAAAGCTTGATTCTTTAGTCAGTGAACCATTTTCATTTATATTGAAGGGGTTCCTTCTGGAAGATTCCTCTATGACCCAGTCTTAGTCTTGTGAAGAAGTTGGCCAGATTTGGGTGTAAAATCCACATATGATGGATTGAGTCCATGATGAAAAAATTTGGAAGAAAAAAAACCTTCCCACAACAACCAGCATTGGATGAAGCTGATGAACAGCATTGTTTTATAGACTTCTTTGCCCCCTTTGCCGACTAGCCATTAATTCTGGCGGGCACTGGCGGTAATGTAATGAGAATTTAACAACAGTGAAATAAATCTTATGCCCGCATTTCAGGTTCCACAGGGTACTAGATCGAGGCAGCGGGAACTCCTGCGCCCGAACCGACGTTCTCTTTGTCCCGCTGGACGGTTCCAAACTCTGGAAGAAGAGAAACGAGGCCATAGAGCGGGCACGCAGAGAAGTGGAGCAGAGAGCCCGAGACCTGAGGGAGAAAGAAAGAGAGCGAGAAAGGGAGAGGGAGAGAGAACGAGAGAGAGACCTGGAGAGGCACTTGCAGGTGGGTAAAGCAAGATTTTGAAAAAAACAAAATTTTGGACACCACGTAAGTCTGGACCAGCACAAAAAATATCTTATATAATAATTACATGAATATATCTTATGTTGATTAAAAGCCTGCTCTGATCTCTAAACGTACTTACAGATTTGTACTTCATTTTTTGGTCTATAATATTCTATATTCAATTCTAAGAAACCCAAAGGCTGTGTTAAAAAGACATTGTGTATAATAGAGTATACTTTCGCCAACTGAAAATATCTGTGGGATATAGGGAAAGCACATCAGAACTGATAACAAACTGAAAAAATGTACTTTGTTATCTCAAAAGTGTATATCCATGTTGGATTTAGCCAATGTGTTTGAGTAAAACAGATATAAATACAATAATATGCCAAAGTAGTGGACAGAAACTAGTACCGTATAGGACCCACCTCTAGCCTGGCAAAGTGCAGCAACTCGACATGGCGTCGATTCCAGAAGTGGACGGGAGGCGTCTGGAGGAATGTTACCCACGATGGTATTTGTAGGTGCAGAATCGCTAGAGACTGCTCTTCGAACCAGTTATGGAAAACTTGGGCCTTATGGCAAGGAGCTAGAATGTCCTGTTATTGTGAGTATACTTGAAGTCCATGAGGGCTGCAAACAGTCACCAATGACAACACATCATGAAATGACATGTTTATGCGAACCAGTGGACCCAACCCATTCTATAAGAACACATCCCACACCAGTATGGAACCACCACCAGCCTGCACAGTGCATTGTTGATAACAGGGGCTTCATGGCTTCACCACATGTTGCAAGCCTTTTAGGGTCCAGTTAGCAAACTTACAAGCCCAAGTGAGGTGCTGTGTCCAGTGTCATGGTGGCAGCAGAGACACTCTGGTGGGTCTTCTGTTTCCCCATCCCATGGAAGATAAAGAATGCTGCACTGACCTGTGAGATATGCATGTTGGGCCTCCTGCATTGAAGATCGATGTGAGTCTCTTGTCTGATTGCACGGACAGTTCTAGCCAGATGCGGGTAGTCATGATCATTAAGCACCCAGTCTCTGTGCTGTCTACTGTGTGTGGTAATGTCTTCTGTGATATGTTCCCGGTACACACATGACACTGTAGATTGAGGAATGCCAAATGCCCACAACTTAGGAAATGAAAGGTCCCCTCAGTTTAGCACCCACTGCCTTGTTAGTCATGTTGCTTTGTATTCATGCTGGCCAGTATTCAGCCTCACTCACAACTTGACATCTCCCAGCTTATACAGGTGTCGACAGTCCCCTGTGGTAATGCCACTTCATAATCAATGTGTTGTTGTGCAGTGGATATATTCCCTACTTAAGTGTTATATATATATTTATATAACCTATTTAATATAAATGAACTGACTCTTATCTTCTTACTTTCCTTTCCTTCTCTCCTTCTTGTTCTGTCAACAGAAGGACAGCAACTGCAGCACTAGTGCTGGTCTTGCTGCTGCAGGTGCACGTCAAGGCTCCTCTCTCTTCTTCTCCCCTCCCACCTCCATCCTCCTGGACCCCTCCTCGTCCTCCTCTTCCTGTGTAAACCCATCACATCCCGTTGTCCATCCACAGCACCATGCCGCCCACCATGCTGCCCATGCACATGGCCTTCACCCCTCCCTGTCCCACTCGATCCCACACTCCCTCCTCCTGCCCTCCATGGCTGGGGGAGCAGCAGTAATGGGAGGCCCCCAGGGGCCATTGGGGATTGGGCTAGGAGGCCCCTATCTAGGTCCTGACACACCAGCGTTAAGGACGCTGAGCGAATACGCCCGTCCCCATGCCATGTCTCCACTGGGCGCTGCCAGTCGAGCGCAGGCCCACCACCACTTACACCCTCACCCACACGCCCACATGCACCCGTCACTCTTTTTGCCCCAGTTCCAGAACCCAGCACTCGCCCACCCGCACCACCTCCCTGCAGATGCAGCCACAGCGGCTGCAATTCTAGGCTTTCTGTACGGCAGTGGGCTCGAAGGAGGCCCTGCCCACCCGGGAGCAGGGCCCGGGCCAGGTGGGATGACGGGGGCGGGACTGGGAGGGGTGGGGTTTCCCCATGCAGTGGCCGCCCACAGAGAGCGGGTGAAGTCTGGTTTTGAGTTTAAAAGTGAGGAGCGTGTATATGACCCAGCGTTGCCACTTGCGCACACGCACTCTCATACACACTCTCACTCTCTGCTGCTGGCAGGCGGGGCTGGAGGTGGAGCCCCACCCAGCGAGGTCGCACTTTATGGAACACCTCCGCCTCCAGCCCCGCCTCCACAGGCCATTGCCACGGCGGCTAGGAATCCGAACTCAGTTGCCCAAACTCTTTCAGCACCACCCACGTCCTCTTTGCTGCCACCTTCGCTTCCTGTCCATGCCCCACCCACCGTAACCCCTGCTGCTCCTGCCCCTCCCCCACCACCTCCTCCTCCTGCCCCGCCCCCACCGCCTGCACCCTCTGCCTCATCTCTGCATCACCCCTCTCCTCACTCCTCGCACTCCACCCCTCACCCTGCTCCACCGGCCCCACCCTCTGAAGGATACTCCACCCCCAGCCGCACCCCACCCAGTACAGAGAGATCGAGGAGCGTGGAGAGGGAGAGGGAACGAGAGAGAGTACTGACAAGTGGAGAGAGGGAGCGAGAGCGAGAGAGGGAGAGAGTTGTGCCAGCAGGAGGTGCAGGTGGAGCAACAGGAGGAGGTGCAAGCGGGGGTGGAGGAGGAGGCAGTGCAGGGGGAGGAGGAGGAGAGTCTTTGGGAAGACTGCAGATGCTGAATGTGACTCCGCATCATCACCAGCACTCACATATACACTCTCACCTGCATCTACACCAGCAGGATACAGGTACTCATCACACAAGCATGCACTCGTGTGCCCTCCCCTCAACAAACACACACCCACGCTCACACACACATACACACACACACACACACACACAGACACACACACACACACACACACACACACACACACACACACACAGAGATACATAACCCTAACACACAGACATAGATATACAGTATGTGTGTAACGAGTATTAAGTTTAAATGCTTGTAATTGTAATATGCTTCTGAATGAAATTTGCAGAAGTGAGTTGGAATTTGTAAACAGTTCTTGTAAACAGTTCTTGTAAACAGGCGGTAAATGATAGTTTGGAAGCTAATGCTAACACTATCAGCATTTATTCTACACTCCATATTTTCACATTGGCCAGAGATTGATTTTGCTTGATTCTACATGATTGTGTATCATCCAGAAAGTTAAGCTTAATAGCAAGCAGGGTAGTGAATCAGACACGGGCATACAGTGGAACTCAGCATTCACACTCGACTCAATATCTTGCAGCAAGGACTAAATTTCAATCTAATGTGCAGGCAGTTAACCAATTCAGTGTGTTTATTCCCACAAATTAATAAATATTAGAGATGGACCGATCAGCGTCTTTGAGTCCGATTCCGATCGCCGATCACCTTTCAGCGCGATCGGCCGATAGCCGATACCGATAGAGGGCGGAGTATACGCCACGGCAGGGCTACATGAAGTTATTAGCGCAAGCAAGTCACGAAACATGGTTGAAACTGGTTTATTACCATTTTTAACGAGCTCATGTGAAACAGCATAATATTTTTAACAAAATTAGCAGTAATTAAACAAAGTAAATCAAACACACTTCACCAATACTGCAATCATTAAATTTATACCCTTAATTTAAAACTAAAAAAAGGTAATTAAATAAATGCAGTAAAACTGCAGTCATTAAACACAGACTCTGTTATTTTAAACGACAATCTGTAATCATTAAATGTAGATCTTGAATTGTTGCTGCTGTTCTGTTAGTACCGGTCAGATCTGGTCTGTACTAGTTATTATCTGTTCTGGGTTGTTTGTTTTGTACTAGCTGTGCAAGCTAGCTCTGCTGTTTACTGGTACTCACTGTATTTAGCTGTGTGCAGTGTCGTATCAGATTAGTGTGTTAAATGTCTTTGTCTTGGTTCCTCAATGAGACACGCTGATTTTACACATTTTAAAAACGTCCTGGATGAGTCTGTCACGTACAGTAAACACTGCCAGACGGATATGTTTACTTTTAGCGCATTGTTTTACTGCGACGTCGCTGCTTCAGTCAGTCTGTGGAAAATGAAAGGGTGTGTATTTCCACCTAGTGGTTCAGAGAGGAATTGCAGGGAGGTGGTTCTCCTCTTCCTGGATGAAACACTAGCTGGAAATACATAAATTAGGCTCATTTGTTTAACGCCATCGATCAGCTCTCGGGATCGGCTCTAAATTGGAGAAATATCACCAATCACATATTTTGATTAAAAATCGGCCGATACCGATACATAGCCGATCGATCCTTCCATCTCTAATAAATAGCATACATACAAAGATAAGAATCATGCAATAACGGCTAAATAATTAATATGAAAGTAATATTCAGGTGGAAGTAGGAATAGAAACATCAGTCCTGCAGAGACGTCTAGCATACAGCATGGGGTCTTTGTTTCTGTGTGTGCGGTACTTAAAAAGCGTTGCTGTGATGTAACCCTGATTTGTCATGTTATGAAGTCACTAAACATAAATTTGACTGTTATTGAATTTGTGCTTTTTGTTTGTTGTTACATTATTGGGGGACAGCGGCAGGGGGAGTGCACCCCCTGATGGATCCTCTGGCGGCGGGGGCCCCGTTAGCACGGTTGCCGTACCCAGGAGCTACGCTGGGGCCTCCCATCCTCTCTCACCCCCTCACAGACAGCGAGGTGCTCCGACAGCAGCTCTTCGGTAACACAAACCTCGAACCACTTTAACAATGCTGGGTTCTCAGACCCCCATTACGTTTAAATCTAGACTACTAGACATTTAGTACTAGGATTACCCCTCACCAGCAAACACATGTTTCATTTCACGTGTTTTTGATTTCCAAATCTTTTTGAATTTGTGTTTATAAATTAAAATGAAGAATCAGAATCAAGTGCAAATCTGTTAAAGCAGCCTGTAATTAGAATGTAAACAGTCATTAAATACTTGACTGTGTAATTAGTTATGTAATAATGTAGTAACATTTTAACAGGTTTGCAATAATAATTATAATTATATCATTTGTAGTCTGAATAACAAAATGGCAACTTTGAACCTTTAACTTCCTTTGTAAGAAGTAATAACATATATTCAAAGCTGCTTTGCTCAAATGACATAGAAAAAAAGCAAAAACAGAAAAAGATGTTTACGGAATATATGGAGATTGGGAAAGCGGCGATATACTCGAAGGAGTTAAGCAGTGTAGGCCGGCCACAATTATTACATAAGCACATGACTACAGTTATGTGAGCTAAGTATATTTATTTAAGTTGACCAAAATAGTTTTTTATCTCTTTAATTCTCTCTTTTTCTCTACCTTAGGTGGTCCCTTCCGTGAGCTGCCCCAGCCCTCGTCTCTGGGGGGCTCCATGTCTGCGGCTCATCAGCTGCAGGCCATGCAGCAGGCTCAGAGCGCCGAGCTGCAGATCCAGAGACTGGCGCTGGAGCAGCAGTGGATCCACCACCACCACCATCACTCGCTTACGCAGGACGAGTACTACAGGTGAGATCACCTAGTACATATTAGTCTTTGTCAACGACCAAAATACCAACTTTTTATAATGAAAACTTGAACATTATAAAAACTTCAAGAGGAGCAGCCAAATGTCCCCACATCAAAATGTTCTAGTTCTCCATCATCCTAGAGGACCTTGGTTCCCACACAGAGCTGAATACGAACACAGACGCGCACACACACACACAAATCTAGAGCAGTACACCCACCTGCATCAGTCACTTTGCCCTCTGATTCTCCTTTGACCTCTGTGACCTCTGTCTTCTCACCAGCCACTTGAAGAAGGAGAGTGACAAAACGCTGTGAGAGAGCGATGAACCAAGAAACAGAAGAAGGGGGAAAGTGCAAATAAACAAGTGGATTCGTGGCAGAACTGGGCACTGAAGCGGAGGATGAACTCTCAGCACACATATCACACTAACAAACCTGATATGAACAACTAAAAATTAGATATATAGAAAGCCTCTCATAACCCAGCAGAGTGACGTTTGTAACATCCTGAGAGGACCCGAGTGGAACCCCCGTCAGTTCGCCTGATGCACTGAAGGCCAGGCGACAGGGTTTGGACCACGCTGATGAAGTATATGTACAGTATGTTACACGAGAAAGAATGTCTAAAGCAAAAGTTTCTCTTTTATGTCTTTGCATGTAGCTAGATACGAAAAAGCCCAGTGGGCTAAAATCTGACTTTTTTTCTAGTGACTCCCTCGGCACTCTAAGAGAGTGGGTTTGGTATTGAGTATGCATGTAATCAACACTCAGCTGTCATATTCCTTTTCTTTGTAGTATTGTTATTATTAATATAAATGTCGTCTGTTTGTTAATAATTATGTAATTATATAAACATATTATTTTGTGTTATTTTTTTACATTTTCATGGTATGGTTTATTTTTAGTTTTTTTTTTTTATTATTTTACTTGTGGAAAAAAGGAATCAAGATTCAAACTGAAGGAAGAAGAAAAAATCTGGAAATAAAATACCATTTTTTTCCTAAAGGTGCTTTTGTCTATACACGTTCATTTGCTCATTTATTTTAGATTTGTTTGTTTCTGTGATTTTGAGGTTTGGAAACTACCGGAGCGTAAGAATAATTTCTCAAGCATGGGGCAGTCAGTCATGGAGAACTACTCCTGCAGTGCCTTCAGCCCCCCTCACTGAAGGAGAGGGGGCAAAATCATGGAGGAACAGGAGACACAGGTTCGGGAGGAAGGAAAACATGCTGTGATTGGTTAATATCATGTTTCCCAGAGGTGGGCCAATGGCACTACGCTTTCTTCAAAGATCACGGAGAAACAAGAATTTCGTCTTTTAAAAATGATGAAGGATGAGTTTGACGTGAAGTAAGAAAGAAAAAAGGCCACTTTTGATTTCTGATTGACTTTGAGTCTTATGTAAAAGTATAATCTTAGTGAAATATGTATTTATGGATTTAAAATTAAATACATATCAGCTCACCTGCCATTCTTAACAAAAAGGCCAGAGGAATGATTGGTTGTCGACAGTAAAAATTGTAAAGGATTCTCCCTGATTCCTCACTCACGATGCCTATTTTCACTATTGTGCATTTCACAGAACGCAGCCTTTCAAATACAGAAACTACTCCAAAGTTATTTTTCCAAGGATTGTAAATACAGTGGTCTTCAGCTTCTAGTACTGTTTCTCTACTGAGGCCTTTGTCTCTCATCTCTCTCTCTCTCCCTCCCTCTCTCCCTCTCTCTCTATCTGTCTCCCCTCCCTCTCCTTCTCTCTTGCACACACACAGCACTGCGTAAGCATAGCTAATAGGAGACACATGGGAGAGCATGAGACAGAATCGCGTCGCTCCACTGAACATCAACCACAGTGGGGGGAGAACAGCACAACAGAAAAAAAACTACCAAGAAAGAGAGAGAGGGCAAGAGACATCTATAGAGAGAGAGAGAGAGAGAGAGAGAAGAGAATAAAAGCATAGGAGAGATGGAGAAAAGAGTAAGGACAGAAAGAGAAAAAGAGAGCAATAGGGAGAAAGAAAACACCAGAGAGTGAAAGGAGAAAAAAGAAAAGAGTGGGGGGAGGAGAAAAAGATTTACAGTTGTGAAGACTCTTGGCTATTGCCCCCCAGCCCATTGTCAGTTTAATACAAATCACAAGCTCTCCCTCCAACTCGTACACACACAAGACACATGCTCTCTCCTGCCTCCTCTCACCTCTCCCTTTAACTCGGTCAAACGTCTCGTCAGAGCGGTCAAGCTCCTCCAGCTCTGACCCTCAGACCGGTCAGGTGGGGGAATTTTGTTCCAGGTAACTCTATTTTACTCACAGCTCCACTGCTCACTGCACAGTTTGGTGATCTTTGTTTTGAGAGGCAGCTCCTGTTGGAGTATGCGTGTGAGAGAGAGGGGGAGAAACAAGGGTATAGTAGGAGATAAATGAAAGAGAAAGAGGCAAGAAGTAAGAAAGGATAAGAGAGAAAGAGGGGCATCCTGCCATTCAGCAACTCTTAGATCAGTTAAAACTGCTTCAGTGTCTTAGACGTAAACATCTACAGTCAGTTTCTCTTTGTCCCCACAATCACTTTAGACTATAAATAGCTTCATGAGCTTCACAGTGACGTCTGGTTCTGGTGCAGTCTAGAACGTTAAGCTAATCTAAAACCCCAAAACAATGGTGTTACAAAGTTTTCATATAACAATGATATTTCTACCTTCTGTTTCCCATGACAACGTTTTCACACCCCACTATTTCCCCCTGTTCCTCCTGACCTTTACCTCATTCTTTCAGCCTTTTGGAAATGGATGGCCAGCCTTTTAGTGTAAAGCAGAAGTCTAGAACTCCAACACCCACAGGACCACCACATAGCACTGCTACTGCTAGTGTCCAGTCCCTGTCCACTCTAATAGACACTTTGTTGCTTTAACTAGCAAATTATGAAAGATAGCTCATCTGTTGATGCACAGGTTGTGTCCTCTAGTCTTTTGTCAGTGACACTGAGGTGTTTAAAAACTCCAGCAGCACTGCTGTGTCTGATTCACTCGCACCAGCGTGGCACCACCACATCAGTGTCAGTGATGTTACACAACGATTCACCACTTAAATAATACCTGTTCTTTGGGGGGTCTGGTCCATTATTGAACAGGGTAAATGGGGGTAAACAAAATAAACAGAAAAACAGATGCACTACTGTCTGAAACTGTAGAGCCAGTGCTCAGTGAGTGTATATTGTTTAAAGGATTTCAATGACATTAAATTAATGCTGATATTTTGAGTACATTTTCAATATTCACAACAGGGTGCTGAACTAATGTTAAAATCAGGAGTATGTTTCAAAGTTGACGAGCTGAGATGGACTGAATGCTAATGTTAGCTTTGTACATTCAGTTTTGATATTTGGTTAGCTGGTTTAGTGATATTTTGAGTAGAAAAGGTGCTGATGCTGATTCAACACTAATAATCAGGATTGTCTCAACAGTGATTGAGAATATTTTAACGTTGATGTGTGGATAGTGTTTGAATGTTCAGTTTATATTGTGTATGATGTAAATATCCTGTGTACAGAAGATTGTAGGTTGGACCATTAATTCTCTGCCTTTGACAGTAAGTTACTCCACAGGGTCTATTAAATGCTTCTCAATGTGTCATATTTAGTAAATACAACATTTAATTTAGTGCACCTTTAATGCTAACACTGCACAATCATATAACAAATCATCACTGTCCAAATTAAAACATGTATTTTCATTTCAATTAAAATTTTTCTATATCATGAACCGTACTGAAGTTATAGACGAGGATTGCGGATACAGGTAGGTTTTATTTTCACATCCAAACAAAATAAATCACAGAGAACAAGCAAGAGCTAAACGAAACACAAGAGCAAGTATTACACACATCCCAACATGCATCAACAAAGACTGGCCAAGATCAGGAACAAACAGAAGGTTTAAGATGACGCAAAAAATTAGGGACACCTGGCGAACGGGGGGAGACAAACACAGAACTGGTGAGGGGTGAAGACAAGAGGCCGGAGAGAGGGCGCACATGATAAACATAAACAGAAGCACATGGCATTGACAGGACAGTAAAGAAAGACAGACAGACAAGAAACAGGGCAGACCGTGACATGAACACAGCCTCTGCCCTTATAGCTTTTATAACCATGAAAGGACAATTAGAAATGCTCTAAAATCACTTGTAATAAAAAAAACTTTACACAAATTCTCTTGCATCACAAGTTAAGAAGGCTTTTGTCTTCTCTTGTAAAGGTACTATTTTGGAGATGCATAGACATTGACAATATATTGTTTCATCATCAGTATTAAATATTAAACTAACAATTTCCCAAACATAACAAATGCTGTTGAATCACTATTGAGAAAATGTTTAGCATGGTCCATTTTCTAATGCTGAATTAATAACCAATACAACAAGCAACATCAACGCAAATTCAACACTAGAGATCTTTGTTTGCTTAGTGGTTTGGCTCACCATCAAATCAACATTATTTCAATTAAAGTTTGTTATCTTTATTTTTGAAATCAAATGTAAGCTCTATAAAAACCAAACTGATCCAAGATCAACACCATACAGGGGAAAAATGGGATACTGCAATATGAACCCTGACGGAAGTGTGAGGAGTCACAGCTTATTCCATACTACTGGTTCCGGTAACCATAGTATTCAATTGTGTTTTATTTTTAAATTCATCAATATATAGTCTAGTAACGTGAGATGTTGGTGCAGGTTCAGTGCACAACGGATTGAAGTGGACTCTCTGCTTTGTTCTCTTAAAGGACGAGGAGCCTCAGGCTGGCTTGTGTCTGCATGAGTAGAGAAAAGTGGGTCGATCAGTGTAAAGTCACCTTGAATAAGAAGGTGGAAGACCCTCATTATCCAGACTCTTCTGACTGATGGAAAAAAGAGAACTAGGAATTTAAGTGGTATGCTGGACTAAACTCAGTCTATGAGTCTTTATGGATCAATAGGCAATGTATTATTCTTAATGAACAACAGAGGTCATTCATGATGTGAGATATGGTGTACCAGGCAAGGTCACTGAGTCTGTTAAGACAATGCACATTTCAATCAAACTGCACAAATGGTCAAATTACAAAAAAAAACAAACATGAGAAGACAGGGCTGGTTCATTGGTAGGGGTATTGGGATGGGAAGACAGGACTGGTTCATTGGTAGGGGTATTGGGATGGGAAGACAGGGCTGGTTCATTGGTAGGGGTATTGGGATGGGAAGACAGGACTGGTTCATTGGTAGGGGTATTGGGATGGGAAGACAGGACTGGTTCATTGGTAGGGGTATTGGGATGGGAAGACAGGGCTGGTTCATTGATAGGGGTATTGGGATGGGAAGACAGGGCTGGTTCATTGGTAGGGGTATTGGGATGGGAAGACAGGGCTGGTTCATTGGTAGGGGTATTGGGATGGGAAGACAGGGCTGGTTCATTGGTAGGGGTATTGGGATGGGAAGACAGGACTGGTTCATTGGTAGGGGTATTGGGATGGGAAGACCGGACTGGTTCATTGGTAGGGGTATTGGGATGGGAAGACAGGGCTGGTTCATTGGTAGGGGTATTGGGGATGATAAGAGACGGCTGCATTATTGGTAGGGGTATTGGGATGGGAAGACAGGGCTGGTTCATTGATAGGGGTATTGGGATGGGAAGACAGGGCTGGTTCATTGGTAGGGGTATTGGGATGGGAAGACAGGGCTGGTTCATTGGTAGGGGTATTGGGATGGGAAGACAGGGCTGGTTCATTGGTAGGGGTATTGGGATGGGAAGACAGGACTGGTTCATTGGTAGGGGTATTGGGATGGGAAGACAGGACTGGTTCATTGGTAGGGGTATTGGGATGGGAAGACAGGGCTGGTTCATTGGTAGGGCTATTGGGGATGATAAGAGACGGCTGCATTATTGGTAGGGGTATTGGGATGGGAAGACAGGGCTGGTTCATTGGTAGGGGTATTGGGATGGGAAGACAGGGCTGGTTCATTGGTAGGGGTATTGGGATGGGAAGACAGGGCTGGTTCATTGGTAGGGGTATTGGGATGGGAAGACAGGACTGGTTCATTGGTAGGGGTATTGGGATGGGAAGACAGGGCTGGTTCATTGGTAGGGGTATTGGGGATGATAAGAGAGGGCTGCATTATTGGTAGGGGTATTGGGATGGGAAGACAGGGCTGGTTCATTGATAGGGGTGTTGGGATGGGAAGACAGGGCTGGTTCATTGGTAGGGGTATTGGGGATGAGTTGACAGGACTGGTTCACTGGTGGGGGTATGAGGTTTAAATGACAGATCAGGTGTATGGGGATAGGCAGACAGGGCTGATTCATTAATAGGGTTATGGGGAGACAGTGCTGGTTTCTAGTTAGGGGTATTGGGGATGATAAGAGAGGGCTGTGTTATTGGTAGGAGTGTGGGGATGTGAAGACGGGGCCCGTTCATTGGTAGGGATGTACAGATGCACGCACGTACCAACAGCATTTGTCTAAACAACTGTTTAGGTATTTCAAATGTTTTGACATCAACATCAGTCGCAAAAGCTTTAGGCACTATTAATGTTTGCAGAGCATTTAACTAACTGTCATCATTAACTGGACTTCTCAGCAGTTTTTTATATAATTTCAAACATTTTGGTTAGAAAAAAAAGAATTAAACTCCCAACTGAAAATAATTCAATACAGATTTAATATAGATTTTTTTCTGTGTAGTATTAATGTATGGCAACCTGTCCAGGACATTTCCACAAGGCAAGTTATAGTTATATAAAGTAATCCAAATAAATGTTTTGATACAGTAAGAGTATAGTTCTGAAAACAGGTTAAGATAGAATGCATTTAGCTTCAAATGTCTGCATTTAGTCTAAATGTTCTGTTAATGTTCTAAGGATGTTCTTGTGAATTAGCCTAGCCCCTAAATACCGATAGAACACAGCAGAAATGAGCATTATGTTAGAGGTGTTTTTTCTGTGTTGACTGGGCCTAGCTTTAATAGTCACGGTTAGATACTGCTGTGTTCTATGAATGTAAAGTGTAACTGAACATGGGAACGAAGATGATGGTTGTGATCAATGTCTAACTAATACAAAAACTAATTCTACTTAAGATTTACACCAGCCTATTTTCTGAACAGTGTAGTTGTTTTCTTTTTCCTCTAGATGCCAGTGTTGTCATATCTATACCGTTAACACGGCCCAAACAACAGTGATGAAGAGGTTAGAGTGTGAGTGAGATCTATAAAGTGTGTAATTGTTCACCGATGTGATGAACCTACAGGACAGGAGGATGGCTTAAAGTGGTCAGTAGGAAAAAGCACAAGAAGGTTGCATACAGTGTTTTAAACAATTGGCTTGCACATATAGAAAAACCTTTTCAGTTCTAGGTACATGAGGTAGTAATGCTAAGCATACTACTAAGTCAGGGAGTTCTGACTTCCCATGTTCATGATGTCAGGTTTTCCACTCAGTAAAAAAAAATGCCCGGCGCTCCTAGATAACTGACCACCAGCTCCAACCATTTATTTGCATAAAATTTCTTTAATCCAGTTGTCAAACTTTTGCTTTTTATTTATTTATTTACTCTTCCTGGAAAGTAACATTGCCTTCTTTAAGGAACCAGTTTGTCCTTGTGTTTATGCTCCTTTTGTTTATATGTCATTTTTCAAATAAAAAAAAATTCTCTGTATTTGCCACCAGCAATACTTTTGTGGTTATGTACAGTGATCGGTTATGTACAGTGATAGGCTACTTTGTCAGAAAAGCATTGGTTTACAGTAATTGTAAATGTTTTACAAAAATGTAAAATTGACCTCAAATTTTGCATTCATTTAAAACTGACATCTAGTCGCACAGCTAGTCTGGGAAATGGGTATGATCGGAATGACACAACACACTTTCATTCATTCACCAATACAAACACAAGCACACTGGAGTAATTAGGCAGCAGTTAACCAATTAACAATCAAAATAAAGCAACAGTATTTGAAATAACATGCATTTAATGAATGACAGACTTTCTTGTTAAACTAGTTCCCATTTCATAATCAATTTAGTCATATTAACGTATTGTTATCATGATACATTACATCACATTACATCACAATATGTTCTGATTATATTGTGGATATCATCAGTATTTAAAAAGCACTATTCTACTACAGGTTTTATTATAAAAGCACATAATTATTCCTGTATAAGTGGATTTAGTGCAACACTATGTTTGAACAGTCATTGTGTTTGTAATCTGAAAAGTGGTACCTTGTTTAACCTATGAGTCTATTGCACCTTGTAACAGGAAAAAACAGACCCCAGTTTTTGAGGGCCACCTACCCAGAAAAAACAAAGATGACTTTCTAAGAAGTATGCCTAGGAAAGTACCACAAACAAAGCATGCAGTGCATCTGTAGAGCCACAAAGCTGAAACTCCATTTATACAAATTACTTTTGTTTATGAGGTTTAATTTTAGTAGCGTTATACTTTTACCATAATTAACTATTTTGTAGCAACAGTAATTAATCATCAATATGCTTCTCTTATTTTGCACTTAGAAGTGAAAACATGCAGCCTCTGTAGAGGTGTTGAGAAAGGGTTTCTGTGGCAGAGGACTGCTTATGAGTAACTTCCTCTCAGCTGTAGCAGTTACTACTGTTCAGGGCATATATTTCTGGTTAACAGGCTCTTCAGTACGGCTGTGTATTGGCAAGTTCCTGTCGATACAATTTGTGATATACAGCGAATGCATGCAAAGTGATATGCTGCGATTTTTAAAGTCCTAGTATTAAAACACACCACTATATGAACAGGTTTGCTAATGCTTACAATAGCATTGCGCCCTTGTGCTGCTGGTTAATGTTGAAGTGGAGCTGAAAATGGATTACAACACTGCCATCTAGTGGTCAGAGGTTTAAACACAACACACAATTATTCACTGTCTGCCAGGAATCTGTGTATCGATACTGTGTTTTTGAGAATCGATACAGTATCACAAAACATAATATCCCGATATTCAATATTTCAATATGCATAGACACAGTGCACAGATTCTGAGCCACAAGCTTCTTATGTGTTGGAGACTAAAGGTTAGCCAAGGCATAATAATAACATGATTAGACAAGATTTGGGGTAAAAAATACACTGACCTAACACATAAATAATGTTTAACAGAGTTACATGTGACTGACCCATGTGTGGCATTTGAATTTAGTTTAAGGAGTAATTGTTCATGCTCATTCAATGAACTTCAAAGTATGGTATGAGAGGAAATGAAAAAAAATGGCATTTAAGAGCAGTGAGCATGCTGCCAGTAATGTGTGGAAGTAATTCTTAAAAATTACAACGTCTTACGTGAAGGCCTTAGTCATGCAGTGACAATGCATGGGGTGTGTATGTTTGGTGGTTCAGTATGATGTATTTTGGCTTAAAGGACAATATGACAGACACTTTATCAACTGTTGATCATCTTACTTTGTACACAAACCCTGAGTAAAGTTCCTGGAAGGATTTGTTCTGCTTATCACAAAGGTTCAATGACAACCAGTAGGTAGATCTGTAGAAAACTAAGCTATAAGTAATCTTCCATCAGTGTGCTCATGATTTGTGATAAGTTATGTACTTGGCAGTCATAATGACTTGTCATGTTGTGCATTTTACCAGACATGGGACCAAGTCACTAAGTTGCAAGAAACAAGTAAGTCTCAAGTCTTGACAATCAAGTCCTGAGTCAAGTGTCAAGTCTTGACAATCAAGTCCCGAGTCAAGTCCCAAGTCTTAAACTTCGAGTCCTAGTCAAGTCAACAGATGTAACGTCATTTTAGTATTTAATAACTTGCATATAATATTAGACCATTTCAAACAGTTCTAATCACTAATCACCTCATTACCAGTCCATTAAAATAGGTGTTGAAGCAGAAAAAACACTAAAATGTGAGGCAGTGGGCCTCGAAGGCCAAGGTTGAAAACCACTGCACTGTATGGAAGTATTAATACACATTACACCTACAGAAATTTTAATAACATCACATTCTAAACCCATAAGCAGTAATATCTGGACCGAGTCTTTCTGTTCTGACAGCATGTGTGAACTCTGCAGTAGCTCTGCATGTACGGATCAGTGTTTATCACTTTTCTGCACTACTTGAACACTTCCTGTCTGAGATGCTGTGGTTCCTAAATGCTTTAATTGTTCAGAGAGAGCTTCGTTCACATTAGCTGTTGTTTATCATTATGTCGCTAAGTTTGTTAGCTTGTTAGCCAGCTAGCTAGCTAACTGCTATATGTGAAATACACAGCAGAGACTTACTGTTCTTTGTGCCTCAAAATTCGAACAAAGTTTGAAAATGGTTGCTGTGATCTTGACTCCACATGTTTTCATAGGGAGGGGTTTGACAGTTTGGGGGCGGGACATGGGCTGAACGCTGTTGGCTCATAGCACCTGGTTCCGTGACTGACTGCTCACTTCGACACACCTCTCAAACTACAGCAAACATGGTGGACGCAGAGGAGCCCACAGAAGCCACAGATTGATAAAACTCTGGTTTATCTGACTTACACTAATGATTTAATATCACGTGATAAGTCACGTCGCAGGTCTTTAGTGATTTTGTCAAGTCAAGTCACAAGTCATCAGTTTAGTGACTCGAGTTGGACTCGAGTCCAAGTCATGTGACTCGAGCCCACACATGTGCATTTTACTATAACTCTTCTGATGCACCACTTCCAGCAAGACAGTTATGACTGAAACTGCTTTTGTTTTTTATTGCAATACTTCTTGATAGGACAAAGAATGTATTTCCTAAGCTTCACAGAGCTTCAAACAGCATCATGCATGAGACTGAAACTGCTGCAGATAAGCTGAAACATGGCTAAAATACGGCTAAAAGACAAACATAATGTGTAATAACAATGTGCCCTAATGTGAGTCATTTCTATGGAATTACTATTGATGTTATCGTTTACAATACTAATGAACACAGTTAACTCAACGCACCGAGCAGGATTATTTATTTTGAGCTCCTAAGTAGGGCAGTGGAGTGATAGTTGTCATTCTGAAACAAGGGTTTTCTTCACCTGACTGCTGAGTGACTTCTCAGAACTGCCTGTGCCCTCATTTACATAAAGAAAAAAAAGCCACACGCTATAAAAATCAACATCCACGCCAAACCTATGACTAAGATTTTTTTGGTTACTGGCAGGCACTTTTCTGGCTCGCTTTCATTAAAGAATGAATGTGAAATCCACAGTTTGCTACTAACAATTTTTTGGAGTGCATGAATACAAACACACACACACACACACAGAAAATACAGCATTGCACACCAAGTCGCTGTGTCTCTTTATAGGATCTGTTGAATACAGATATTTGTAACAAAGTTTACTCAAATCCTGACCTCAAAATTAAACAGGTATACTGTTCAGGTTCAGGGATGTTGCCGTTGTATTCAGATGCCTGTACAGGCGTTTAAGGTGTAATGGAAATTTGAGTAAGATGCTAACCGGAGCCTTGACAGATTAGCCGGTCAAGTTCGTGGCGATAGTGTAAATCTGGTATAAGCTGACAAAACAGGCATTGTTTTACAGCCGGGGTGTATCTATGAGTAGCCTAAGCATAATGAGATTGATTACAGGCCTACCCAGTCAAAGAGATTGTCTTGTAGCGTATGTTGTTTTCTACCCATGCAAAGCAAAAATTTAAAATATAAAAGAAATAAAAAAACAAGTTGGTACCTACAATGCTCTTTTTCTACAAGGGCTTTATGGAAGTGCTAAAAAAGAACACTGCTGACACTCATGTTTAGAAAACATTACTTTTACTGCCACCAGCCTGGACTAACTGTTCTATATGGCACATGTGTAAACATTTCACTTGCCACGTTCTTACCTACATCTGTAGGTTGTCCTCTTTCTTGCTTTGGTGCCAGGTTATCATACATGTTTATGAATGAAAGCAAAAAGATTTAAGGGTTGATTATCTACCTGAGCTGTGGGGCTTTGTGGCACTCTTGTCCTGTATGGGCCCAACAATAACAACAGCATGAACAAAGCTGGGTTAACATAAATTCAATCTCCTTCCTTCTCCCTATGTAGTGTGCACAGTGTAGGTCATTATATAATGACTTTCTCACACAAACAGTGTATTAAATAAAAAAAAAAAAAAAAATTGATAGTCAGTCATAGCTGCACTATATCCTATCTAACATTTATAGTACCCTGTGTGTAGAATTCATTAATTTAAGCCATGGATCATATATATATATGATATATATATATATATATATATATATATATATATATATATATATATATATATATATATATATATATAAATTATACATATTATATATATGCATACTGCAATGCTGCAATGCTGTCTCTCTGCTGTACATAGAAAATCGAGTAGTGTGATGTTGGGTCAAATCAAACATCCTCACAGGCCACACTTTGTTCAGGCCAAAACTGATAAATGCTCATCTAATTCACTTGCACAGTTCCTTTTAAGGCAGCATTTGCCTCTGTATTCGCCTAAGACTTGTTTATCCAGATCTATAGCAACGATGAAAAATGCCCACTACAAACAGGGGTTTGTTTCAGTTCTACCTTAAAACAGGAACATTGGGACATCACCACGTGGTTACACTACACAGGACTTCAATCACATGCTCTAGGAAGTACAGTAAATCAAGCCTGTTTTTATATCTGTATTGCTTAATATCTAAGACTTTGGTGAAGCAGCTAACATTTGGCTGCATGACTGTAAGTTCAGTAGCTCAAGCAGCTCAGAATCAGCTTTCCTCATAACCAAGCCACAAAGAAGTTTCTTCGATCTCAATGTTTCTATATCTTCGTAATCTTCTATTTGCAGCCCTTTACACATATGCTGGTTGCTGCAAAGACAGTGAAGAATTCTCTAAACCAAGCTTTCCTAGTCAATTAGCCGGTAAGCTCTTAGTTATGAATGCCAGTGTATTCCACATGAAAGCATGTGACTTTTTTTTTATCAGATTCACACTTCCTTATTTTTGTGTACTGTTTTGCAGCTAGTTTGAGACTATCTACCTGTGCTCTTTCAAAATAGAGGAGTTCAAAGACATTGCTTTCTTAATCAGACAAACAGAACTTCAGGATAGCAAGAATAATAACAATAATAAAGCATTCGAAACTGTTGTAGTGATTTAAGAGGAGTATAGAGACGTTGGTTGTTTTAGAGATTGCTTTTAAACACGTTCAAAATCTGCAGTGAGCTGAAAACTATAGGCTGAACGTATATGCTGCTTAAAATTTCAACACTCTGAAACTGAAACATCTCCCCGCACCCCTGGCACGAATGCAATGCTGGCATATCACTAATGTGGTCGAATGTAATAAGTCCCATTTACACTCATTTGCGATTTTGCTAGTAAGAATATGATACAACATAACAACCATTTGATCCCAGGGTGCGTCTACTCTTACCACAGAAGCAAGTGCAAACCTGCATTTTCTTAAACTTAGTCCAGACATGAAGACGTGTCCAGTTTCTTACAGTGCGAGTTTGTAGATAAATAATATTTTTACTATTTTCACTATTTACATCACCCCACTTAACTAGGAATAGGTCATTTCCCCTAATTACTGACTAAATACAACAAAGGTTTTAATTCTTAGAACAAATAAGGAAAACAGTTAGTTTTGACTACTAAATTTTAGTTATAGTGTATGATTATACATATAATACAATTAAAGTATTATTTAATTATTAGAATCAATAAAATGTTTAATTTTGATTTGTAAAGCTGGTTAAAATACTGGATCTTTTATGTTTTAAATTATGTTCATTTATGCAGGAAAATTAACCAACAAAACAAAATACAGCCAAAATAAGTGGATTCAGATGCTGTCTACACTGTTCTTCAACACCTTCAAAAGAAAATGTATCTTCCCACAACATACAGTGCAACATACAGGGTACTGACATTCTAGACATACTGAGTTTTAATAGCCTGACTGCATCTTTCGTTGGGCAGTTTTTCAGTTCAGTGGACAGAGACCCCCGAGAGACCCCCACTGGCCAGATATATCTTGCTTGGAGGACCATTCTCATAAAAATAATATGGTGGATCATTCTTCAGATTTGGAAAAAATATGAAAAAATTTGAATATCTTTTTCAATAATTTTTCAATATCATTGTCTATTATCACTTTAACTGTCACTTTAACAATAGAGTTCAGTATGCAAACCACAAATCATCTGCTTTTACTAGTAAAGATGTGCATTTGATAAAAAAAAAATGTGATATTTTCAAGAAACAAAAGAATACGATGGAATACTAGAGGGATGCTGCCTGCTCAGACCTGCATGGACGTGTCAGATAACAGAAAGATTAAAAGTGGCATTTCGCTGGCAGTGTGAATACCCTGATGCTAGTGAAAGGATCAGTGGAGTTCAGCATACATGTTTGATTTAGAAGAAAAAGGGCCCCCCCACACCCCCGCAGAAAATAGAATAGAATATAGACTGTAAACAGTGAGTAAAGAGGCAAACAAGGTGTTAGAGAGGAAAACAAGCTGTTAATCTGCAGCTAATGTTTAAGGTTTTAGGCATTTATTTAATGATGTGTAGATTATGGACATATCTTGTCTGATACTTGAATGCTCAGCTAAATAAACTATAACTAGCTAGAATAACTGCAAGACAGTTCCCTTAAAACTGAGGTTGCGCAAGCTCCCTCTATTAATTTGTATAGTCAGCATTTTCATATCATGTGCTTTGTTGTGTGCTACACCTACAAGCTCCAACTGGGGGAAATTCATTGAGCCTTGATGTTTGGGAGTAGCTAAAATGAGTATACTATAAAAAGTACTAGTATAAAGTAAGTTGTCATACTCTTGAGAATTAAGTTTAATGCTTATAGCTTATAGTAGGAAGCAGTATATAGTTACAGTAATCTCTGAGTGTTACTATGCCAGATTTCACTCATGTCAAATTTAGTCTCATCCAACCACTGGTGTAATAACAATGAAGACCATATATACTGCAATATTATTAGGCTTTATTATTAGTATTTTAGTATTTTAGCACTATTAGGTTAGCTAATCTTTATATTATATATATATATATATATATATACTTTTTGACAAAAGTTAATATAAAGATTAGCTATATATATCATGAAAACGAGTAGGCAGAGGCTTTAACGTCAAACATATGTTTATAGTAAGTACATCATCTGGTCACAAGTCTAAGCAGCCAATTCAATTCCCAAAATAAACATGAATGGAAGAGTTTAGTGACCTGATGACTCACATGCACAAAAAGTTCACCAGTGTGACATCACTCACATTTTTGTAAATGATTCGATAGTTTTTAAGTTGGATTCCCTTTTTTAAAACTGTTGCTGTTTATTATTAACAATTCTAGATTGAAACAACTCTAATATTAATAACATTAATAATACAATAATGCTGTGGTGTACATGTTTCTATTTAAAATATTGAATAGGAATATAAAAATATGCAAGTGTGCCTTCATAGCCATTTTGACAACAGTTCTAAAGTAGGACTGCCAGCAGTTGTCTTTGTTACTGCTTGTTCAAATTTATGTTGTAGCCTCTCCAGTCACTTTGTGTGCTGTTTTGATGGTGATAGTATTACTGATATTACTGGCGTCAGTGCTGTGTTTGACTTGTAAATGATTATTCAGATTCAGTGTTTTTCAGTGCAAGTAAATTCACAGCCTGGTCGTAGATTGCCATAATGTTTATCAAGAGAGCCATTGGTGGAAGTTGCCATTTAAAAAAAGGAATGTGTTTGAATGGAATCTGGTGACTGTAATAAGCTATAGCAGATGATTTTTATAGCTTTTATAATCTTCAAACGATTTAGTGACCACTCATGCACTGCTGAGGGAGGCATGCTGAAAGCTCTTCATGGCACAATAATCATCCATCAGACTCACTTTGTATTTTTTGTATTCATTAAGACTCAATTGAACTCAAGCCATGCCAGCAGTATACCACCTAACCCTTCACTGCAGGTGTCAAGCATTCAGGTCTGCAAAGTTCACTTGATGTATCCCACACCATGCACTCGCCTACCTTTTCCTTTCATTTCTTTCTATCATTGTTCGATTGGGTGCATTAGAAACAGTTCAAAGATACAAACAGGCTCTTGGTTGGTGTTTAGAAGACATTTTAAAAATTTTAATGAACAGGCTTTTCTTTCTGACTTAGCAGTGAGCAAAATTCATTTAACTTTTAACAGTTCAGATGTGGATGTAGCACTAGAACATTTCAGGAAATCATTCCTCTCAGTGGCAAATAAACATGCTCCGTACAAAAAGCTGCGAATAAGAAATAGATCTAGCCCCTGGTTTACAGGCGAAGTTTCCTCACTGCTACAGTCAAGAAATAAAGCCTGGTCTATTGCCAGACGCACAGGTGAACGTGAGAAATGGCTTGCATTCAGACAATTGAGAAACAGATGCACCTCTGCAATCAGAAAAGCCCAATCAGATTATTTCCTCAGCCGAATTTCTAATTCCTCAAACCCACAGGATTTCTGGAAAGCAGTAAACCTCCTCAAGAACAACCCTCAACAACCCCCAACAAAAATTCTAGTTGATAATAATTTGATCTTTGGCCAGCAAGAATTATGCCAAGCTTTTAATGCACACTTTGCTGCAGACGGTCAGATATTTAAAAACATTGACATAAACCTGCCCATAGATCAGCCTACCATCACCACTACTGCTTCCCAGAATCAGGATATCTTCACACTCCAGACCTGCTCCCCATACATTGTAGCTAATGCCCTTTCTTCTATTAATCCTCGAAAAACAAAAGGTGAGGACGGTCTGGACCCCAACCTTTTACGTCTGGCAACCCCAGTTATTTTAGAACATGTTACATATATTTTTAATCTTTCTATTTTATCCTGCAGAATTCCCAGTATCTGGAAAACAGCACATGTTATTCCTCTGCATAAAGGAGGAGATGCGGCAGATTTAAATAATTATAGACCAATCTCAAAACTCTCTTGTTTATCCAAAATTTTAGAATCCTTAGTAAATAACCATCTCAAATCTTTTCTGTATGAAAACTCAGTCCTGTCCACGTATCAGTCTGGTTTCAGAGAAAGACACAGCACCATCTCTGCCACCATGCTGGTTTTAAATGATCTTTATTTGGCTTTAGACAGGAAAAAGTTCTGTGCTGCCATTTTTATTGATCTCACAAAAGCCTTTGATACTGTTGATCATGATTTATTACTAGGTTCCTTACATAAGATTGGTTTTAGCAGTAATTCAGTCCTGTGGGCCCAGGATTACCCAGGTAAGAAGCAATGTGTGTCTCTCGGTAACCATAAATCAGACCTACAGCCTATAACGAAAGGGGTTCCTCAGGGCTCAATCCTGGGCCCAGTTTTATTTAATATTTTTATCAATGAACTTGCCATCTCTACCTTAGACTCCAAATTACACCTTTATGCAGATGATTCAATCTTATACTGCTCAGCAGATTCAGCTCATGCTGCACTAGATAAACTCCAACATTCTTTTAACTCTTTACAGATTGCTCTATATAAACTTAAGTTGGTTTTAAATGCTAATAAAAACAAATTCATGTTGTTTTCCAGATTTTCAGATAGTGTTTTAGATTCCATAAATATTAGTACCCTGACAGGATCTAGCATCGAGCGAGTCAGCGAATATAAATACCTCGGCATCTGGCTGGATGAAAAACTCTCCTTTAAATCCCATATAAGCAAACTCGCCATTAAGTGCAGACAGAAGCTCGGATTCCTTTATCGGAATAAATCCTGTTTACCCACGTACGCTAGGAAAAGAATAGTGGAGGCAACCATACTTGCAGTCCTGGACTACGGCGATGTAATCTATAATAAAGCGTCCGCCAGTGCCCTCAAAGCGCTAGATTCAATCTATCACTCTGCTCTGAGATTTATAACTGGAGACCCTTACAGTACTCACCACTGCAGACTCTATGATAGAGTTGGTTGGTCCTCACTAGCTGCACGAAGAGAAGCTCATTGGCTTATTTTTATCTATAAATCACTCTCTGGCCATTTGCCAGCTTGCATCTCTTCTCTGATTTCAATAAATAACAAAAATTATCAGACTCGCTCTAGTGGCTGGATCACCCGTCAGGTACCGAGAGTTTTTAGTGAACTGGGAAAATCTGCTTTTAGCTACAGTGCACCAGCGAGCTGGAACTCTCTCCAGGAAACTCTGAAGCTCAGCTCGCTGGGATCACTGAACCATTTTAAATTTTTAGTTTCTAATCACCATCAGAAAGTCTGTGACTGTTTTAAATGAATAAATCTACTAGGATTTTATTTTTATCTTATTATTATTATTATTTATTTATTTTTATTTTTACGTTTGTTTTATTTTACTTTTATTTTAGTTTTTTATTATTATTATTATCTTTTAAAAAAAATTATTTATTATTTGTATTATTTTATTATTATAATTATCCATTTTTTATCGTGATTGTTTTATTGAGTATTTCTTATTAGCATTTCAACTTTTATCTTGGTGTATGTAATATGTTTATTTTATATTCTTTTATATACTTTTATAATAATTTTCTAACATTTTTTACATTGTATTTTTAATGCATCTATATTAAATGTTTATTTAAAATTGGTATTTTATTTATTATTTTTGCTCATTTTGTTTTCAATCCCTTTAACTGTATATGCTCGGCTGCATTGAAAATGAGGGTCATCCCTCAATGTATTTCCGAGAATAAATAAAGGTTGATTGATTGATTGTAGCCAGTGAAAAGCTGGTGCTTGGAGACATTAGTCAGTCATGAGTGCTAGAGTTCTCCTATTGTCTAAATAGATCTGTGGGCAATGCAGTGGCCACTGGTCTACATTCCACCCTTGACTGGTTTGATAAAAAGAATATCTGTGCAATGCTGTTCTCTTTGTCTTACAGCTGGACCTTTAATAGGGTCAAGACGGACCAGTCGGTTCGTCAACTAGCAGACCTTCTCCCACTCTCACTTGTAGCAGGATCTTTTTAACAGCACACAGGTGATGAGAGTCTGCTCAAATAGCTTTGACACTGCACTGACACTTTTCTGCATCATTTGATTCAAGATTCAAGATTCAAGAGTTTTATTGTCATGTGTACAGCAGAACAGACAGTTACACTGTACAATTAAATTCTTACTTTGCTGCTCCTCCATTCACCAATAGATAAAGATAACAAATAAAAGAAATAATAAGAAATATATAAAAAATATAATATACAAAGTATAATAATATAAGTTGAAGTAAATAAAAGTACTTTTATAGTCAAAGAATAATAAATAAAAGTTATGTGTGCTTTTATGTGCAAGTAATTTGTTCACAAGTTCACAAGACGAATGGACTAATAGAAGTGCTCAAAAATAGCTTAGATACAATTCTGGTTCCAATGACACTGAAAGTAAAGACAAAGTTAGCATTTTTGGACGATATTTATGATTGTACATCCATTCATAAAAATACCCCGACTGTGATATTTGCAGATGACACCACCATCCTGGCCATTCTAGTGTTCTGTGGACACATGGAGGTTGTGGCATTAACTTTTTTCTTATGGACATTATCAGTGCTGCTGTGTTTGTGTCATTCTGTTGTGTATGTGTCATTCTGGGCTGGGCTGTGGAGTAGTTTGCATGATGTCATTGTCTATTGCAAAGTCAAGATGTGTGGTTAGAGGTGACCGACCTGCTATTCTGGCCATTCATTTAGCACTGGCAGTGGTTCTTGTTTGCTGCTGTGTTCAATAAAAGAGCAGTCACAAGAGCAGTGCTGTGTTTTCTGCATCTTCTTCTGTGTCAACCCTGTGCTATTTTCATTAGAAGAGTGCAGAAGAGGAGCCTGTTGAATCTAACAAGGGCCTACACATTTCCTGAATTGCTATATTAACACCACACACAACCACCAACAAACAGGTGCAACAGCGCCTCTATAACCAAAAAAAGTCTGGAATGAGGAAACAAATTCCATCACAGTGTGATTAGGAGTGTTTTATCAGATGCGTGACAGTATGGTTTTTCAATGCTAAAAAAAAAGGACGTCATCACCCACCGCTGCTACAAATGTCACAGCCATGTGTCATCACCAGTAATCTCCACCATCCTGGACAGTATCTGCTCAACAGAGGGGACACCAAACACAGCTTTGGAAGTTAATGACTCAAAAACCCTGCTGCTCACAGAAGCTGCTCCACCAACAGCTTTTTCGACACTTGATTAAAACACATGAATAGAAATGACACACAAAAGTAAAAATAAGTTAACACTTCCTTTACAGCAAACACTTTTAAAAATGGTACACTTTTTATTTATTTACTAATTTTAGCACATTAGCAAAAAGCCAACGGAAAAGCTTAAATGTGCTACGATCTTTGCAATATTTTATATTTTGTTTTATCACAGACATAATGCACAGAGGTATGTTCTCTGCAACTATACAACTACTTATGAATAAGTACTATTAAAACTTTATTGTAACGACAGCAACTACTTTTACTCTTATCAATTTTTGATAAGAGTTTTTTTAATTTGGAAGGGGGCCCCACCTTTCAACACACACACACACACACACACACACACACACACACACACACACACACACACACACACATCATTAAGAACAGAATTCAAATTGCCTTGTTATTATGTATAACTATATTTTCTTTTGTTCTGTCTTTATTTAGTCCTGTATCTAGACAAAAATAATCTGAGAGAAAGAGAGAGCAGGAGAAAGAGAGAACAAGTGTGACAGGAAGAGAGTAGTAAGATTGCAACAACAGTTTCTTGATAATTGATAGAAGAGCCAGTTTTGCAAAACTTATAGCTGCTTTATGTTTCTATGGCTGTAGTAACAAAGAGCTATCTTTGTCAAAGTAATCCCAATTTTATTTGTGGACGAAATTAGAACCAGGATCATTTTAACCATACTGACTTTGACAACGAGTTTAGTTCAAAAATACACACAGCAACACAGTTAACGCTGTTGTCCCCAGTGATTTGTTTCTGTATTTCCCTGAAGTACAGTTTGCGAGAATATTTCTCACATGAGGCACAGCTGGCCACAACTTTTTTTCATTTTACTAAAAATGAAAGGTGCGCTATTAGAATAGTCTTCCAGTCAGAGTACTGATATTCTACAGGACACAGTTAATCAAACCTGTGTTTATTTCTGTGTGTTTAACTGAGGCTTTTGTTAAACATGTCAAGGTTGGCGACTGTTATGTGGATTTAAGGATGCGATGCGTAAGAACACAGTTTTAAGGTAGCTGAACTCAATACAGCCTATAACCTCAAACAGAGTAACTTCAAATGGTTATCATACATGAAACATATGCTGGGTTCCACATGGCTTCCTGAAGCTCCAGAGAACACCAGTAATACAGTACAGGGTTCCAAGCCTCTGCCTAGTGCTATGAAGCATGCAGCCTCACCAAGACACTTCATCTGTGGAGGCTCTATTTAGGACCTCTTCAGATACCGTTCTCTTTTTCAACATCCCAGGTCACTCTAGTTTCTGCTCCTCATGTTGTTTCAGTTCCTGCACTCTGGGCACTGCCAGGTCCTTCTCTCCCGGTCTTTCCAGTTTCTGCTTCCATGGAATACACAAGCCCACTGGGAAACTCCAGTTCCTGTTTCACATAGGTCTAGCCAGGGCAGATGTTCCCTGCCTGCTGTGCTGCATGTAAGTTTTTATAAGTAATTAAAACAAATACTATTAATCTGTTTTATTCTAGTTTCTATGATTTCCTGACAAAAAAATCTCACCACAAAGAATTCAAGGAGGCCTAAAGAATACATCCTGCTCCTTCTGCGCTTTATTAAAAAGTATGTAGATCATTTACTGTTTGTGGATGGAATAGACAAAAGTTGCATAATATGTTGCACCTGGTTCTGTGTCATCTAGAATTTTCCAGATTTTAAATAAAACTTGCTTTTTGGTGCAGTTCATTTTTTACACTTCTTAAAATGCAGCAAAACTCTAAATGGTTACGTTAGCTAGTTTGTTATCTCAGCTGATGGACTGTCCCACAAAGAACTACGACAGAAAAGTAAAACCAACATGTCATACTACAGGGGTTAACACGACCTAGTGATTTAACCACAGTGAACGACTGATTCATGTTATGCTATGCACTACTTCGTCTTGTTCTGAAACTTAAAAGAGGATGTGTGGTGTATAAATAACAGGGTTTTACACATGACATTGCTAAACCAGTTTAGCACCTATTGCTATCTAGCCTACCTTTAGCTGCTGTACAGCTAAACTCATATTCTTTATTTGTGCAAGAGTTGTTTGTTAGCCAGCTGGTGAAAACGGAACTGGGGGCAACTGTAACAATACAACTACAAATAGCACATGCAGCACCCTCCATTAAGCTTAAATTTAATTTGATGACATAATAGTTTGGATTTAAAGTAACTGCTGCCAAAGCTTAATCAGAAAGAAGTAAATCTCTCTGAAATGAGAGGTCCCTGATATTTAAACATCTTTATCAAATGTCTGTTGCCCTCACATATTCTTTTCACACATAAGCACATTCTTAGTGTCAAACCTCAAGACTTTTTAAGGGTTTTAAAGGCATCTTATAAAATTAACTAGATCTTTCTTTTTATTGCCAGAGGCTGTCAAGCATGAACAACGCAGTTGTGACTCATTCCTGCAGCGGCTGATTAACTGCTGCAACATTAACTGTCATTTCTGACAGGTGGGCACTCTTGCAGCTTCATTATGGCTGAGAAAGATCAATAAACTGAACCTTTTAGGGTACAATGGTAGTCAGTAGTTAAGAGTACATCTTCAGTACTTTACCAAACATTACATAGACCCTGTCTGGACACTTTAATTTATTGTATTTTTTAAACTGCACATCTCCTCTTCTAAGGTGAGTAAACTGTAGTTCTAAAACCCATTTAAGATCCTCAGATCCTACATTTGAGGCTAGATATGAACCTGTACAATATCTAACATGCAGGCCATTCTATAGATTGCATGTACTTGTTTTATTTATACAGTGAAGCTTGGAATTATTCATAGCCCTGGCAAATCTTAAGTTATTTTTATTCAACCAGCTTTTTTTGGACCGGAAATGAGGCGTCTCCCGGAAGATGATAGAACAATGTACAAAGGCATCATTGTGAAAGAAAATATTTCTCAGCGTTTATTTACATTTGAACAAAAAGTGGCATGTCCAAAATTATTCAGACCCTTTGCAAACTGTCACAGTCTATGGGAAAATCCAAAGTTCTATACCATTCCAAACACTCCAAGCTGTTCTTAAGCATCCTAATTAGCCTGATTCGTTGGGAATATCTGATTTATTCAACTCAACGGGTGAGAAACTGCAGCTCTCCGCTGTTGGTTTGTGGACAGTCTTGCGTAAGACAAAGGAGCTCACTAAGGACCTGCAGCTGTGCATTGTGGCTGCTCACAAGTCAGGAAAGGGCTATATCTAAATGTTCTCAAGTTCCAGTGGCTACGATGCAAAGTATTATTTAAAAATACGGGACGTTCCGCACAGTGGAAAATCTCAGATGACGTGGTGGGAAGCCAAAAGTGACACCTATGCTGGCCAGGAGAATAGTGAGAGAAGTGAAAAAGAATCCAAGGTTCACCACTAAAGTCATCCTGGTGAATCTAGGCTCTGCTGGTGGCAACATCTCAAGGCAGACAGTCCAAGGAACACGCTGCTGGGTTCCATGGACTCAGACCAAGGAGGATGTCACTTCTCCGGAAAAGGCCCACAAAAGCCTGCATGGCCTTTGCAAATGCTCATCATAAAGAAGAAGACCTCTGGTCCTCTGTTTTATGGTCAGACGAAACAAAAATGTAATTGTTTGGTCACAATGCAAATTCATGGCCTAGCTAGGTTTTTCCTTAAAAGCGTGAAATTTGTCACTACCGTCACTGATGGTAATTTCACCATCAGTATCTTTGTAATAATTTATAAACTATAATTACCGATTTCATTTTATAATTAAATGTAAGTGAAATGCATTACTTTATAAAACTCATTTTTACTGTTTTAGTCAAGACATTAGCAGAGGGGTCTAAAAAGTACAGGAAAAAAGTAAAGAAATATCCAGCGAAATACCACAAATGTCTTAATAGAGAAAGGGAGAGCTATGAAAGAAACAGGAAAGCTTAAAATAATTTTACAACTTTCAGAACAGGAACAAAGATACAATGGAAAGTTAAGCAAAAAAGACAGCGACAGGAAAAAAACAGAAAGTTCAGTAATACATATCTTCAAACGCACTGAAGACTCCAGTAGAACTGCAACTAAATTAGAACAATTCCCGCTCGGTCCAACGAAATACAAGTGAAAATGCACGTCATGAAACATCTCAAACATCTTAAACATCTCAAACATCTCCAAGAAGAGGACAGAAAAGACCTAAGGTAAATAAAGCAAAAGTATATTGTGATCTTTGTGCAGAAGAAGCTAGAAATGTCTCAAAGACGAGTGGAAAAATAAAAAAAGAAATGCTCTAGGCTATCTCAGCAGCTTACCCAACCCGAGTCTCCAAAGCAAAAAACAAACAAGGAAAAAAACCTGCATCCAAGGACCTTAAAGAGGACCTTTCTAATCACAGCATTGTCTGTCTGGACTCTGTCTGGATTTTTATAGCTGTGCTATGTTTGGAAAGTTTTCTTCTCCTAAGTTTAATGTTGTCATTGTTACATTTGATTCTGTTGAAAATAATTCTTATGTCTGTTTAAGATTCGTAAGTATTTTTGTTCTATATTTTGGAATGTCTTCGTGTTCAGTTTTTTATTGATGTCATGAAACTTAACTTTTAAGTTAAGTTTTAAGAAACCTAACTAACTTTTTAGGAAAAGTCATTTTTAAACATTTTTATATAAAAGTATCTACTGTTACATGAAAATTCTGCTGAAATAATTAGTTAACCATTCATAGAAAAATGATCTAAAATTCAATTTTCAGACAGTAAAACAAAAGAGTATTTGAACAAAAATAGAAAATAATGATTTGACGGTGAGTCCATGGTAGCAACGGATGTTATTTTTATTTGATATATGTATATGAATCTGGAAAAGACTAAAATTTTCTTAGAGATTATTTAAATTTATGAAGGGAATAAGGGGGGTTGCAGAAGGTCCAAAGTGTGTCTCTGTGGATGTTGGTAAGCACAACATATCAGGGTTTGGCAGTCCTAGGGTCAAACGTCAATGACCTATTGGCCTTAGAGCACTTAACCTTAGACAGAAGAGGTGTTCTGAGTTGTGCAGCAGCTATATCACTCTGTCTAATAGGAAATACGACATATCAGAGTTTGGTGATACTAGGGCCAAAGATCAAGGCCCTACTGACCTCAGAGTGCATGGCCTTAGGCTAAAGCCTTCCAAGCTTAGGAAAGCACTAAACTAGGATGTCACTTAAGCCATCAAGGGCTGAGGTGGAGGACAAAATGTATCTATGCTGCTGTAATGGTATCTGGAATTTTCCCAATGACCATTAAATCGCTAATTCAAGAAGACTCAGGACTTTTAACCAGGACCAGGAGGACAGAGCACAAAGATTTCTTCCATGTGGCCAAGCACTCACACTTTATTCCTACTGCACATTTTTTTAGTTCTAAACCTTCAGAACAGCAATTTGTAAGATAACAGAACCTGTCGAATTCATACTTAAAAACAACAGGGGGCAACACATCACCAGAAAAGGTACCGTCCTTTCTCCCAGTTTAGAAGAAACATTGTGAGTTCAACATCAAACTTTGTTTACTTGCCAAGAGTGGCTCCAGTGGTGTAAAGCAAAACCAACGTTAACCCTTGTTTTGCTTTTATTCATATTACCTCTTGACATGAGTGAGTGGTAACGGTCTTTATAATGGTCGTTTGCAAAGATTTGTTCATTAGCTACATGTTCCTAAAGGATCTAACCAGTAGCAGGACTGCCGGGGCTACGTAGTTAGCAGCTCTATCACTCACAACACAATACATTTCACATACCATCGAAACTGTTATTTCTTGATGTGAATGGTGCAATGTGTAGAAACCTTCAATTTCTTTACAGTGGTGGTGATGGGAACCAGGAGTCACGTCATGTACAACACAAATACAGCTGTTTTAAGTAACACAAATATTTGAAATTTATCAGCATTATCAGCAATGATGATTATAGTAAAATAGTCATAAATCTCAGGCAATATGTTTCCTTTGGGCCTGCATGAACATCTCCATCACAAATTGATTAAATGAAATTGATTTAGCCTAAACATCATTGTTAGTCTTAGACTAACTCAGGCAGACATGATTCACTTTAAACCACACTGAATGACTTTATTTAGACCTTAACCATTTTAATATTAGAAAATATATGGAAAGCACTTTCCTTTCAATGATCTTATCATTCATTTATGTAAAGCAGTTGTCCGTGTGGGGACATAGAAACTAAATTCTGATCCTATTTCAAATGTTAACACCAATCTGATTGTGTTATTTTTTGTTTTTGTATTGTCTTTGTCTTTGTTATGGTTTAATCATGACTCGTCACCACTCACGTTATATGCCAGCACTCACAGTGTATGCCCACATCCTGGTACACATTGTCTGTTTCAGATTTCCTATATACCATATATAGTCAAGTCAAGACAAGTGGGTTTTATTGTCATTTCAACTACATACAGAGTACACAGTGAAACGAAACAACGTTCCTCCAGGACAATGGTGCAACATAGACAGTGCAAACAAAACAGATGCAACACAAACAAACAAGTGCGGACAGACAACACAACGCAGTACAGACAGAGAATAATAAATAATTGCCGGTAGTGTGCAAATTGTGCAATGTGTAATAAATAGAGTCCAGTGAGGTAGTAGAGTTTAGTGCAATGCTTTGTGCAAAAATGCTTCCCTTTTTTTGGGGGGTTAATGTTTGGAGAGAGAGAGAGAGAGAGAGAGAGAGAGAAAGAGAGAGAGAGAGAGAGAGAGAGAGAGAGAGAGTACATGTACCAGAAAAGATATCAGTTCAGACGTTGAGTTGTGTTGAGAAGTCTGATGGCTTGGGGGAAGAAGCTGTTGCAGAGTCTGGTCGTGTTGGACCGGATGCTGCGGTACCTTTTTCCTGATGGCAGGAGGGAGAACAGTCTGTGTGAAGGGTGGGTGGGGTCATTCACAATGCTAGTTGCTTTGCGGATGCAGCGGGTGGAGTAAATGTCCAAGACGGAGGGGAGAGAGACTCAGATGATCCTCCCAGCTGTCCTCACAATGCGTTGGAGGGACTTGCGGTCAGAGGCTGTGCAGGTCCCAAACCAGGCAGTGATGCAGCTGCTTAGGATGCTCTCTATGGTTCCCCTATAGAAGAGGGTGAGGATGGGTGGAGGGAGACGGGCCTTTCTCAGCTTCCGGAGGAAGTAGAGGCGCTGCTGGGCTTTCTTGGCTGTAGAGCTGGTGTTCAGGGACCAGGTGAGGTTCTCCGCTAGGTGGACACCAAGGAACTTGGTGCTCTTAACGATCTCCACAGAGGAGCCGTTGATGTTAAGCGGAGAGTGGACCGGTCTAGATTTCCTGAAGTCAACAACCATTGATGCTGTTAGAACTGTGTTTCGCAACACAGTCATGAGTCAGCAGGGTGAACAACAGAGGACTCAGGACACTGCCCTGGGGTGCCCCAGTGTTCATGGTGATGGTGCTGGAGCTGCTGTCCCTGAACCGGACTAACTGGGGCCTCCCTGTCAGGAAGTCCAGGATCCAGTTGCATAGGGGGGTGTTGAGGCCCAGCAGGCTTAAACATCTATGTAAACCTGTATGTAGCCTATGTAGCCTATGTAACATCTATGTAGCCTGTAAACATCTATGACGTGCACACACACACACACACCCACACACCCACACACACTAAAACAGAGCTGTGAATAGAGTATGAATGAGAGTGAGTATGCAGCCTCTCGGTCATACCCAGCTGATTGTGTCACAGGTATGTACTATGGACTCATGCGAGTGAGTTTACAGCTTCTGCCAATCACATTTTTACTGGACAGCACAAAACAGCGCTGCAGCATTCTCAAGACAATACGATATATTTTGAAATATGATCTGAGATCTGTACTACAACTGTAGTCTGGCTTTAATCCTGATTTGTGGTGTGTAATTACACACCCTGAAGTTAGACCTGCAGTGAAGTCCTCTGCTCTAATGCTCTCATTTAGCTTTGCAGTCTGATGGATCTGCTGATTAGTTCTGTAAGCAGACAATGAGATTTACTCAAGAACATAATTAGGTCACACAAAATCTGCATAAAACCACACGTTTATGAGGAAGAGACTCGTTGCACTTAATCGAGCACATTTTAAACATTAGCATTCGGTCATACTGCCTCTGTGGATATCATATTTCAAGTCTACTGAACAGTCTACTGAAAGTTGTGTTTGGATTGTTTTTCACTTTCTGTTTTTTTAAGACTTAGTAGATGAACAGGTCATGAAATGATCTGCTGAAGTTCCTCACCTCACATGAGAAAGTTTCACCATCATCAGGGCGATAAGAACAGTTACGAGCTACACTGTGAAGACTTGTTTGCCTGCTGACTAGTTATAAGCCAAGCATTGTTCAGTGCTTTAATCAGTTTAATCTGTTCCAGCTTCAGCTCCAGAGAGGGCAGCCAGGGTGTGGTCCTCAGAGGACACAAAGACGGCAGATATTACTCATTTTCAGGGTTTGGGTGTTTCTTGTATCTGCTGAAGTAGACAACATCTGGGGTGTGTGAGTGATGGGAGATTTCTCACAGACCTTTTCTTAGCAAACAGTACACACTTGTTCACCAAGCTTTTCCTAAGCCCTTACTGTCACTCACACACTTACAGAAAGTGAAAATGAAAATAGTTTCGGGGAAACTTCTCAGTGCACCCCCACCCTCCAACCCCCCCCACTACACATACAAACCTGTATCTGGGGATGTTTTGACTGTAATTTAAATAAATAAAGGGTGGTGTCTGTTTTTTTGTGTTTTCATTTTGAAATAATGCAGCATGTTACTCTTGTTCTTAAACATAAAAGTTAATTTCAGCAATTCGCCTCATGATAACTGGAGAGTCTCAAACAGTCATGATATTTGTGAGAGCCATAACTAGGTCCATTAGTGAGGTTAGTGTAAACCGCTCCAAAACCTACTTTTGAGCCATTCAGAGGTGGACTTTAGAGTGGTCGAGTCAAAGTCCTGCACTTAATCCTATTGAGATGCTGTTGCAAGACCTTAAATGAGCAGTTAATGCTCGACACCTGGCTATGTAGCTGAATTGAGGGCCAAAAGTTCTCTGCATTGATGTAAAAAATTCAACGCAAGTTATCACAACTGTTTGATTGCAGTTATTACTGCAGTGGTTCATCAATAAATGGCATGATCATTTTAAATATGATGGATAATCAGAAACATTTGAATGCGACACATCAGCAAAAGTAGAAGAAATAATCTGAGGGGCAAATAATGTTACAGGCAATTGCCCATCTACTCACATGTTGCAAAATGCTGCAAATTACATGTACATATCCTTAAACATCCCTAGCCCCTAATGCTAATAGCAGTAACCTATATCATTAAAATAAAAATCTTTGGGAATATCATCCAATAAATCACCTTAAACTATGTCTCTTAACCCCAGTCACGTTCACCACATATTAATATACAAATCAAGATTAAGGTAGTGGATAACTAATCAGTTCGATGAAAAAAAAACAATGCATACAAAAGTAACATGACTTGCGGTGACAGATATGACAGTTTCCGTAGCCTTCAGCTTAGACATCTCAGAACAGAAGCAACAGTTTTCTATATGAATAGTTCTTTAGAACTTGATAACCATCTAATTGCTTTTGTGGTTTACCAGGTTCTACTGAACAGCTATTCAGGTTGAGCTGCTATTCGACTTCACAGCTTTTAGACTGCATGATGCTGATGTGGGTAATGTTATACATACATACATAACATCCCCTCTAAAACGGTACTATATGCATCTAACAAACTACTAACTACTAAATTGCAGACTTTGTTTAAAGGGGCACTAGGAACATTTCATCATTAGTTCTGGAGCTGTCCGACGCTCTCAACATTCTGAAGGCAACTGTCTATTGATTTATCATCCTAATAATTTGCCGGCATGGCAGAGAAGTCTGCCACTAACTGCTTTTACAGCTGCAAAGCTGTTAGTGGTCAAACTTTGGAATCCCACAAGCTTGTTAAATAGCACTGGATTCATTTCGATAGAGCTTTTTCATGGGGCCAGGGCTAAATGGTGGAATGGTGGAATACCACCTTTACTAAGATTCAATTACTTATTTCTTCCTACTGAGTCCTACTGACTTCCCCCAAATTGCCCTTTGTTTATTATTATTATTATTATTATTATTATTATTATTATTATTATTATTATTATTATTATTATTACAAACTTACATGGTAGTGTACTAGGGTTTTTTAGGTGGTGGATCCTAGGAAGGGAAGTGTTGCAGGTGAAATTCTCTACACTGAAATAAAAACAGTAAACATGAGATAAATACATTCAAGTAAATGAGACTCTCTTTATGGCGGTTATCTAATTCCAAATGTCAATTTTGACAGTTCATTTGTAGCCAACTGGTGCACCATGTAGATAGCATGATGTGAACTAGATGTTTAAGTAATCAGCAACATGCAGAATTGTCTTTAGATTTGTTGAGTAATAATAAAGATATGCCTAATTTAATTGTGGGAATTCATCATCTCAAAGCATTTGTTTACAAGCGGACCTTGACTGCTCCTACTTGGCGGATGTGCAGACAGACATGTTCCTGGGATCATTTACGTATAGCCTAAATATGTCAACTAGCTGAGTACTTTAATAACCTATATAAATATAACTGTAACATTGTTGCAACATGAACCACATCGCTACTTAGACTGAAAAAATAGTAACTATCAAAATATGCTAACTATTTCCATCTGGTGTTATTAGGCCATGAAAGTGATGTTAGAAAATAGTTTTTTAACATATCGTAGAAACGGGCAGCCTAACCAGTAGCTAGAATTGCCATGTGATATGTTTGTGCTTTGCTCTCAAAGTGACTATTAAAACATGTATGAGGGAGAACTTAGAGCTGACTGGATGATATCATTCACTGACCTGGACAACCTAAAGAAATCAGACTGTGTAAGCTAGTGGTAGACCTTTCAGGAGATAATGTAGATTTCAAACAAAGAGCAGAGTGAAAGGCCTCTATTTATAATAGCTGTTGAGGAAGCGTCTCAAAATGAGACATTTTATAGACGCTGACCTTTTGACCTTGGTATAGTAAAATGGGGATGTTAAACATACAAGTCCACTCAGCAGGCTTCAGCTGGACCAGTCATCTGTGACACTGACATGCATTTTCTGCGATGTTGGTATAATTAATATCAAGTCTTTAGGTACCACCACCACATCAGAATGTACTGATAATCAAAACAGAATATTTAACCTGCAACAATTCATACTCACTCAAAACATTGAAGTCATCCTTCAAAATAAAATAAATTCATAAATGACAACAATCAGTAAAGCAACTCTTCAGATAGGAAGACAGATAGATGTAATAAGTCAAGAGAAATTATAAACACAAATAAATGAATAAAAACTATATTTCGCCTAATAACATAGCACTGATTTTAATTAAGGACAAAGGTTGCACAAACTAGTTGACTAGTTGGCTTGACTGTTCTGAAAGGACACTTCAAGCTTGATGTTGACTAGTCGCTGGTAGTGTGATTGTGACACTAACAACATTGATGCTTCAAAGAAGACAACAGGTGTGGAGCAAGTTTTCCAAAGGCTTACAATGTGATTCAGGGTTCAGTGAGGAGTTTAGCCTTACTCTGACATTAGCCTTACTCTGATCAGATAATGTTATTATCTCCAATTTTCTGAAGACTACAAATAAAATGGTTTCTCATATTTTCGCCAAGATATGGCACTCTTGTCTGGCTTTCTGAACCTTCATCGCAGACAAGCATCTCGGCAAGATAATGAAGGAAGATCATTTTAATCCTGGACATAAGTAAGGAATGTGAAGGACACAATTATTTGGAACTTATAGTCCAGGTCTTAGAGCGTCTACATCTCCACTTAGGATGGCCGGGGCAGAAGCCACCCCCAAGGAATATGCCAAAAATGAAAAACAGATACCCACCAGCAAAGTTTTTACCTGGATCAGTAGTCTGAAAATAAACATGATCATTTATTAACAGAGCACTCGTTATGATGCATTTAAAAGTGTAAGTGTAGGCCAGCGACTGGTCAGCAGAAACCTTTGCCTAAGCTATCCTCATTGGAAAAGGCATGCTGTGCTAATCTGTGAAGGTTCTGTGAGGCCGTCATGACTGTGGGCTGCAGAGGGTTGGCTCCCAACCAGGCCTTTTGTGCCTTGGAAGGCACGGCATGAGGTGTGATGCTGAGTATTGTGTGTACAGACCTCAACAAGGGGATTTACATACCCACGTCTCACTTCGCTGTGATTATGGTGACATTGTGACATGAGTGAATTGACTCTGTAACTCTGCGAATTGTGATGCATAATAGGTAAAGTTTTGGGTTTTCTAGGGTCTTTTGCACAGGTGATAGTGTAAGCAATACCTTTACTGTTTTGAGAGTTGCATTAAAGCAAAATGTCATCTGGACAGTGTGATGTAGTTACAGGACTCACCAGAGTTTTTCCTGTCACAGTGGTAAACCGAGAGTGATCTTGATTACTAATATGACGTCTCATCTGTAGTGTGTATTTGGGTATTGCAGGTGTAAATCTCATCACTCATCATTTTTTTCATGTTTTGTTGTCTCCCAGCACAGCGGCCCAGGTTTTTTCACACACATAGACAAACAAACATAAACACAGACATCTTAAACTCGAACACTTCCCTCAAAACTTCACACAACTGAAAAAACACACACGTATTTACATGGCATTTAGAGTTACAGCATTTAGCAGATGCTCTTATATGCAGCACCTTACAAAAAGTATGTTGTTCTCTTTATCCTCTGTTAAGTTTAAACCACCTTAGAACTGAAAATATTGTCAGGAACAAAATTTAGGGTGACATTTTTAAAACACTCAACAGACTCAGCTCAGGTTCATATCTGTGGATGTTCAAGGCGAGAAGTCACTGAACATGTAATAGGATTAATACAGACCATCTCAACATCTTCAATAAGCTGTTATAGACATGTTGATGACATCATCCCATAACTGGAGGTTTTGGTTAAGCTTTGGGTTAAGATTAGGTTTTGGGCTGAGGTTAATGGGTTAATGTTAGGGTTAAAATTATGACCAGGGAAAAGATTAGGATTAAGATTTAGGTAAAGTTAGGGTTAAGAGTTAGGTTTAGGGGTTGGGGTTAGGTTAAGGTTAGATTAATGTTAGGTTTAGAGGTCAGGGTTAGGTTAAGGTTAGGTTTTGGGGTTAGGTTAAGGTTAAGGGTTAGGTTTAGGGGTTGGGGTTAGGTTAAGATTAGGTTTAGAGGTTGGGGTTAGGTTAAGGTTAGGATTAAGGGTTAGGTTTAGGGGTTAGGTTTAGGTTATGGTTAGGGTTAAAGGTTAGGTTTGGGGTTATGACTAGGTTAAGGTTAGGTTTAAGGGTTAGGTTAAGGTTATGGTTAAAGGTTAATGGTTAGGTTTAGGGGTGGATGTTAGGTTAAGGGTTGTGTTTAGGGGTTCGGTTAAGGTTAGGGGTAAATGTTAGGTTAAGGTTAGGTTTAAGGGTTAGGTTAAGGTTATGGTTAAGGGTTAATGGTTAGGTTTAGGGGTTAGGCTTAGGTTAAGGTTAGGTTTAGGGGTGGATGTTAGGTTAAGGGTTGTGTTTAGGGGTTCGGTTAAGGTTAGGGGTAAATGTTAGGCTAAGGTTAGGTTTTGGAGTTAGCTGAAGTATAGGGTTAAAGGTTACGTTTAGGGATTATGGCTAGGTAAAGGTTAGGGTTAAAGGTTAAGTTTAGGGATTTGGGTTAAGGTTAGGGTTAAGGGTTAGGTTTAGGAGTTAGGTTGAGGTTAAGATTAGGTTTAAGGGTTAGGTAAAGGTTAGAATTTGGATTATGGTCTGGGATTGGGACGAGGTTTGTGGTAATAATTAGGCTTTGGGTTGAGGTTAAGGTTTAGATTAAGGCCAGGGTTAGGGTTAGTATTAGTGTTAGAATTAGATTTTGGGTTGAGGTTAGAGGAGGCATATTATGAAACACATTTTCAGGGCTTGTACATAATTTTGGATTTCTAAAGTGCTTACCAGCCCATAAACTGTGAAGTAAGACAACTCACTCAGGTTTCTGTGGGCTTTGTAGATCAGAAAACATGACATTGAACAAGTCATTTAGAATTGTCTCTTTTGGTTAGGTTAAGTTTAGGGTTAAGGGTTAGGTTTTCTTGTTCCAATTTGTCTGTTCCACATCAAATGTTGCAGCAGTTATGTTGCACCAAACATCTTGTTCCATTTTTCTCATTAGACTTAAAATGAGGTGGCACTTGACATGCTGGTGCCTCAGGCGTTATGATAATAACTGATGCACCATATAAGGTGGAACAGAAAACATTGAGCAAGATGCTGGTGAATGCTGCTTTTCTAGCCTGTGTTAGTGCGACACACAGAGGGTTCAGCACCAGCTGTCCATGTCCAAACTACGGACTAAAGAAACATAAGTTAATGAAGCCCAGTCATACTTAAAGCTTGGACTCAAAGTATGGACTGAGTTTAACCATTGCTATCACGTAGGGAAGGGCTAGTCCAGGTTTTTAATATCTCATTTATTTATTTCCATGGCTCGTCTCTGCAAAACACAAAGCATGCTCTGCCAAAATGCAAACAGAACACAATGCATCCTTTGCATATCACAAGTTTGAACAAATATACAGTTTGATTAATACAGTGTCCTCCAAAAAGGGCTGTGAGTTGCTTTCAAAAAGGGATGGAAAGTTGCAATAGCACAATATCAAAAATAAAAAAGCATATGTGTATAAAAGAACTATTACCTACTAGAATTTCAGTGGCACATTGTTCACCAGAGCTTTGGTCCTCCTTAAACAGAGAAGAACTGAACCTTAGAAAAAAGTCCCCCTAACCGGGATATACCAGTGTAGCTCTGCAGGGGGATTCATGTTATCATTAATCTACTTTGGCATATATCAATACATCATCCATATATTATTCATATAAAAATCATGCTTTAAATATTGAAAGTAGGCATGAGAATGAAAGAAAAAGAAAAGAAAAAAAACACTTAAAGTTTTCGTTCCCCCTGTCTAAACCTGACACAACTCAATTGGTGCATCCTGAACATGTCTCAACTTGTCCTCCACTTGCCCTGACATGATCTAACAGCTAAAACTCAGCTCAGCTTTGAAGCATGGCAGTCAGTAAAGTTTTGAGACAGCACAAATTTGGAATGTCTACTTCTAGTATAGTTATCTTTCTGATTGCAAACCACGACAAAAACAAAAACATGAGGATTATTCAAGCTCGTATTTAAACTGCTGTGAAAATAAATAAAATGAAAGGCTGTAAATTAATTACAAGCAAAACGTAAATAAAACCAGAATGCAATGACATGTAATTTATGTAAATTTGATTGAAAATAGTGGAAAAACCACAGACCTAATGTTGATACTGATACATTTTATTTATTATTTAGGTGTTTATTTATTATTTAAATATGTATTTAATAATACATTAGTGCACAAGCCACAATTAATGCTGAACAATACATACATGTTTTAGAGCAACATACGCTGCCATGCAATGAGTTTTTTTTCAGGAAAGGTCTTGCTTATTTCAGCACATTTTTATATTAAGCACATTTAAAAATGTAATTATATTTACATTTGCCTCTGTAGTAAGAGACACTGAACTGTTAAGCAGCTGAAATCCTACATCGGGCAAGTATTGTACTTGTACTGTCTTTTGTACTTGCACTATTGCTGCTTTATCTCTTTTCAACTTTTTTAACTTTAACTTCTAAAGTTCTGCACTGATGAGGTAGCCTGACAGTGTTTCATTATACTGTAGACAAAATTAATTGGGGAAAATATTGTTGTTGGCTGATCTTGTCACACTTGCTCTAGCTCTTTCTATGTAAGTGTACAAAGTATGTCTTGTAAATAACTGTCCATTTGGGGGGACACATTTGCTAATATGAATCAAAGCCCACCCTATCCCACCCTATAAAATATTACCTATAAGCTGATTTTACTGTACGTAAGGTAGTAAATCACTGTATGTATAGTGAAGTAGAACAACATTTGTGGAATTACAGTAAATTACAAATAAATAAACAAAATACAATATTTCCTGTACTTTTAAAGATCACTTTACAAACTAAATAAGATACTTAACATTATATGGTACTGTTGTGAGAAAACTTTTAAATTATGCATGCAATGTTTGGATTATATACATATATAACCAATTTTGTGGTATAATGCTGGGGACCTCCGGGGCCTCACTTGGGACCTCGGGGGCCTCATGCTCGGCTCATGCTGGGCGTGCCGGCCTGGGGAGGGGATGGGCTGCTCATTGCTTCTGGCTCTCTGGACTCTGCCCTTTGTCTGTGGGGGCTTCTTCTGGGGTCTCCCTCCTTCCTCCTCTGTGGTATGCACGCGGATGCCATGAGGGATGTGTTGCCTCAGGTCTTCTGAGTTCCTAATGGGCATTGGATGGTCTGGGTCCCCTGGGTCCTTCCCTATCTGCCTCTGGATCCACGGGGGCATGGTTGCGGTTTCTTGTCCTCATTATTAAGTACGTTTCATGACAGAGGCATATATACACACTGCTGCAAATAATAGCATTGTGTGTGGGTGTATATATGTATATGCATATGTATAGATATGTAAATATGTGTATGTGTGTATGTATGTATGTATATATATATATATATATATATATATATATATATGTGTGTGTGTGTGTGTGTGTGTGTGTGAGTCTTTGTGTGTGAGAGTCTTTGTGTGTGAGAGTCTTTGTGTGTGTATATATATGTGTGTATGTATGGATGTATGTAGATATATGTATGTGTATATATGTGTATGTTTCTCTTTTCTTTCATTTGTTTGTTTTTGTTTGTTTTGTTTATTTTATATTATTTGGGAAGAAGGAGGCAGGCTAGAAAAAAAATGTGGAGAGTGTGACATCTCGTGAGTGGCTGTTAGTTTCATTTTTGCATGTGTGATTTAATTGTTCAGGAGTTTCCACTGATGAGTACAAAATGCTAAAATGTGTCAATTTTCTTTATTTGTAACTTGATGATGATCAGCTCCTACATAATTTAAAATTTAGTGTAAAATTAATACCTTGTAATGACTCATAGGGCACATAGCAGATTTTCAAGCTGGTAAAACGGCTGATAGCTGATTAGTACAAGCACAATGCAGTATGTTCATGTTGCAGTATGTATCCTTATGAGTCAGAACAGCCTTTTAGCAGAAAGAGCTGATAATTGCCGGTTAGAGTTTTCAGAATTCTGACTCTGGTTATTTTTATTGTTGTTGAAAGGTGTGAAAAGTAGTTTTCTACCAAATTGCTTTTTTTGACCTCGGCTTGTTAAACAACAGATTGAAAAGGCAAATAAGAAAAGTCCCAGGAAATAAATTACTGAATTTGATTCAATGTACTGGCTCATTCTACTCTGATTACTTGTTTATCTGTGTTTTAGTCTCAGTGTACAAAGACTAAAACAATATGAACCAGTGTCCTACTCCAGTTTAAATTCCAGTCGATTTATAAATCTCTACATGATCTAGCACCAGCTGATTTAGCTGAGCTCCTGCTCTGCTACTGCTCTGCCCGCACACTTCGGTTCTCTGATGCAGGTCATTTGCCTGTCCCACACTTTTAATTGGTCACTGCTAGGGGCGAATCATTCCCATTAGGTTTTTGCTTTGTCTTTGTGTCGGTCCCGCTTTTTCCTTCTTCAAAGCTCAGCTCAGAACCTAACTCTGTTCTCAATATTTTCTCAATACTCAATACTCACTTTCAGTTATTGTCTGTTCTGTAAAGTGACACTGCATATAAAAAAGGTGCTATACAAAAAGAAACATATTATTATTATTATTATTATTATTATTATTATTATTATTATTATTATTATTATTATTATTGTTATTATTATTATTATTATTATATTTGTGTCTTTTATATTTTAACTTTACTGGATGGTTCACATACCACTTGTATCATATAAACATTATTTAGATGTTACATTGCATTACCTGGGACTTTGAACTGGTAAGGTCTGTTTTTGTTCATTAGTAAATTCAGACTCTGAAGCTGAACGAGTGCACCAGAGTTGTAGGCTGTGTGGAATCAGAGCTGATGTATTTATAGCTGTAAGGGTACGGTTGATAACTACGTGGTTTCTATACAGGAAACAGATTTGTCAGCAGAAAAAAACAGCTTGTTCGCCAAAATACATTAAAACAAATCACATTTGTGGTTTGAACATATAATGCATAAATGCACACCTATTCCACAAATAAATGTTTGTGAGCCCCAAACACAATCATGAACCAATTAGTTATTTGTGGATCTTGGTTTATTTAGTAATGATCTTATATACTATTTACATGCATATTATTAGTCAAATGAACTTATTTTTGCATTACATGTTAACCTATATTACTTATTTAAAATTCTGAAACAAATATCATATGTGGAACATATGCTTAATAGCTGCCACCCACAAATACACACACGGAAAATACACACACACACACACACACACACACACGGCAAAATGAAATTCTGGTTACACCTCTGACTCAAAAAAAACCACTGACACATACATAAAGTGAAATTATACACTTTACTGGCCGTGTTTGAACAAATAAATCAGACTGAAACAGAGAACTGAAAGGTTTTTAAACAGGAATAGCTTCTGTACCACCACAGGTCGCCGAGTATCTCAGAGAATTTGACAGCTTTACATGCCATAGCAGTAAATTACAGGCCTCACATTTAACAGGAGGTTGCATTTAAAAAAACTGGACACGACTGAACATTATTGTTGTTGTTCATACTGCACAGATATAAACACAGCTGTTTAACCACTATCACTTCAGAATCTGGGAGACAGAGTCGAAGCCTTTTTTACTTTCTTTCTGGTTGTTGTCTTGCTTTCGTTGTTTCTTCAGGAATGGAAAAGGTTGTTTTTACTTTCTAATGATGCATGCAAACAGAGAGCAGCCGCTCGGCTAAAACAGTGTTTGATCCGTTAGCAGTGCAACAGCTGCTCAAACTGGTCTGATGACATTCCAGAAGGATGAACTAATCTCTTTATAGGATAATAATTGTTTAACTTGATATTGACTGTTTATACACGACTGTTTATTGTCAGACTGACAGTAAACCATGATTATGCTTCACGCAAGATATTGATAATATCAATATTGATCATAAGAATAATAATAATAATATAGTAGCATATATCTATATAGGCTATTGTGTAAAGGTTTGTATTTAATTGTTTATTTATGTTTATATACATATACACCTATCATACTGGTGTTCATTATAGACTGGCATTATGGGTCTGACCCAAGCTCAGACAGTAGAATATTTGGTCTATGTCTATATATATATATATATATATATATATATATATATATATATATATATATATATATATATATATATATATATATATATATATATATATATATATATATATATATATATTATATAATATACAAAATATATATAAAAAAGGTTTTTTTCCCCAAAATGCTGTTATTCCAGATTTGGAAATCTGAAAAAATTTGTGGCTAATGTATAAAGCTATTTTTAAAAAGTATATTGTTGCTGCTAGAGCAAAACCTCTCCGCTTATGTCATTTTTCGAGATTTTGACAAAATTAAAAAGTGCATGTAGGCCTTTAATTTGTGTGTAAATTTTTATTATAATATTTCAAAAGAAAAAAACCTGTATTTTTAATTTTGGGCCATTTCTTCTGGTCCATTTCACATGAAATGTACACAGTGTGAAGTTAATTGACTTCAATTGACCTTAAAGGTAAGTTTTTTTAATCATTTATTGTTTTATTGTTTATTTTTTAGATGGCTAATAAACATTATGAAGTTTTCTTGTGCTTTAGACTCAAGCTATGTTTTACGTTTTTTGATCATGTTTCTTATTTAGCCTACCTGTTGTGAATGTTGAGTTGCCCCTCACTTTGTTACCCTGAGAATCTTCAGTTAATCAAATAAGCAGTGACTGTGTGCATTAAAATGTTCATAGACATGTTCTCTATAAAGGATGTGTTAATTTGTTTTCTCTTATAACATCAACAAACATATATTTTTAATGGGGCACCCAAACTTTTGCATATGCACATGTATGCAGTAACATATCTTTGCTGTCCAGTTTAAAACATGTATCTCCATTTTTGTTGATTTTTATTTTTCTACATCATATGCAAGGGCGTAGGAGCGGGTTTGCCTTGGGGCACATTTGCTAATATGAATCAAAGGTTACCCGATCCCCTAAAACTTTACCTATAAGCTGATTCCACTGTATGTAAGGTAGTAAATCACTGTGTGTATAGTGACATTTAACATGACATGACAGTAAATTTCAAAAAAAAATTCTAATAATAATATAAATCTTAGCTAACTCAAACACTCCTAGTCTCTTACCATAACAACACATTATACTAAAGCCGTTTTATTGCAGTATATATGGTCATCATTGCTATTTATTGCTTTTATTACTGACCTCACGTTTGAAGCTGGTGTGAACTATCCGACGCTCCAGCGAGGTGAGAGCTCAGCTCAGTGAAGCTGCTGACTGCAGGATATTTCTGAACAGGCATCTCAACACAAGCCTTAACAGAAAGACTCAGACCACCTAACATCCAGAGCCAGTTGCTAACAACAAACACAGCATGTGAATTGCAAAGGCGGTCAAATGCACTTTTAAAATAAGGTGACACGTCCCCCTCATCCCCACCGGTTTCTATGCGAGTAATCATATGAATGCGGCAGCTGCTGTTTTTACATTGTGTAACATTTTAATGATGAATGGACCAATGGAAATGCTCCAAAACAGCTTGGAAAAAATCTGGTTCCATTGACTTACATTAAAGGTAAAGACAGTTTTTGTCCTCTCCTGTAAAGTTGGAGGTACATGTTGTTTTTAGACAGTGACGATACGTACTTAGACAGCAAGATAACAGCCTGATGACTCACTGATTCCTAGCGAGAAAAGTTGTTGAACAAGTTTAAACCCAGTTAAATGTACGTGTATGTGGTTCAGCTCTTGACATGGCCTGCACAGCACAAGTCACGCAGCTAAGACCAGGAACTTGATGGACCTGTACATTTTTAAAGAATGTCATCATATCACTGTAGGGAGATAACTAGGTGTGGCACTAGGTGTGTTACTGATTATCTAGCAAATATCCCAGACTTATTATTTAGCAAGTACAGTGGCTATAATGTAAACGGTTATTTTCAGGTTATAGAAGTGTATAGTAACTCTGAACAGAAGGAACACAATTCCTTTATAATTGTATCAAACCTCAAACTTCAGGTTTGAAATGTCCAGCTTTTTTGAAGGCATGCAAGCCTAAGAAGTGAGCAATTTTCTGCCATGTACACCATCAGTCTGTTCAAGTAACACATCTGCTGTTTGAAATGGAAGCAACAGTGTGGTTGGGAGCAGCTGAATCATACAGATCCCACTGAGGGACATCGCAGACATTGCAGGTGTTGAAATAGTGTGCACCAGAGACGCAGCTGTGTAAACTGCAACATTACACTATTACTATTCCACTAACAGATCTAAAGTTAGGTATGACACTAATAGAACCAACAGCAGTAATAGGTCTCTAATGCTGACCTGACCTGTGGTGCTACAGCTTTTGTGCTGCTAAAAAGGATGTGCAGCTAATGCCAGCTCTAATACACTACAATAAAGTTCAAGCAAGGTACATCAGAGAGGCAGTGATACACATTAACAAGATCAAATACTGCATATGGAACAAGCAAAGCTTATGCTGGTAATATGCATGCAGTGCAGGGGCAATGGAAGAATTCAGGATTGTTGAAGCACCTTTCCGTGTCCCTGAGCCAGTGTTTAGAATATGTTCTCAAGCAGGAGGTTGGCTCTCTTCCTGTGGGATGCGGTTCGCTGCATGTTTAGGCTTCTTACAGCATGCCGCCCTGAAATATACAGAGAAACATGCAGTCAGTTACAGAACAGATAATACAATTAGGGAAGTTTTGATATGGGAATTGTGGGTTGATGGCGGTATCCAATGGGTGAATATGGTCATATGAAATACACCAGGTCGAATTAGCACATGCTCTGCAGGAAACAAACCGGAGCAAAGTTGTAACTTGTGCCATAACTTTTCCACAGTTTATTTGATTTAATATGTTCGAATCAGAAAGTAAACAGTGATTATGCAATACAATTTAGACATGTAACTTCTTTTCATGTCATTTGACCAGAGCAGCAAAATCTTTGTATGCGGCTTTACTTGTCGACATACACTTCCAGGAGCACAGAGTGGCCTAAGCCCAAAATGGCAAAACATTAAGCTTTTAATGTTCTTAACCAGAAGTCTTCAAACAAACAGATAAAGTGATGTAGTACGGGAAGCATTTCTCTTTGATTTCTTTATGTAGTGCGGTTTTGTGGTTAAACTTGCAGACAGTGTTCTACAGAAAGTAGAGTGAATATTGTTCCACTTAGAATTAACACGTTCAAACTACTAAACTAAAGTTAGCTCATGTCTAATGAGAGACCGTCATGGGGAACTGTCATGGCCCTCTACGCCCTAATAAAATATTCTTAACACACACACAAACACATATATATATATATATATATATATATATATATATATATATATAATTTTGACAATCAACATCTAAACAATTACAAAAATATAGGCAAATAAATTATTCAAACGTGTCTATTCAATCTGTGTTGGATCGTGAGGGGTTAAGTGGAAGCCTGTGAGCCTGTGTCTCCCCCTATAAGGGCTGTGACGCCTCCGCAGATTGGTGGTCCCGCTGTTTATTTACAGAGGGCCAGAAAGTTATAATTCAGCACAATACAAATTTCAAATGACAGTAAAACTGACCGATCATATCTTCCCTCTAAGTGGGCGGGCTTAACTGGATGATTATTTCTGCCCACTGTGGCGACGTTAGCTGGAGAAACAGTTAGCTAGCGCTAGGCTACCACCACTAGCTAGTTCGCTGAGGGCCGAGGCTTAAGGGTCACGGTTCGCTACTGTGTGAGAAAAAAACATTTCTAACAGGTTTAAATCTGGACTATAATCAGCCAAAACCATCTGTAAAACCATTGTACTTTGGATTTTGGCTCAGAGTAAAAAATATTGATCATTTACAGGGATATAAATACAGTACAATTAAAGAAATTCTGATACTTTAGCACTCAGAATTCAGCTCTTCCAGAGTACAATAAAAAATACATCATTAAATATGGGTGAAAACTGTGGGCAGACATTTGCATATACTTTTAATAACATCATGCGTCCAGAAACAGTTACTGGGGGTTTGATCTACTATGCAAACAACACAAACGCTTAACAAAAGATGCTGACATGCGTACAATAAATACAATGGAAAAGCACAAAGTATTCGTTCAATACCTTCTCTTGCAAATGTACACAGAGAAGCTGAAAACAAAGACTGCAGCCAGAACAGCCAGAACGGTTTTCCAAATGGTCTGATCTAAGAAAAAGGAGAAGAGGGAGAATGTATTAAAGGTGTGAAAACCGGAAATGCATTGTTATTGAGTTATTGAATCATGAAACCATCACAAAAGGAAATATCTAAACATAGAATTAGCAATAGTGATTCATTGATGCCAACAATAAAGCAAATCACAGATATCTCACCTCCAGCACCTTCTGAATCACAGGGATCTGCAGGAATGCAAACCAACAAAGCTATTCAGCATCACACAAATAATAAAACTACCAAAACACACTGTTACCATAGAATCTTCACAGTAAACAGTGGCAAACCCTGGAAGTCCCAGTGACATGGCTGGTATGAGGAAAACTAGCTGCACACGAAGAAGGGTGGGGCTGTTTGTGTGAGCTGTTGACAGAATGGTAATTTCTCCTTGGGGTCAGACATGCACACCCTCCCACAAAGCATGTACATACTATAAACACAGACAAGTTACATACTGCTCAAGTCAAAACTTCAAATCAAATCAAATAATCAAATCAAATTATTTAATTTTATTTAAAAGTTCATGAACTAACTGACTTTAAAAGTTTACTAAACAACAGTAAATGGTAAATTACCAGATCAATAATGGCGTGTCACATTGAAGCCCAATAAAAAGCTAAATTAACCAGTTGCCAGTTTAACAGGTACACCTACTTTATCCACCATATAAGTCCACCATATAAGTGTGCAGTTACAGACTGTAGCCCATCACCTTTCTAAGCTACCATCGACCCATGTTATGATCGGCCATTTTCTGACCACAGGACTGCTGTTGACCAGATATTATCTGGTGGATCATTCTCAACACAGCAGTGACACTGACATAGTATTAGTATGATAGTGAGTTCAATGCTGGTACGAGTAAATCAAGCACAGCAGGGTTGCTGGGGTTTTGCACTCTGTGTATTCCCACTGGCCTTATTAGACATACTTAACCTGTAAGCAACCCTGGAAGGTAGAGACTGTAGCAGGTAGAGGCTGCAGCAGGTAGAGTGCACTGTTTCTGTCAGCCAACTTCAGCATCTCATAGATTAATGGAGCTCACAGAGCTGCTCATGACAGCTAAGCAGTAGCTGACATTTGTAAAAATTCCAGCAGCAGAACTGTGTCTACACCACACACAACCACACCACTACTGTGCCAGCGTCACTGCTGTTAAGTGAAAGATCCATCATCAAATGAATACCTGATCAACTTTGTTCCTGTAGTGCTCCCTTTCTATTTATGAATGGCTGAGCTAAGAATTCTGCAGTAATACATGATAAAATGAATGAGTGTAGTTACACGTGTATACAGTACTGTGCAAAAACACCTAAGTTCATTGTTTGAATCCCTTTGTCTAAAACAGTAAGTGTATTTTTACCAGTAAGAATACTATAAATCATTCAAACAGATATAAATAAGCATAAATAGTATCATTCCAGATTTCTCCTGGACATCCTAGACGTTGCATGAATTTATTAAATTCCTTCACCAGCAATCTTGATTTAGCTTAATGAAGTACTGTGTGAAAATCACTAATTACTGTATTAATACTATTTAAATATTTTTAAAAAATGGCCAGCAAATAGCTTTTTAAATATAATATCCCAAAGTGCCTACGACCTTTGCACAGTACTGTATATACTCTGCATCATTATCCCAGCAGCCAGCAAAAATCTTTCTAACATATATGTTTTTATACAATTTTAGAACAAATATTTTCTTACCTGTACAGTTAAACTGCTTGGGCACCTGTTAAGACATTAAAGGATTATAATTATATTTATAAATACACTACATGTCCAAAAGTATCCAGACACTTCTAATTAGTAAATTCGTAAAGCATTGTCCGTAGAATAGGACACACTGAAGCAACCGCGCATGAGCCCGACGTCACCATGCCCACCAACCAGCATCAGTTAAGAGGAACAATGACGGCCATAGCTTTTAAGATGACTTCACATTTACCTCAGTAAATAAATCACTTTTGTGCTCTCCATATGTCTCAGGCCTATACATGAATATCTACTATTGTCAACATCTGGTAAACATATTTGATAGTAATTGCTTGTCAGATCGTCACAGTAATGTTCCAACAGTGTAAGGACCCCCTATTGTTACATTTAATTTGAGAATAAATGCTGGATGAGCAGGTGTCTACAAACTTTCGGACATGTTTTTGTGTACATATGTATGCAGGTCATACCCCAGTACGTAGACACTCGAATCGGTAAAGTACACCGGGAGTGTTATTCTTCAGTAGAACTCCTTTCTCTTCATGATGCAGCACATTCTTATTGTCCACATCACCATTTTCATCAACAATCACCGTTTTCTGTGGAAAGGCAAACGAATAATCACATGATAAGTTACTTCATCAGTTCAGACTGTCGTTTGTATTTAAACATGCTAACATGACAGGGCAATGTTACTGCTCCTAATAATAATAATAATAGCAATGATAATATAATAATATAATAATACTATTACTATCATTATTTATTATATCGTCGCTGTCCAATGAAAAACATGTATCTCCATTTTGGTCGATTTTAATTTTTTCGGCATCATTTGAACACGGCAGCTGCCGTTTACACTGTGTAAAAATTCCATGATGAATGGACCAATGGAAATGCTTCAAAATCACTTTGGAAAAATTCTGGTTCCATTGACTTACATTAAAAGTTAAGACAGTTTTTGTTCTCTCCTGTAAAGTTTTCCATTGGACAGCAACAATATATAAAATAATGATAGTAATAGTAAATAATGATACACTGTAATCACCCCGTATACAAAATACAATCTAAAGTGACACAAAAACATGTAATTGAAACAAGCGCTATAATGAGCTCAAGTCAGTAAATCACTATTTTACAGCTATTGTCAGTATAAGAAGCCTGAAGACTGGAGAGTTTAAATCATTACAGATGTGCAGAGTCTATAAACAGAAAGCAGTTTCAGCATGTTTTGGTACATGAATAAATGAACAGAAGAAGAATTTGTGTCCTAAGATGTTACTTTGAACTTAAAAGTTTAAGGCTGTCTTGTAGCGTCTGAGATAAAATGAAAGGCCTCTTTTTTGGTCTGAACCCACATCAAAGCTTATGCGTGCAATAGTTACGAGTTTCCACAGAACGCTCCTTTGGCTTTTTTGACACCTCATGTAAATTCCTTTGAATAAGGTATATGTTTATACACCCGCAGCTTTTTGGCTAACAATGGTTCAGGCTTCTTTACTTCTCACACACTTTTGTTTTCTTTCTAGAGTGATGATCTCATAGTTGTTTCCGTTTCAGTATTTAAATGAGTAAAGACGTTTTCAAATGTCGTGGAAAACGATTTTACTGATAAAATGTAATGCACTCATCACCCTGGACCATAAAACAGAGTGTTGCTCAATAACAAGGAAGGAAGGAAGAAAAAAACAGATAATACTGGTTTTCGTAATTAAGCACCAGTGCTGTGTGCAGATTGGGCATTTTCATTCTGGCCTGAATGAGGTTAAGCTTGTTTTTTTGTTGTTATGTGTGACAACATAAAATTTACCTCGGGCTACTAATAACTTCTTCTACTCTTCATATGAGTCACATTTACACGCCCTTATTGTCGTCTGCTGTTAAAGCTGATTGTGGCGTGGTTAAACTTGATTTAACCAACCTTTCTGGATTCATACATATCGAGCCCAACTTCATTGTGATGGTATCTTACAGTTTATCTACAGATGCTCACAAACAGGAAACCTGCCATCAATCCATCCATCCATCCATTATCTTCTGCTTTATCCCGCCAGTCGGGGTCACCGGGGGAGCTGGAGCCAATACCAGTGTCAAGGGTGTAGATTTGCTCTGGACATTGGTGAGAACATATGCATCCACACTGGCCATATGTGTTACGGGGAGTAGGGCTCCAGTAGAGAACTTTTCTGCATCTCTAAGTTAATGAGACGTTGATGTTTTTTTGGAGGGGATCAAGTTACTGAACAAGTCCTTGAACAAGGAGCCTAATTTATAACTATCTAAGGTGGTTGTGATGCTAGGGATGTGAGTAAAGATCCCCCCCCCACTCTCCCCCTCTTTCCTTATAATGTAGGTGTCTTATATGTTGTGGTGGTAATGTACTACGTTGTAATGGAGCTACTGTTTTTTTGTGCAAAACAAATTTCAGATTGTGAATCTGACAATAAAGTGTTACCTATCTATCTACTGGGGGGGACAATTCAATAATAGCTGGATAATGGTGGGGACACGTCACTTCCGTCCATGCTAATTTTAATGCTAATGCTAACCATCGTCATCGGGCACAGGCAGGGTACACCATGGACAGGCCAATTTGCCAATTTCGCTAAAAAAATTTTAAGTGAAATGGTTCACTGTGGAGAAATTGTTTATGTCTCGGAAGTCAAGATATTCATTCTTGTTCACCATCCAAAACCTTCCAGTGATCACACAGGTTTTCAGAGGTTTTGTGTAGTGCTAGTAATTGGAAAGTAACAACAGATAGACCAAAGTTTTTGTTGAGTGACATGCATGTATCATTAGGCCATAAATGGGTTTTAAAAAATACATTTTAGACCAAAATATCTGAATCTGAAGACTGGCCTAAAGGAATCAGCCCACATATTCATTATTATATAATACTTTTCCGTGAGGGAAATGCTTACAGGCATTACACTCCTCGGATGTCTGAATTCAATCACTGTCGTCATGAACAATTCTGACTCAGTACAGTACAGTTCATAGCAAAACATATCAAAATGTCACGCGGAATAACTAAAAATTCCCCCTTTAAAAAGCTATCTGGTGAAACCCCTTAGAGGTTATTAGTATCAGAGTATGCCTTAGGACCAGGGTTAAGGTTAGGCTATGATTTAGGTTTTAAACTGAGGTTAAGTTTGTGGTTAGAGTGAGCATCAGATTTTGGGTTTTATGACAATGAGAATTGGGTTCGTTTTAATTTTTAAAACATTAACAACAACTACAAACTGACAATCTGTTGAAACTGAACAGAAATTAGATTAGCATTTCATATAAGTCTGTATATACTTATGACACAAAAGAGCACAATGACTGCATAGTGATGACCACACAGTTCTGTATCTCACTGATTCCTATACTTTTTGACTCATTAGCAACACCTGTAGTGTAATGAGCGAAAAAAATGTACCCACGTTTAAAATCCATTGTGTGGTGCAGTTGGGATCAGGTGCCTGGCTGAGTCTGTAGGCAACAGAATTGTTGCTGTACACTTGATGACAGCACATGAGTGCAGGATTACACGTGTCTATCTGCAGACATGCTAGCATGCCTACAAGGAGAGAGAAACAAGATTTAACTTCCTAAACAGCTCAAGCATAAAGCCACTGAAGACTCAAATTAAGCCAAAGCCATTTACTGGGTTTAATAAGAAAAGTCACTCAACAAGAAAACAGGCCACTTTCAACCATATACTCTGACTTCGTTTGCATGCCATTCGTTGGGGGAAAATATCAGTAAGCACAACTTCATATCGGTTGCCTTCGCGACACAGTTTGCATTTCTGGCCTGGTTCAGCCAAAAGATAAAAAGAAGCAAAAGGTAAGTGGAAGAATATTTTAAAATGTGCATTCAAACCTTTCAATCAACATAGCATATCTATTTATACAGAGATGTTTCTTTATGGTAAGTGAGATAAATGGGTATTGTGTATTATACAGTCTGCTTATGAAATAAATAAAATGCCCTTTACATTTGCTGCTGTTGCTTTATGTCAAAACTAACAGAAAGACTTGCAAATCACAACATTTACACAACATGCAAATCAAATGTTGCTATTATTAGTTACAACAAAGTGATGATGCATGACAAAAAGTTGACATTAAGCGTTTCACCTCTGAACCAACTGGTTGTGCAATTCTTAACCAGTCATAACCATACTTATAACTATTACACAAATCATACATCGGCCTCACTTTAACTTGCTCGCTCTCTCATAAAAATCTGATGCCTTCCAGTTGTTCTGCCACACTGGGACTTTCCATATGCATTTTGCAGATTCGTCAACCTTTATGCATCTTTCATAAAGGTTGCATTTTTATGCATTTTCATGTTCATTGTTATTTTAACAATAAAAAAGTAATAACCTGTCTGCCTTTAAAGTTTTGAGTCCAATAGACATCAAATAGCAGCTTAACCGGGCATTAACAATGTGTGTTGCTTTCTGTTTACTGATAGTAAATGAACTTTCTAAGGCAGTCAGGTAACTTTTTCAAATTCAGACCAAGAATCGCCTCTTTTACATTGCAAACTTTTTTCCTGACACATTTTTTTCTGTTGTTTTTCTTGCCGTAAAATATTACACAATGACTGCACAATATCAAACAGTTCGATACTGAATCATCTCATCAGATAACTGACACCACACAACCAAATTCTTATGGTCTAAAACAGAGACCGAGAATCGCTGACAGAAAACTTAATTTAAAGGTGAGGTATGATTTTCACACCTCAAAGCTGAACAGAAACAAAAGTAACATTAAAGCCTTAAAAATCAAAACGGTCATGCACTTTGCTAATGCAGAATTCAGTCAATGTCACAGCCAAGCATGAGGACCAGCACCGTAGATGAAACAGAGATTCAATGATTTGTTCTCATTCTTAGTTGTCTACATTGATACTTACCGAAATAGGTTAGTATTTTTTTTAAAGCGGAGCCCGGTGCCATTCCTCTCTACGCTGAGCGTGAAGAGTGTTAACCTTGCAGAGCTAAGCATGCCTCTCGTAATAACTTCCCCTTTGGCAGTTGGGTGGAGTCAAGCATAGAGCACTACTGCCCTCTTAAGCATTTTTTTAGTTCTTCATTAATCATTTGCATGGTTTAAGTTTATGTTAAGTGGTGTCTGAAGAGAAACAATACGAAACAGAACGTGAACAAAGAGGATCATTTATTAAAATAAAATTAGCACAATGTGTTTACAGTAGATCAACACCCTGGAACCAGCGGTCCAGCAGGGATACAGTGTTACAGTAATGGCACCAGGTACAGCAACATACAGAGAGAGAGAGAGAGAGATAGAGAGGGAGAGAGAGAGAGAGAGAAAGAGAGCGTGCGAGAGTGAAAGAGACAGAGAGCGAGAGAGAGAGAGAGCAAAAGAGAAGGAAAGTGAAAGTGGGAGGGAGAGAGCAAGGTTAAGAGATAAATAGTAAAAGAGAGAGAAATAAATAAAGAGAAAAGGGAAAGAACAGAGAGAGAGAGAGAGAGAGAGAAAAATCACCAACTAGAAGGAAAATAAAAGAGGGAAGGAGAAATCCTGAAAGAGAAATATAGGGAGATAAACAGCAAAGGAGAGAGAGAGAAAGAGAGGGAGAGGGCTGAGGACAAAGGAGAGAGAAAGGATAAGGAAAGCAATAGAAACAATAAGGAAAATGAAAGTGGGAGAGAGAAAGATAACAGAGAGATACAGTAAGAGAGGAAGAAGGAGAAGGAGAGTGAGAGAGAGACAAAAAAGTGCCCCAAACTAGAAAGAGCACTTAAGAAAGTAGAAGCTCTAATGAAAGTTGAAAAAGAAAGAAGCAATAGAAAGAAGGAAGAAAATGAAGAGAGAAGTGTGCATGCAGAGAACAGGTGAAGAATAAAAGAGAAATACACACAGAGAGCACATGCAGGGAAAACCAGAGAAAAGATGAAGATGAAATAAGGAAGTGCATCTAAAGTAATGGAGAGGAATAAATAGAGAACAGAAACAAAGGAGAGAAAAAAGGGAAAGAATGAGAAAAATGCAGTGAAAGATAGTGATTTAAATGCAAGAAACAAAACACATATATGAAGCCATAAAGAGAAGCAGAAAAAAAGATGCAGAATCAGGAAAGACTGGAAAGACATGCTGGAGGGAGGAGAGAAAATTTAATATCAAGACAGCAGATGAGCAAGACATGCAAATATCAAAGCACTGAGCAAAATACAGAGAGAAGAGAAGAAGAGCAGGAAGCCAAGCAGAGGAAACAGCAGACGAGATTAAAGAAAGATAAAAAGGAAAAAAATTAATGAATGAAAAGAAAGAAAGACAGAAAGAAAGAAAGAAAGAAAAAAGAGAGAAAAGAAGAAAGAAAGAAAGAAAGAAAGAAAGAAAGAAACTAAAAGAAGAAAGAAAGAAAGAGAGAAAACAAAAAAGAAAAAAGTAAGAAAGACAGAAAGAAAGGAGGAACAAAAAAGAAAGAAATAAAGAAAAGAGGAACAAAAAGAAGAAAGAAAATAAAGAAAGCAAGGATGAACAGAAAGAAAGAAAGAAAGGATTACAGAAAGAAAGAAAGAGAGACTAAAAGAAAGGAGAAAAAATAATAAAGAAACAAATTAAAGAATAAAAGGATGAATAAAAGAAAGATAGATAGGAGGAACAAAAAGAAGAAAGGAAGGAATGGAGACTAGAAGAAAGAAAGAAAGAAAGAAAGAAAGAAAGAAAGAAAGAAAGAAAGAAAGAAAGAAAGAAAGAAAGGAGGGAAGAAAGAGGTTTTTAGGTGGTGTTTGCTAGAAGAAAGAAATGAACAAAAGGAAGATGAAAAGAAAGAAAAGAAAAAAGACAGAATGTAAGAAAGAGAGAAAGGAGGATTAAAAAGAAAAAACAAAGAAAGAAAAAGATAGAAAGACAGACAGAAAAGGAAAGAAAGAGAGAAAGAAAGAAGGAAAGAAAGAAAGAAAGAAAGAAAGAAAGAAAGAAAGAAAGAAAGAAAGAAAGAAGGAAAGAAAAAGGTTTTTAGGTGGTGTTTGCTAGAAGAAAGAAATGAACAAAAGGAAGATAAAAAAAGGAAAGAAAAAAGACAGACAGAAAGTAAGAAAGAGAGAAAGGAGGATCAAAAAGAAAAAAACATAGAAAGAAAAAGATAGAAAGGCAGACAAAAAGAAAAAAGGAAAGAAAGAAAGAAGGAAAAGAGGAACAAAAAGGAGAAAGAAAAGAAAGAAGAAAAGGAGGAACAGAAAGAAGAAAGAAATGAAAGAAGGCAAGGATGAACAGAATGAAAGAAAGAAAGGATGAATGAAGGAAAGACAGATAGGAGGAGGAAAAAGAAAGAAAGAAAGAAAGAAAGAAAGAAAGGAGGAACAAAAAGAAGAAAGAAACAAATGAAAGAATAAAAGGATGAATGAAGGAAAGATAGATAGGAGGAGGTAAAAGAAGAAGAAGAAAGAAAGAAAGAAAGAAAGAAAGAAAGAAAGAAAGAAAGAAAGAAAGAAAGGATGAATGAAGGAAAGATAGATAGGAGGAGGTAAAAGAAGAAAGAAAGAAAGAAAGAAAGAAAGAAAGAAAGAAAGAAAGAAAGGATGAATGAAGGAAAGATAGATAGGAGGAGGAAAAAGAAGAAGAAAGAAAGAAAGAAAGAAAGAAAGAAAGAAAGAAAGAAAGAAAGAAAGAAAGAAAGGATGAATGAAGGAAAGATAGATAGGAGGAGGAAAAAGAAGAAGAAAGAAAGAAAGAAAGAAAGAAAGAAAGAAAGAAAGAAAGAAAGAAAGAAAGGATGAATGAAGGAAAGATAGATAGGAGGAGGAAAAAGAAGAAGAAAGAAAGAAAGAAAGAAAGAAAGAAAGGATGAATGAAGGAAAGATAGATAGGAGGAGGAAAAAGAAGAAGAAGAAAGAAAGAAAGAAAGAAAGAAAGGATGAATGAAGGAAAGATAGATAGGAGGAGGAAAAAGAAGAAGAAAGAAAGAAAGAAAGAAAGAAAGAAAGAAAGAAAGGATGAATGAAGGAAAGATAGATAGGAGGAGGAAAAAGAAGAAGAAAGAAAGAAAGAAAGAAAGAAAGAAAGAAAGGATGAATGAAGGAAAGATAGATAGGAGGAGGAAAAAGAAGAAGAAAGAAAGAAAGAAAGAAAGGATGAATGAAGGAAAGATAGATAGGAGGAGGAAAAAGAAGAAGAAAGAAAGAAAGAAAGAAAAGAAAGAAAGAAAGGATGAATGAAGGAAAGATAGATAGGAGGAGGAAAAAGAAGAAGAAAGAAAGAAAGAAAGAAAGGATGAATGAAGGAAGATAGATAGGAGGAGGAAAAAGAAGAAGAAAGAAAGAAAGAAAGAAAGAAAGAAAGAAAGGATGAATGAAGGAAAGATAGATAGGAGGAGGAAAAAGAAGAAGAAAGAAAGAAAGAAAGAAAGAAAGAAAGAAAGAAAGAAAGAAAGGATGAATGGAGGAAAGATAGATAGGAGAAGGAAAAAGAAGAAAGAAAGGTTTGTAGGTGGTGTTTACTGCTGAAGGGAATATAACAGATGATGATGATGTAGAGAGGTCACTGAGATGAGCAGACACACACAGACTCTCAGCACTAGTGTACTATAGTAACAGAGCAGAAGACAGTCACTCTCAAAGCGTGAGTTTAGTTTTATATCATCTGCTGTTCTGAAATCTGTGTGAGAGTCTGAGAGAGAAGGAGGAAGCGAGTAATGACGCTGCTGAAAAGGCAAATGTAACTATTTCCTTTCATTATAAATACACTTTTTAAATAAAGTCATATGTTCTTTATGGGTTTCTATCTCCTGCATCACTTATCCTGCAGCACAGGAGACCAGCGTGCAGCCCACACTGGAAGGCCAGTTACAATATCTGCCTTCACTTACAACTCATGAGATTTCCAGCTTAATGATTCGTATCTAGAATTCAAAACTAGAATTTGTGGTATTTTTAAACCACAGAGTCTTCATGAATTCAGATATCCAAAAATAAACATTTGCCACTGGATTATTAGTTGATTACAAAAATAAATATAAATATATATATTTTTTTAATTAAAGTTTTTAAAATGAAAGATCATTTTAATATTTTACAATGATAACAAAAACACTGAGCACAAAGAGGGCTGTAAGGCACGTCAGGGCTGGTCTGTATTTGCATATTTGCAGCGAAGAGGAAAGAAAATGGTCCTAGAGAGAAGCAGGACAAGTGCAGAAAACAGAAGCAGCCAGAGAGAAAACAGAAGGACAGACGACAGCAGAAGGAGAAGCATAAGAGAGATGATTTATTTACAGCAGAAATAAGAGAGAAAATTCAGAGCAGGATACAAAAGAGGGAGAAACTAAAGTTTGGTGTTTGGTTTTGTGGCCAGCTGTAACGAGCTGTGCCAGTGATCTGATTTCAGTTTAAAAGAATGTGTGAATCATACCAGCAAACCCCCAGCCTGCCCTTTCTGCAGCACTCGAGAGGAGTCACGTGAAGGTAGCTCATTGTCCAGCAGTGGGTTAGGCAGTGTAAGTGTGACAGTACTACTGTCTTAGAGTTTCTCACATTTACAATAAACAAGGCTGAGTTTCCAGAAAGCATCTAATAGCAAAGATGTATTAGCTACTTATTAGGACCCCAAACATATCTTTGCTGATGAACTACACTTGGGCTTGGGCTAAGGGTCCACTGTTTAAATCTGATTCCTCAGATTTGGGCCTGTTCCAAAAATAACAGAAGCTCTTATACAGACTGTGCTGGAAAAAGAAATGAAGTTAAAGAATCGAGCAGTATTGCTGGACTATAATGAATCGAGCAGAGATCTCTTGTTAAAGGTGAAGCATCAGAGCAAACAGAGGGAAAAAGAGAGCATTTCAGATGAGAGGTAGATCAAAAAGAACGTGTGATGATGAGGATGATAAATATACAATAAAATGTGTCATCTGCACTGGCGCCATCACTGTTTCCTCACAGTTTCACATGTGACTGTTATAAAATCACACACACAACCACACACACACACACACACACGGAGTGACATACCGCACTCAAAATCAGTATGAAGAGTCACCATATACTACAGTGTAACCTCTGATAACAAAAACCCCAGACTGGACCAAAGCTGGGCAGTGTGTCTGAAGAACATCTACTGCAACGGCTATCAGCACTTCTACCTATCAGGGAAAATATCATGAAAGGGGAAGTTCAGCCAAACCGACCGAGTTGGACATGGCTGTGATGTAGCATCTTACCAGCATTTAGGCTGAAATAGCCCCTCAGTTCATCATATCAGTACATTAATCACACTTTGGGTGTTGCTTGTTGTGGAAAACAGTAGTGGGTTTTAAAGATGTTCCCTAGACGTGTTAACCTGAAACGAGTGCCAATAGTATGAGCACCGCATTAGAAACTAAGCACTAGTACTCCAGTGGATCTTCCCAGACTCTGGACGTCAGTGTTGGGGCTAATTTAACGCTTCAATAAATACTTTCAGCACTCTCAGATTCTGTCTTAAAATAAATAGGGTTCAGTTCGGTTGCAGAAGGCCACCCAGGTCAGCTCAGACCGCACAGAAACTATAACGTTCACAGTCACGTGATGTCAGCGGTCGTCCTGCGCTGCAATGGGAGTGACCTTTGAGTCCCACTGGGCGAGAGAGGTGTTGCAGCGGTGTTGGGTTCAGTAGGGGGTAAAACGGTTGTAGCCTCCTCGATACAAACTCGCCTGCAATCAAAAAAAGAGGAAAGACATTCACATTACTTTTAGTCTGCTTAAACCCTTTTACACCATATTAGCATAAACATGCCATAAACACGTCATAGTGGATGTTATGGGCCCAAATCAAGGAAAACTTTCTCTGATAGTTTCATCTGATACTCTGATATAGAAAAAACTGCAAAACTGTGTATTTTTAATGTACCGTTTTTGTGATGTCACAAAAAATCAAGGAATTTACATATATCTGCCTATTCAACCTACATGAGTTTCGCCTTGCCCAAGACAGCCAATCAGAACAGAGGTAAATAAATCAGTCTTAAGTGCACAGTAACATAAACAGTATCTCACACTGGGATAAAGACAGACTCGCCATTATCAAAAATGAACTGGGACTGCTCCTACACATACCTCTGCTACCCAAGTGGGAAAAAAGTGTCACCAGCATGTTTAACATTTTTTTTAAATGGTATATGATTAAGATTTAAATATAGTGTCAGGCAAACATGCTGACATATGACCACAGCAGAGATTTGCATAATTATAATAAACACACTCTGTAACTTTTCACACCGTTAGGCTGGAATTAATGTATCAGTATTTAAAAAGTTGTTCAAAGGAATGTATAGGACTATATGTGACTATAATAATAACAAACAATAGATAACTAGAAGAAGACAATTTGTGAATGAACTGAAACTGTCTTGATGAAGTCTTAGCTATGTTATCCTAGGTGGCAGCTAAGGCAATTGCCAAGGAAATATCAGGAGATTGCTAACAATTGATAGTTGCAATGTGAGGGTCGCTCATATGCAGCAAGTGTACTATTTCCATACAGGCTCTGCGAATGTGTGTGATTGTGCAAACTGCAGCTCATCTTTATCAAGCCAACTTAATGAACACTGAATTTTTGCAAATAATAAGTTACTATGTTTAAAGCAACTTAGTAGCATAGACTAAAACTATATAAAAAAAACATTGTGAGTGTATAAGAAGTGTATGTAGTGTCTCTTACCATAGTCCCAACTCCATATGTGGTGGTCGGTCCGACAGAGTGATGGTAAGGGTCAGTGGTAGTGGCATATACTCGCCCGTACCTGTAGGGACAAAGAAGAATGGTTTTCTGCTCTTGTAACGAGTGCAGGGTCAGTGCAGGGTTAAACATCTCCACAGCAAATTCTGTGGTACTTCATATATAAATGCTTATACCAGGACCAGCATAAGCCTGTACATGAGGGTCAGTAAAAGAGTAAAGGTCTAACTCTTGGTATGAGATGAGCTAGCCACTGAGGCATATCTCACCCATCACTGTAGGCAGCTGTGGCTGTGGCTGAGGGTGACTGAGCGACCCGGTATGTGGCAGGATATCCTCCCTAAACAAGGAGAAGAGAAAGAAAATAAAATAACATCAATGTTCAGTGCTGGTTATATTGGAATTTAAGCCATTTTTATTAGAGATTATAAAATGCCATTCTCACATAGACTTCAGTCCCATAGAGTCCATCTTGATAGACCACCCTGTATAACAAAACACACCATCAGGCCGAAGTAGATAATCAGAGAGTATATACATAGTGGCAGTTCTTATAAAAAAGTTATAAAAAAAGACCCCCTCTGCTATGGCACGTATGATAGCATATTGTTCACACCAAACTCTGACTGGTCACGTCAAGTGATCAACAATGTCCTCCTACTTTTCTGTAATCCACACACGCATAGCAGCTGCAGCAGACCTGGCCTGGCCTGGCATCAGGGTATCTATCATCTAGTGCGGTAATCCCTTGCCAACCAATCTTTATGTCCTACTAAATCCAAGAGTTTTGGTAAACTTTGCTGTAAATATGACTGTCATATCTAAATCATTGGTTAGTTTCCGACCACAAGGCCACTGCTAACCAGACATTAAATGAGTAATGGATTTTCAAACCAGTAGTTACACTGAGATGGTAGTGATATGATAGTCTTTGTAGTGCTAATATGAGATGCTATCAAATGGTGTTCCTGGCATTCTTAGTCAAGTCACCCATGAAGGACTACAATGCAGATAATAAATAAAGTGGACACTGAGTGTAACGTTTCTTAGTTTTGATGAAACATAGAGAAAGGGGAAAAATACTGACCCTGGATAGGCTGGAACAGCAGCGGGTGCGGCTGCTGTCGCAGCAGAGCGAATTGTGTTGTAGACTGCACGGCCACGCCCCCGAAGGGCGGAGCCTCTGTATGCCAAAGCTGGTGTGGGAACAGGGTATGGGAAACTGGCAACTGAAGTAGAGGGAAAAAAAAGTCACTTACATTTGCACTCCATGTAGCCCCCCTAGGTTCAGTTCATTCCCACTCATTAGCATAAGCTAACTGTATACAAAAAATAATTTATAGATACATGTTCTCATTTGACAGTACATCACTTGTTTTTGTTTGTTGGGGTGCTGTTAATAGGCCACAGCTGAGAAAGTAACACCAAGTAACACCAGTACAGTTCTTAAAAGAGTGTGAAAGACTGATTCCATACCGGTATAAAGTTCAGGAGCATACATTGCTCCCATAACTGGATTGATTTTCCATCCTGCAGCTAGAAAGAGAGAGAAAGAGAGAAAATAAGTTTGATAAGGAAAAAAATCTATTGAGCAGTAGATAGCAGTTGTTATATTAGGAAGCACTTGTTATATTCAAAACAACATACTATTAAAATCTATTAGTCATTTTTCAGTGTTTTTGAACAGTGTAGGTGGGAGCGCACCATTGACGAGAGGAGTCTGAGGCTTCTTGGTCACCACTCTGGCTGTGGCATTGTTGACCTACAGAGAGGAAACGTTTGCTGTATTACGGTTACTGCTAGGAAAATGACAGTCACCACATGAAAAAAAGCCCGATAGTGATGGACTGAAAGTAGATGTGTCGAAAAAGGGGAATTTCTCTATGTAACAATGAAAGCATATATTACAAATATGAGTCTTGTTTCCTGCAACACAAAACTAACTAAGGCAAATTTGTACAATCAATCAAATTTAGGTGAGATTATTTGTATGTGTTTTTTTTAACATTCTGCTATCAGTAATACAGACAGGGCCCGCTTGTTACCGTGTAAAATCATGAGTGTTGAAATGATTTGTTTGGCTGATGTACCCTGCTAAATAAAATGCATAGACCTGCGTGCATGCTCTGAGCTGGTTTATGCTGGTCTAGTGCCAGTCTGGAGCTGACCAACATACCAGCGTCCATGTTGACCATCATACAAGCATCCAAACACAACATATGCTGGTCTATTCTCATGCAGGTTAATCTCCTGTCGTACCTCAATCTTCCTGCCCTCCACGATGGTGCCGTTGAGTTTCTCTCGGGCTCTGTCTGCTTCCACTGCGTTCTCAAACGTAACAAAGCCAAAGCCCTGAGCAACATGGAATCAATCAGTCAATGAGTGAATGGGATAACAGAACAACTCTGTATGAGAGAGATATAAGGGTCTGTTATCTGGTGTTTACTGACCTTTGACCCTCTCTCATTAAAGATGATCTCCACATCCAGAATCTTGCCAAATTGCTGGAAGACAAATCGCCATTGGATAAACACCACTGCACATTTTAGCATATTATAATAAAGAGTGTCAGCAACATCAGCAACATTTATATTAATAAATTCTAAGAAACTCTGAGAAACTTTCAACTGAGATAATTACTATAGAATTGCAACACAGTTGTGCCTTATGGGAAAAGGAAATATTTTATTACCATTTGAATTTGACAAAATGTTATACAGAGCAAATGGATCAAATTAACCTGCACACCTAAGAATGCAAATTGAATATATATTTAATTACTCATGTAATTATTTTATGTATTACATTCATTTTCAGTGTTCACATTTATTTATGGGGTCGACTAGATTAGATTTTCATGCTTCAGTTTTTTCCAAAACAAAAACCTATTTTTTTTCTTACTCTGTACTTTAGGCTTAATAACTTTACAGTACAGGACAGAGAAAAACCAGAAAAGCAGAATAGGTCCCTTTTATACTTGAAAGAGTTCAATCCCTGAGATACTGAAACATGAAATCATGAGTGTTAATGAAGGTTGTTTTATTTTTTTTTTACCCCAAACATCTGCCTCAGGTCCGGGTCTCGGAATCTGAACGGTATGTTGGACACGTGGAGTCTTTTGGGCTGTGCTTTACCCGACCCCTCCTCCTCACCCCCGCTTCCTGCTCCACCACCACTTGCCACAGAGGCGCTCAGGGGCTGGGGGTCAGAGGTCACAGGAGCCAGTGTGTCGTCCTGAGAAGCCAGGCATGACAGACACAGTGAAGAGACACGTTAGAAAAGTAATGTTTGGAGAAAGATCAACAGAGGAGGAGTGAGAGGAAATGTTTAAGCATAGAAGTAAGCGTAAAGGTACACAAAGAAGAGGCTGTTTTTAATTCATCTGCATTATCGTCAGTAAGGCTGCAGGAAAAATGGGCATGACTGGAAGGGGTGGGCTAATGTGCAGGGTTTCGCTTTGTGTACCTTTACGGTTACGACTGTTCATATCATGAATTCATTTCTTGCAATTAATACATCAAAGAGCATCACATTTTCACAGGAGGAAAAAAAACATTTCTACAAAGTGATCACAAAAAAGCACATGAGCATTCTCCATCCAGTGACTCTTCTCAAGCAAACGTGAGGAGCCGTGACTAAGTCTTCATTTTAGTGAGCTTTCTAAATACATGCCCGTTAGAAACAGACCAGAGAAACAAGTTCTGCATGTTGAAAATTGACCATCAGCTTTACATACTTTCACATCAGTGAATTTCATGAAAAGAAGCCCCTGAAGATGAGGGGATCTCCCCAGGGGCTGTGGCTCTTACACTATAGCTGATATATTGTAAAGGATTACAGTGGGTCTTGATGCATGGTCACATAAGACTGTATTTTTTCTTTTTTTTCATAATTGTGGATATAATGCCCCCATGCAGATCAATAATACAAGTAACTGTGCGTCAAACCCAAAACATCCACCATCCCACAATGCATCACGATGCCAGTGTATGTGTGTCTGTGTCAGCCTATCTCAACAAACGCCACAAAACTGTTACACTCATTAAAATAAACAGGAGATTAAAGAGTTACACCATTGCAAAAAAAAGCAAAAAGGAGCAGAGTGAGAAAAAGGTGACTGTGGATTAGAAAAAACGGTAAAGAACTTTAAAAAGCAGAAAAGAACTTCAGGCAAAAAAAGGCAAAAATGGAAAAAAAAACAGAATTGAGGGAAAAATCAAAAAAATGGTGAAGAATAAAAAACTGAGCGCAGTGTTGGTCAAATGAGATGAAGAGTAAAGCAGTCAGAGATACACATCTATTATGCAGAGGGTAAGAGATGGGATTAGCTGCAGCCGTGGCCAAAAGAGGGAGGGCAGAAAAAAAAGAGAGAGCGAGAGAAAGAAAGACAGGGTGGGTGACAGAAAGTGAGAAAGAGGAAAATGATCAAGAGAGAGACACAGAGAAAGGGTAAAGGAGAAAAAGTGAGAAATACAGGAAAAAAAAGAGAGGGGGGCTAAAAGAGAACGAGAGAGAGCGAGAGATAGGAAAGAGACAGAGGAAGTGAGAGCAGGGAGGGAAGTAGTTTAGCCGAAAGCCGGGGGGTTTGGGGAGTCCCAAGGTGTGTGACAGGCCACCCACGGTGCTGTGATTCAGCTGACACAGTTAAAACCTTGTTACGCAAGATTCCGGGGAGAAGGGCAGATATTAATAGGAGGGGAAGAGAAGAAAATAGCCTGGAGCACACGGACACAGACCGGAACCAGAACCACACACGCAGACATACATCTACACGGTCACTGGGTTACACTTAACTCTGGGTGCACCAAAGCTGCAGCTGTGGTGGCACTGGTGAAACACCATCATCATCATCAACATCATCCTCACGCATAGCAGACAGACACAGCAGGGGCATGTGGGTGGGGAGGGTTCGGGGGTACATTGGAAGCGCTGGGGTTGGGGTAGGGTTTTAGAGTTGGGGGGTTGGTGCTATCATGTCACGATGCAAAGTGTTTATCTGACTGAACCTGGACGAAACTGCAGGGAGGGAGGAGGGGTCATCCGGTCTGCCTGCCCCCCTTGACCCACCCGTTCATGGGCGACCCGTTCCGAAAATCTGGAGCATGTAACACTGGCGCTCTCTAGTGGTGGAATATATAATGTGGCCTTCAGTGAGGAGACGTTTCTGCAGAAAGAGGCTAACACCACTGTGTTCATTACACACTACAGCCTGTGCTCATTACACAACACGCACAGGCTGAGCCACACAGAGTAAACAGGTTCTTTACTGGATGATTATTCACTAATTACAGCTCTAGGCTGGCATCTGTTCACCCTGATGCATCAATAAATCATTGCACAGCAAGTTTTACAGAGTTGAAGAAATAGTTTAGGCAGAAAAGCAAACATTGCTAACAGTGAATGAAAATTAATCAAATCAGCACTCTTTATCCTTTCCTTGCATGTGTGTGTGTGTGTGTGTGTGTGTGTGACATTTCACCAGTTTACATTTAACAAGACATTATAATAATAATAATGGTTTACCATGCTCTGTTAGAAAAGCATTTTAACTTTTACATTTTAATTATTGATTTAAATTCATAATTCCATATTAACTTTATTGTTTATGCTAGTTTATACCTGTTTTACAAATAATTTCATATCAAAAAGGCTTTAGGATTAATCAGATGTGTCCAAACATGTGACTGCAGGGGAGATAGAGGGAGTTAGGTTTCATAAACAAACCCCCGCCTACCCTCTGACCCCCGCTTGTGTGTGCCAGCTGGATTGCCTTACATGGTGAGGATTGGTAACTCTCAGTGGGGGAAGGATATGTATAGCAGGGCCGGAGTAGCCACGGACAACGTCTTATACCTCATACACACTGATCAGGTACCTCTGAACACTGAAATTGCTGCGGCCTAGTTCAAGCTATCTGACTGATTCAAATGCAGAAAGAAAATGTACATGAGACTCGAACAATGTTTCATACCTTCACCGTATGCTTTATTGTAATTGTGAGGAAAGGGATCCTCTTTCTTCTGCATTTGTACTGTGTCTATTTGGACTGTGAGCTTTAGCATTTTTACTGAAGACAATAAAGGTCGCAATAAAAGAATACTGCTGTAAATGGACTTGCTAAAAGTACTAAAAGGTTCTGCTGCAGCAGCTGTACAAGGAATTCAGTACTTGAGGAGTCTGGGACCTGATACTTTTTACTCAAGAAGACTTTTACTTTCTTCTAGAGTGAGAATTTAATTGTGAGAACACTTGCAGTGTAACATAAACATACTCAGAAATAGATAATAACTAGATCCATGTACTCTGTTACATGCAAGCCATACAAGATTTGTATTTTCCTAAGCAGTTTCTAATACTGATACTTATATACTTGTTTGGGATGTACTTTTTCACTCAATTGCCTTACAGTCATTAACATGGAGTTATGAATTAAATTCTTTTCTTTTTTTATTTATGTTATATATTGCAACATCATCTGTACTGCATCGCAGTTAAACACAGATCTGACTTTTGAGCTTAAGCATTTTATCCGAGTGCATCAGTTTGTGAAGATGTCACTTTCTGTTCTGTAGTGTTTTGACCTTGTATTGTCCTTTTACTCAAGAAGCTGTTTGGAAAAGGTACTTTTAAGTATTTCACCAAGTAACAGTACTTTTACTCATGTATGGGTTTAACCTACACTACCCAATTTATCATTCTTATGCTTTATCATTCCCTACTCCCTTACTTATATATCAGACCCAGTACAAATCATTTCATCCTTACTGTGTTATTGGCAGTTAAAGGCTCCGACCCCTCATGTTGAGTGCTCTGGTAGACCCTCAACTGGTGATGGTCTGGGTACTCTGAGCTTGGGTGGGCGGTGCTGAAATCAAGGGGCGGAAGTCTACCAGCTGGAGTGGGCGGGGCTTGTCCTGGTGGTGGATATGAAGGGGGTGGGGCATATACCTGGGGAAGGGCAGGGTCACCACTCCCTGGCCCTGCCTCCTGGGCAGGGGCACCCTATGGAAAGAGAGAGAGATACAGAAATTATAATCTAATTAATATACATTTATTAAAGTTATAAAACTAAAACAACTGCCATTCCATTTTCATGGAAACTTTATGTGCCTAAGCAAAGACCTCAGAGATGAAACTGATCATGTATTTAGTTATTTGCTGTTTCCATCAAATCCATCAGATATTCTTGGTGTTTTAAAGCCATAACAACTTACAATCACAATACAGTGTTGATATAAAAGGTACTCCAGTGAAGTATTTAAACACAATCTTATCTATTTGCATAGAAAACACAGCTATTATAGATTTTGTTTTGATAGAAAATCTACAATGCACATAAACCTACAATGCTCATCTCCAAGTCAGAGGTCAGTATAGAAAGGTTTAGCTCAGACAACATCAAAAAATACCAGAAAAAGGAAAAGAGAAAGAAAAGGTGAATAACAAATATCCTGTCTTACCCCTTCAGTGCAACTCACGCTCTGCTCTACCAACACCAGCAGCTGCTGCATGCTTTAATGCCTACCCACAGCCAGCCCTGCCCACCATAAATCCCATACATCCACCAATCCCAACGTGCAAAATCCTGGCTCTGGGGGTGCTCATGTCAGCTGCATTCGTTTGTCCCTGTCAGTCATCCTCCTGCTCAACCCCCCACCTGTCTGTCAGCTAAACAGACACTAAACAGAGTCTGTGGTGATAAAAGACTGGAGCCTGGTGTCCAGTAGATAGCACAGGCCAAATATAACCACATCAGTGGTCTATCTCTCAAAGGAAGGTGGTGATAAAGTGTGAAGAGGGAATGGAATTACATCAAAATCAGTTCTGTTAAAGTGGGATTCAGTTTCTAATCTAAACTTTCAGTTAAAGCAACATTGAAGTCAGTCTTGTCCAAATGTAGTCGATCGGCCAAAATTGTACACCTGTATCATCACACTTCTTAAACCTCATCCAGTGTTAGGTAGTCTCAAATAGGTTTCTGACACCAGGACATACTGTTATCAATAAAAATGAACGCACATACACATTTCAAGCTTCAAGATGGCCATGACTACTGTTTTTAGCTGCGTGCTGTACCTTTGTTCATTTTTACCTTTTTATAGATAAAGATATGGCAAACAGAAACCACAAGCCTTTTTTTAGATTATTCTAACAACTAAAAGCAAGTGTGGTTTGAAGCTAATGTGTGATGGCTTGTTTGCATGATGCAATTGGTGGGCATAAGCTTGCATTTCTTGTAGGTACATCAGCCTTTTAGCTCCACTACAAACCAAATTAGATACCAAACAGGTTTTGACTGATCGACTGCATTTGAGGTAAATTAGACGTTTCACTGATTTGTCACTTTGAGGCTGACAGTCGTCAGCAGGTGGTTTGTTGTTGTTAGTGTGTATTGTGTGATCAGTGCCACCAGTTGTTTCAGCTGTGAGGTTTTGGTGGTCTTCCTGACTTTTTTTCAGAAGCCCAACTGCTCCAGTTTCTCACCAATTGATCTGATGCTGTCAGCTCGCTTCCCCAGCTCTTTGTTTCCATTTCACACCCCATTCATGCTCTTATTTACACCTCCCTCTACATCACCCTTTTCCTTCTGCTGCACACACTAAATGAACGCTTGGGGAAAAAAGCAGATGTTTATTACCTGTTTATTAAAGCAGAGGTTTATTACCTGTTTATTAAAGCAGAGGTTTATTACCTGTTTATTAAAGCAGAGGTTTATTACCTAAACTGCTTCACATGAAAAACAGAAAAATATAGGCCCAGCAGCCAATTATTAGCGTACAGTTATATCAGCACCATGATGTTGAATCAGCTGTGGTAAGTCAGGGTAAAAGCAGAGGGGCTGTGATGTAGTCAGGTATTGATGTGAGTGCTGAAGGATCTGAAAAGCTTTTTTACTGTCAGTGAAATTTACTTTTAAATACTGATTTCTGTGCAATCGATTCACAAGCATGAGTGACATGACCAAATAGGACTGGAAACATGAGACGTTAAACACGGCGTGTTAAACATAGTATAGCGTGTCCTGCTCCAAGGACTAACCAGCATACACACACACACACACACACACACACACACAGCAACACTGTGAAACACTGTACCAAAAACAAACACCGTCTGCTAGTTTCTCTAGAGATGGACGCTTTTAGATTTGACAGTAGTTAATTCTGCATTTCTTCCTTTCACATATTTATTTTTTCTTCTCGAGATAAAGTTGTGGCAGTTTTACTCACTTACTCAAACCTTCACTACTATTTGTACCTTAACCCCTCACCCCCCACCCACCTTCAGCTGTCAGTGTTGGGGTTAAAAGTCAGTGGCAGTATGCCAATTGCCTTCAGAGACAGCTGAGGATTCACACACACACACACACACACACACACAAACTATCTTTATGTGGGTGCGCGTGTGTATTACAAGAGGACAGAGACAGATTGTGGTCTTAAGAGGCTCCTGGGGGCCACTTAAGCATCAACAAAAATCTGGAAAACAACAAACTCTTTCCGCTCACTAACAGCTTGTTTATCTACAGCTTGTTTATCACTAATAGCTTATTATCTCCTGCACAGCTATATTTCTACATATTCTGTGTGGGTGTTAAAGGGGGCTTTTAGTTAATTTGAAATATAGTTGCAGGGTATAGGCTGCAGCCTTTATTTAATATATTTAGCCACTGCATTTTCAAGGACTATCTAATTTTTGCATCTGTGGTCAACCGTGTCCAGCTTTTGAGCTGTCTCAGCCTTATGGTCTCAGGGCCCCCCTGAGGCCCCTGGGAATCAGAGGTCCCTGGGCAATATCCCCCCTTGCCTAGTCAGCAATCCATCCCAGTGTATTACTGTACCTAAAAATTGCTATGCCTACAAATAGTCACTAGCTTTAACCTCAACCCAAATAAATCTTTTGGATATTAGTTTCTCAAATCTAAAAAGTAAAGTTAATATTCTTTTTTCTTAATACTTGTTTTTTTTTCCTTACAGAGACCACTCAAACAACTGCTTTATGTTTTATATATATATATATATATATATATATATATATATATATATATATATATATATATATATATATATATATATACACTCTGGGGGCCCTACTGAAATACCAAATCTAAGTGTCTATGTTTAGTGTGTATAGTGTGTGTATATTTGAAACCGAGCTGTATCTCCCTGTTAGTGTTAATCTGCAGTGAGAGGAACAGTCTAAAAATACAGTTGATATGAGAGAGGGAGAAAGAGAGAGGGAGAGAGACAGAGAGCAGATACACACCGTTTATCAGCTGCTCTGATATTCACTACCAGGGCGATACATACACACAGTAAGGTAGTGTGTCCTCACTTGAGAAATAGAAAGCAATAAGACGATTCTGGGAAAAAACAATCCAAATTCCTCCTTTACTCACAGTCTAATTACAACTACGTCACAAAGATTTAAGAGACTAAATGTTAAGTACAGACTCCCTATCTTATTATAAAGGCCTCTGTTATTCATGGATGACATGACTTCTTTACTGCGCTTTTCTTTTCCATCATGTTTACTTTATGTCCCTATTGCTCAATGCGTCCTGGCAAAACCATCAAAGCTGCATACGATTCTATTTCACAACAGTTTTCTTGATTATTTTTTATAGAGTGATTTTCATGTTGCAATCCAGTTTTATTGTATACGTTTGATTACCTCTACAGTTCAGGCGCTTCTTAATACCTTAGTAATAAATCTTTCCTCCAGTAACATAATAGTACAAAATAGTACTATATTATTATTATTGGTACTATTGTTGTTGTTGGTGTTAATACTATTATAATTACCCCTCATACTGACACTAGGCCTGAATAATAAAAAAGAATAATGAGACAGACACAGAAAGAGAGAAACAGAGAAAGGTTACCTGTACTAAGCTGGGGTAGCAGGAGGCAGTTTGCGGGTACACAGGCAGTCCATAAGGCTGCAGAATGACAGTAGGAGAGGACAGCATGGTGCATAGCCAGAACCAAGAGACCAGCAGGAGTGAAGACGGGGAGGGTAGGAAGGAAAAGAGAAATAAAGGAGAGAAAAGTAAGGTCAAAATTGGTCTCACAGAAGAGTGAGACCAGAAGAGGTAAAAGTCCAAAACTTGTGAAGAAGTGAGTGAAGAGGTGTTCCTGGCAAATAAGAAAAAAGTGAGGAAAACAAGTGGAAAAGAAAGAAAGAAAGAAAGAAGCTAAGGCCACCACAGAGAGTCCGTCTCAGTCAGACGATGGCAAGCCTGCACTGAAAGATTTCTGGGGGTCTGGCATGTGTTGGTTGGTGTGTGTGTGTGCCTGTATGTCAGTGAGCAGGCCTGATAGACAGAAACACATGTCCAGAATCTTGTTACACTGTTTTATAAATAGTCTCTCTCTCCAACCCGAGCAGCGACACTGACGCGCGTAAAACCCCCACCAACACCACTGCATCTGATACACTACCACACACTACCATGTCGGTGTGCCTGCTGAGTTGAGGGGGGCAACCACTCACATAAGTTCTGATCAACGGCGACCCTGTGTTTAGAAAGTGACCAGTGATGACCAGAGGGCGACTCGTGTGCACTGACAGATTATTCGCGTGTATATGTGGATCTCACACTGTCAGTGAGCGACCACTCTCTAATAAAATCGACAATTAAAAGACTTTAAAAGATTTTGTATTCAGCACAGAAAGCTTTTGGGTGGGCCTGGTCAGCAGGGGGCAGCATTCGTTTGGTGAACAGTGTTGCCTGGATCTGTCGTCATAGTCTCGCAGGGGGTTGTGGGTAACGCTGCCATATAGCCGCGCGGCACTGCGGCTCGCTCTCTTTTCTCTCTGAGCCTGAGCGAGTCAGGTAATGTTCGAGCCTCGTCTTCACACGACTCCTCCTTCACCTCCATTCTGTCTTCTTTCTCACACAGTTCAGCCTTAGATAGAATGATGTGGAGGTTTAACACACGTTAAGATCCTCTCGGTCAGTAAATACGACGTGTTAACTTCGTGTTGGAGTCTAAAACGGACCTGAGCGCCATTTTCAGAGCAGCGTGCTCTGTCCGGCCTGCTGGACTCTCAGCCACGTCTCTGCTTATATACTCTTGATTTGTTGTACAGTGAGCTGGTCACTTGAGTTCGAGACTAATTGAGTCTGTCTCTTGGTGTATTTTTGTGGTTTACAGCTAGTTTGGCTGCGTTTAAGGTGTTGTTCAGCTGGACTGTAGTCAGTAATATGATTTTGTTACGTTCCCTTTTTTATACTATATGTTCTGTAGACACAACTTGTAGTCTCTGATTCCTTTTTTGATAAAACTTCATTCTGTTTTACTGGAGTACCAGGCTATAAAGGGAATTCACAGATTGTAAGAACTACTAACACGGGAGCCCACGTGCTGACAGTGCTGGCTGGGTTTGGTACACTTGGTACAGACGTTTTCATGTTTTTAAGTTTATTGCAGTTACCTGAATAGTTTTTTATGCGTATTTGTCACCTTCCTGCTCATTAACTGAAAATTGCTTTAGTCAAAAGATGGTCTTCTGTATATGCTGACAAACTTTTGTGAGAACTTAACATTTTGTACTGAAACTTGGTGAATTCTTATGTGTAAATTATAAAATGCTGTGTCTAACTTTTGTCGGCTAACCCCAAATAGAGACCTGTTTGTTATTTCTAGTATAAGATGGGATTTGGTAAAAGTCAGTGAGTTTGATATTGGACTTGGGTGATTTATTATGTTCTAGCCAGGCATTAACCCACACTCTATACTGTCCTGCATTAACCATGATTACTTTTTGTTAAAGGCAGCAGTTAGGTCTCACCACATGTATTGGATTTTTTCTCTCACACAGGCATAAGTAACTCACCATGCCTGTTGCCAGGAGTTGGGTTTGTCGCAAGACCTATGTGACCCCCCGCCGGCCATTTGAGAAGTCCCGTCTCGACCAGGAGTTGAAACTCATTGGTGAGAAATGTTCGACTTCTGGTTTAGTGTGCAGGAGTGTCTAATGGAAGAGTGAATTGGCCTAACTGCTCTGCTTCCATTAGGCGAGTATGGGCTGAGGAACAAGCGTGAGGTGTGGAGGGTGAAGTTCACTCTAGCCAAAATCCGCAAGGCTGCCCGAGAGCTGCTCACCCTGGATGAGAAGGACCCCAAGCGTCTCTTTGAGGGTATGTCATAAACATCTTGACCTATGTGTATGGTGGTATGTGTACAGTTTGTTAATGTGGCCTATGATTTAAAGTACTATTCAGATTGTCTGTGATGCCAAGAATTCCTCGTGAATGAGGCCATATTTTGGAGTTCTGCTGTAAGCATGCTGTTTCAGGCTTGCTTGTGTTGCTACTTTTTGTTTATTATAATTTATATTTTCTGTATAGGCAATGCTCTTCTGAGACGACTGGTGCGTATTGGTGTGCTGGATGAGGGCAAGATGAAGCTGGATTACATTCTGGGCCTGAAGGTGGAGGACTTCTTGGAAAGGAGGCTGCAGACTCAGGTCTTCAAGCTTGGCCTGGCCAAGAGTATCCACCATGCCCGTGTTCTCATCCGCCAGAGGCACATCCGGTAAGGAATGTTAACTGAATCACTCCTGCCACAGCAGCGAGTAGAGTAGTGCCATTGACGCACCTGACTCCAGAGAATGCACTACCTATCTTGAAGACTTTGTAGATTTTCTTGTATTGAGGTTGTGCTTCCTCTTTCGTTAGCTCTTGCTGTATTAACTCCGCCATGGAGTGTGTGTGAAATTTCTGCAAGGTCAATTCGGCTGTTAAGCCGTATACCTTTGCTCGTAAAAGTGCCCAGAGCCCAATGCTGGCCATGGACCGGAGTGCTTTACACACAAGACACTGTGGTGAAAGGTAATATTTGGGCCCATGCTTTAGTGGTCACTATGCTTTCTTTCTTGGCCAATGATTAAGTCAAACTGTCAGATTTTCTGTGGTGTCACGAATTCCTCGTGAATGAGGCCTCGGCAGAGAAAGCAATAAGTGATCAATAATAAACCCACCTGTAGGTGGGTCTTTGTAGGGTCAGGTTTTGGTTTCAGTGCTCTGTGAAGATCTTCCTCACCCTGTGTTTGTTGTTGCTCTGCAGAGTGCGTAAGCAGGTGGTGAACATCCCCTCATTCGTGGTGAGGCTGGACAGTCAGAAACACATTGACTTCTCCCTGCGCTCACCATACGGAGGTGGCCGTCCAGGCCGTGTGAAGAGAAAGAACGCCAAGAAGGGCCAGGGAGGTGCTGGTGGTGGTGATGACGAAGAGGAGGATTAAACTATAAGCCCATGTGGGAAGGGAGAGGGCACTGTCTGATTCCTTCTAGCTTTTTCAATAAAACTGGTTCAGTCCATGTTCATGTTGGTTATGGTGTTTCTTTGATTGAAGGTAATTTATCTTGGTGAGGGTCATACAGGCTGGTTTATAGGGAGAAGGCTTTGTGGTTGGGCCCACTGTAGCTGTGGAACATTTGGCAACCTTTTAACTAAACCCAACCATAGGAGTTCTCTTATGAAATAAGCTATTATGGGTTTCCTGTAAGAACAGTAAGCAATATTTTGAAATTATTTTTAATTGGCTGGCATAAAATTGCCTTTAACCCCTTCCAGGTATTTTTATTACATTGTTAGGGATTTCTCTAATAGCATATGTTCTTACAAATTCTATTTGAAACTGAATATTTCATTTGTACCTGGAGTCACAGAGGCTGCTGTAAACATACTTCTAAGTTTTGGGCACACATGATGATGCACTGCATGCTGTGTGCCTGTTCTGTGTACAGAACTGCAGACATGAGCTTATTGCATCATTAGTCATGTACAAATAATCATGTTGGTGTTCACTTAAGCAGCACCACAGAAATAGTACTGCTTGCAAATTTCATAATGGCGTTTAACACTAGATGAAATCTGCACGTCAGGAAATTTCACTTGCGTGTCGTGATGGTCTCCTGCGACTCTCATGCAATCGCTAGAAATTCAGCTGACACCGCTTCGGCGTTGTGAAACCGGTTGCAGGAAACGGCCAATCAGCACGCTAGCGAAGTACCACGTGATCACGTTTAACGTAATCTTTCAACAGACACCGAATCAATGGGATGTTCGATTCCAGACCATTTGGAGTCGATTCTGATTCAAAGTAAGGAGAATCGATGGTGTCGGTTCCACACGTTTTTTTTTTTATCTTTCCAACCACAAAAACGGAATCAGGCCAAATAAACTATATTACATTAACAGAACATTATTATAACAGATTGCATGAATGACAAGAAGTGCTGCCTTGTTAATGTTCACCGGGGATGCAAGATGTAAGAGTTTAATTACACGACTCATTTGAGCTTAGTCAGGAGTTTGGACTGAACTGATAATCGGGGGTAGCTGACCTGTATCTGATGTCAGCTTCAGGTCTGGAGGTGTTCCAGCACGACCGGCTCATTTAAGCCACTGACAGTGTTTTTGTTTCAAACAGTTCGTTTTATTTAGTTTTAATCGTAAAGTTCATGATATTTTGGCCTGTGTGTTGTGAAAGGACGCACTTTCAGACAACCCACGTAGTCTTATAGACAGACAACAGGTCCTGATCCAAAGCTTTGAAGTCGAAACTCGAGTCAGCGTCCGAACTCTGGGAATCGACTCTTTTTGGAATCGACTCGCAGCCCTAATGGTCAGGAAAATTAAACAAGATGGTTTGCTGGACGGTTGAGAAGGAGATCCTTTTGATCGACTTCATGCAAGGTTGGTAAGCGAATTTTCATTCTGTGAACCGCCCAAGCTATAACAGTAGAGCAGCGCGGGATTTCTGAAGCTGAACGTGTGTCGGTTTAGCCAGCTAGCATTTAAAGTTGTGTGAGCCGCGACTGGCGTGCTTTATCAGCCTGCTTTGTTCGTTAAGTACGGATATGCTTTTCATTCTCTCTTTTATTGATGACCCTGATGTTCACCCAGCGCGGAGAGTGTTGTGGGATCCGAAGGATGAGAACTACTACAGAAGAGGAGACCGAGAAGCTGTCCTGGATGAACTTGCTCTGCTTCTAGGACAGGATGAGCGGGGCATCAAATACAGCCGTAATTATCTTTCAGATTCTCGTCATGGATAAAACTGTGAAAGATCATTTCCGCCAGGTAGGATGTTTTAAAGCGGATTTCCACCTGTGTTTCACAAGATCAGCGTAGCTCCGTGATTGACACGTAAACAAAGTCGTTCAGAGTGGTTTGTTGTAAAAAAGCTTCTTTTGTAGAGAAACTTACAGACTCTGATTACTTTACAATGATGGTGATGGTAACCAGACGTCTTGATGTCTACTTATTTCTCATTTACTATCCAAACCATACTCATTTACTATACTATTCTACTCATTTACTATCCAAAATAATACATCTAAATAAAATATGTTAAAATGTGTTTTAGGCCTATTAACTGTTTTATGTAATCTTCCTGTGAGGGAGCTTTAGAGGCGTTAAACTGCTCAGACCTTGTAGCTACACTGCTCTAACGAAATAACGGCCACGCGAATCATACAGATGTCTTCTGAAGTTGTTTTATTTCTTTTCTCTCTCTCTCTCTCTGTCTTTTGACACCGTGAAAACTACAAAAAATAAATAAATAAATAACCTGGTTCAAGATGTGCATTTCTCAGTCTCTCAACTAGTGTCCGTAGTTAAACAGTTTCAAAACACATTAGCACAACAAAAATGAGCAAATCTTTCACAAAATAACACAGTCTGCTTCACATAATCAGTGTAGAGACATATTAAACAAGATTATAAACAAATATACACATTTACCGTGTGAGCCATTTAGACCATGTGTAGAACTGAATTGGTTTGGAACTGCATGTCTCTCTCTCTGCAAGCACGCTGGACCCATAATCCAACGGTTCTTCACACTAGATTCTAGTCACGTGACAAATCATTTCACAAACAGAAATCTTTTTTTTTTTTTTTATACCCAAAATTATACATTCCAAACATTTTTCAGCAGCGATTGTGAACTGAAATCATCACGAAATTCCAAAATGAACAGTTTAAACAAAAATATGTCTCAGAGACAGTTACAGACCTCTCTGTTTCTCTGGAACAAAACATTTGACATCAAACCATCCTGAATGACTTCTGGATTTATTTATGCTGAAAGTTAGAAAAAATGGTGGAGTTCCTCTTTGATGTCCTAATCTGTTTCTGGCAGCAGTATGTAAAAAATAAGGACATTTTTCATGCAGTATTTTGAGAGTGTTTTGAATAATAACATCCTATTAAACTCTTGATTTATGTTTTAATAATACAGTAATACATTTTCTTTAAAATCTTGAATTAATATTTTGAAGAAGTACTTTCTTAATAAATCAGCTGCTTATTTTGACATCAGAATGTTGAGATATTTTATTTGTGATAAAATAAGCCATTATTTTGACATTTATGTAACAATGCATAATATGGGTGTGGAGTGTAAAAAGAAAGACCATCCACTGTAGGTTCCACATGTCTTTTGTTTTGGTCAACTAACACAAGTTAACCTTTTTTTAACAGGCACAGATATTAAAGAGAAATTTCATAGCATGAGAACCGTTTTCAACCGAGAGGCCAAAAAAGTGGAAGCCTCTCTCCAGTCTGGGACTTCTACAGATGCTGTGTATGTGCCACGCTGGATTCACTTCAACAGAATGCTGTTCCTGAGGGATGTGCTCAGACCCAGACAGAATCAGGACAGTATGAAACACAACACTATTTTGAAGATGTGTTTGGTGAGTAGACTTAACCCAGCTGTGCAGACATGGTACATATGTTACGTCTTTGCAGAGAGTTTTAAAACACACTTAAACACTGTTAATGGATCCAAGAACCACTTGCATAATACAGACGCTACTACTAAACACTTTATCCTACAGAAGGAAGAGTGTGACCAGGAGTTTGAAGACAGTGCCGTACCAAGCACCAGTGACTCCTGTACTACCCCTGAAGCACCAGCACCAAGACAGAGAAAGCGAAAAGCAAACGCCGATGAGAGTGAGGCCACAAGGATGGAAATTTATAGTAATTTACTTAAATGTCTGCAGCAGCCATCAGAAGTGGATCCAAATGATACATTTGGAAAATATGTTGCGGACACTTTGAAGGGGATGAGCCTTTGGAACAGAGAACTTTGCAAAGCTGAGATACAGCAAGTCATGTCGAAACATCTTCTGAGTGACATGCAAAACGATGCATGATGTTTACAGCGAACAGCAGTGTCTTTTATTGTGCAGCCTGGGGGCCATTAGCAGCCCCTCAGTGGCAATGTGGTGGCCCTTGAACTCCTCAACACACATGCACACACACATCTCTCTGAAATCTAAACAGAAAGTAGCAGGCCTGGTTCGTTTTCATAATAAAATGACATTGATCTCATCAAGTCACAAGTCACAATACAACTGGACCACTATCTGTAACAGCTTCAGGTGTGGCCTAGTGGTTTGCTAGTTATGTTTTAGTTTCAGTTCATTGACGAGTTCAGTTCATTTACTCCTACAAATAAAGACGTCTGGAGCAGCACAGTTCCTGGAGTTCATAGAAAAGAAGCACAATGATGCTGAGGTAGAAGTAAACAAATAAATCTGTAAAACAGACCATTTCTAGATGAATGGATCTGTGAGTTGCTTTCATTAGGAGTGCATTATTATACTAGAGCCAATAATTATTATAATAATTATAATAATTTTATACGTTAAATTAAGTTTTAGGAGTTTTTTCTTTTACTCAGGTTATTAAAACCTAATATTCTACTGTTTAATGTTCAACATCAATCCATTTTGGAAAAGTCAGCCCTTTTATCCCGGGTCTTGCCACAGTCTGGGTGCACTACTGGATCTATGTGTTCTTTTTATTTAGTGAAATAAAATGTTTATGTGTCTCTTAATATGTATTAAATAAAATTACCAATCAACATGATTGCTATCTTACAGCTGTGTCTGTAGGTTTTTGTTAATCTGTTAAAGGAGCAGTATGTAATAGTATGTAATCAGTATGTATGTTTTTTTTTTGTTTAAAACATTCAAAATGAACTAAAATTATCAACAGAATGTGAAATTACAGTTTTGATGGTATGTCAAAGACATACATGTATTGTGTTGAGATCTACCGAAGTCAGCATGCTAACCAGCTAGCCCTGGCCTGTCCTGTCTTGTCAAACTACTTTTAACCTTAAGCTTTAATAATGAGTCACTATAACGTTATGTTTGCTATTGGTCCCCACATGACAGGATAAAGAATAAATACGCCCAGTAAGAAAACATGTTCGAAAGCAGACACACCTACCTTTCTGGTATTTCCCTTCCACCACAGCGAGTCAACCCATATGCTAGATTTGGCAAAGTGATTTACATAGACTGCCCTTCCTGACACAACCCTCGCCACATACCCGGTTGTGGGACAACACACCATTGTGCACACATTCACACCTACGGGTAATTTAGAGTGACCACTCGACATGCAAGTCTTTGGACTGTGGGAGGAAACCAGAGCACCTGGAGAACATGCCACACAGAATGGCCCGGACCGGGAATTCAACCCGGATTGTCTTGCTGTGAGACAACAAGGCTAACCACTACACCAGCGTGCCACCAAGACACGTTCAACCACAAGTAACAGAATAGCAGCGAAGCAGTGAAGTTAGTTTTCCGCTGCTGGAGGGATAAAGTTTAATGCTGAACTTACATCTATTCTTCAGACTGGCAAGTGAACAGGGGAAGAGTAATGAGGGAGGAGGAGGGACTGTGCAGAGTATGAATTCAACCAACGTCATCTTACATATTGCTCCTTTAAGTATATTTCATTTAATAACACTGACTTGTCTTAAGCACAATATGGCAAACAGTTTATAGTATTAAAAATGAAATGCTAACACATTTTAGCTACAGCCAGTCTTCAAGTCTTTGTTTTGGTTCAGTAAAACCATCTCTGGCAGGTTAAGATAAACCTCAGGTATGGCAGCATCTAGCAGTTATGTGGTATATAGCAGATATATTTTTAAATGGTACAGCAGTTTGGCTTAGTTTAAACCTTACATGTGCTTTAAACTTTAGGGACATATGAATAGTGTTTATCAGCCCATGTGACTCATTCAGGTTTAAACATTTGTAAGTGCAGTTGTCCCACTGGGTAGTTGGTGACTTTGTTTGGCTTTAGGTAAAGAACAGCATAGAGGTTCATAACTATCCCAGAAAAATATTATGTAGTAACATTAATGTGACAAAGAGGCGGCGTGGTGGTGTAGTGGTGAGCTCTGTCGCTTCACAGCAAGACAATCCGGGTTCGACTCCTGGTCCGGGCACATTCTCTGTGGAGTTTGAATGTTCTCCCTGCACTTGAGTGGGTTTCCTCCCACAGTCCAAAGACATGCACAATAGTTAGATGGGTCACTCTAAATTGCCTGTAGGTGTGAGTGCATGAGTGATTGTTGTCCATGCGATTGGTGAACTGTCCATGGTGTACCCCACCCTCGCCTGATAACACTGGGATTGGCTCCTGTGACCCGACTAACGGGATTAAGTGGCAGATAATGGATAAACTTATAGTTAAAAGGTCCTGGTCTCTCTGTTAATGTGTGAATGGGTTGTGCCAGGTAAAAGTTTGTCCAGCTCCCACTTTCTTAAGGTTGCTCTTGTTGAGAGCTATAACTTAACTCTCCAGGGCTGTAGACCACAATAAGCACTATAATCTTCCTCAAAGCTTTAAGTAAATTGTTTTCCAGCGCTCTGTCAGAGTGGTGCCATCACAGCAATCTCTGTCTTAACAGCAGCAAAGCAGAGATAATGATTGTGGACTACAGGAAGCTGCAGGGGGGTGGTCACTCTTCCCTATTCATCAGTGGTGCCGAAGTGGAGAGAGTCAGCAGTGTTAAGTTCCTCTGTGTACACCTCACTGATGACTTCACCTGCTCCCTCCTCACAAACACAATTGTGAGATCTGCCTGGCAGCATTTCTTCTTTCTGCACAGGCTCAGGAAGTTTGGACTGCCTCCTGACGTCCTCACCAGCTTCTACAGATGCACCATAAAGAGCATCCTCATGCTCATACAACAAACTACCAGCCTAACAGGACATCTACCAGTCCCGCTGCCTGTGGAACAAACTACCAGCCTTACAGGACATCTACCAGTCCTGCTGCCTGTGGAACAAACTACCAGCCTTACAGGACATATACCAGTCCCGCTGCCTGTGGAACAAACTACCAGCCCTACAGGACATCTACCAGTCCTGCTGCCTGTGGAACAAACTACCAGCCTTACAGGACATATACCAGTCCTGCTGCCTGTGGAACAAACTACCAGCCCTACAGGACATCTACCAGTCCTGCTGCCTGTGGAACAAACTACCAGCCTTACAGGACATATACCAGTCCTGCTGCCGGTGGAACAAACTACCAGCCTTACAGGACATCTACCCCAGTCCCACTGCCTGTGGAACAAATTACCAGCCTTACAGGACATATACCAGTCCCGCTGCCTGTGGAATAAACTACCAGCCTTACAGGACATCTACCAGTCCCGCTGCCTGTGGAACAAACAACCAGCCTTACAGGACATCTACCAGTCCTGCTGCCTGTGGAACAAACTACCAGCCTTACAGGACATCTACCAGTCCTGCTGCCTGTGGAACAAACTACCAGCCCTACAGGACATCTACCAGTCCCGCTGCCTGTGGAATAAACTACCAGCCTTACAGGACATATACCAGTCCCGCTGCCTGTGGAACAAACTACCAGCCTTACAGGACATATACCAGTCCTGCTGCCTGTGGAACAAACTACCAGCTTTACAGGACATCTACCAGTCCCGCTGCCTGTGGAACAAACTACCAGCTTTACAGGACATCTACCAGTCCCGCTGCCTGTGGAATAAATTACCAGCCTTACAGGACATCTACCAGTCCTGCTGCCTGTGGAACAAACTACCAGCTTTACAGGACATCTACCAGTCCCGCTGCCTGTGGAACAAACTACCAGCCTTACAGGACATCTACCAGTCCTGCTACCTGAGGAAAATCCAAAAGATCAGGTTAGACAGTAGTCCCCCAGCACACGGCCTGTTCACTGTACTGCCATCAGGCAGGAGATACCGCAACATCCAGGCTAGAACCCGGTTAATGAACAGTTTCTACCCACAGGCTGTCAGGCTTCTGAACAAGCTGTGAAGCTGCAAATATATATATATATATATATATATATATATATATATATATATATATATATATATATATATATATATATATATATATATATGTGCCTGCCCTGCTGTAGAGTGATTACCTGTGTCTTTCCACAAACATTTCCATGAATGTCCTGAAATGATGTGCAAATGAATCTTTATTTATACCCCTAATTCTTTATCTAACATTAAAAAACAATGATGTAAGAAGTTCATAATGTACCAATATTATACCTTATTATACCTATCATAAATTCTACATGTAAGACTCAATACATGCTTTTGTTAAAGTAACAAAGCTCATTAAAGATGATAATATGACTCCAACATCCCTGTTCTTTGTGTGATGTGGGCAGCCACTGGACACATCACAGCCTGAAATTGTGCTCAGATCCATGCAGAGCCAGGATTAAGATCGGGATTAAGATAATCAAAAGGAGATTTTAATCACATGGCATCTCCTGGAGGAAGCTCCTTCTAAAATGACCCACTTTTCTCTTTTGAGTGGCTGGCCGATCTTTCACCCACGCTTTTGAGATCTTTTTTCTTCATCTAGCATCCTCTTACTTTCGAATGCTGCCATTTTAAACATTGTGACAGAGACAGACAGGAAACTGCTCCAAAAGAAATGATAAAATTCCACACTGTAAGCATGCGATAAGAAATAACAAAAAGAAATAATCATTCTACTAAATATGTTTGCACTTTAATTAATCATTAGAATTAGCAAAGAGTTACAGTTAGTCATTGCCCCAAACCCGGGAAGATGGGATCTGCCACAACAGTGTTGTGTTCTCAGTTTCTTACCATGACTGGTTCATAAAATGCTGATCTCATGTCATTAGAAGAGGGAGGCTAGCTGACTCCCTACTGCAGTGATCACCAGATCCTGTCCCTCAAGAGCTACCTTCTTGAAAATTCAGGTCAAAGTCAAAACATTTATATTTACTATGAAACAGAATGTGTTTGACTGGTTGACTGATCTAAATTAGCCTTTACATCAGCACTGAGAGCTGAAACCCAGCACATGTTGGTGTTTTCCCCGCTCTAGCGAATCCTTCTCTACAGTGGGCTATCCAAATAAAGTGTTACTAGAGTTTGTAGACATTTGCTCATCCAATGTTTCTTCTGAAATCAATGGTATTAACAGTAAACTTGCTCCCGTATTTACAGCAGTAATAGCCTCTACTCCAATGGGAAAGCCTTACATTACATTGCTATGAAGAATTGATTGCATTCAGGAACAAGTGCATTAGTGAGATCAGGTACTGATGTTGTATTATTAGTTCTAGATCACAAACTCCACTGCAACTCATCCCAAAGGTAAGGGATGGAGCTCCATCACCCCAGAGAACACAGTTCCACTGCTCCACAACCCCAGTGCTAGGGGGGGCTTTATACAATTCATCTAGTAGTAGGAGTGTCTGGATGCTTTTGAATAGTGTATGTGTCCACTAACAGTAGTACATTCCTTTTAGCAATTCAAGCCCTGCCACCAGACTACCAAACTAGGGGTGTGTCCCATAACATCTTCAGTATTTAAGAAAAGGGCACTTGGGTGTTTAGTTAGGTTTGGATCTATAGTCTCCAGGGACAGGATTTGGTGTACTACTACGCTGGTGCTGCCTGTCCAGATTCTGAGCTCACAATGGCATCCATTTGTACTGAGTTTAAAACAGCTAAAGCTACAACCCGCAACCGTTGCTACAATTCAGACTGTTCTACACAGACATTCTGGGACATCTCTCAGTTCCCCTGCTGGTGACTCTTTCATGTCTAGTCTCAGGGCAGACAAGGAGGATCTTTATGGTTGAAGCACTGGAATCAGAAGGCAGCACACTACATGTCTTCCTGAGCGCTTGTATTACTTTTCACCTCGGTGTGGGGCAGGCTGTCGGTCGTCAGCAGGCCAGGGCTGGGCATCTTGTGGCCTGTCTCACTGTAGGTCGTACAGAAGAAATACAACAAAAGCTAAACTCTTCACTACTCACTGGTGCCAAAAGGTAAGTCAGAGATGCTTAAGTCTAAATGGCATGGCGATGTGTTCAGGTGCTACTTACCTGTCTGCATCCTGTTCCAGTATGTAAACCCAGGAAAAAATGACAGACAATAACAGTTGGATCATGCAAATTACTCAGTGTAGTTATTTGGCTATCAGTGTGCTGTACTTGTAAAGAATGTTCCCACACCAACTGACAACGATAGAGAAGCCATATGAAAAAGCCTACAGAGTCTGTTCACAGTGGTTGTGACAAGAACCAGAGTTGAGAAGCATTTGTTGCCACTGGAAGCAACCTTACAGAATGTTATTAGAAGAAAATATCATAAATGGGTTACATTTTAAGATAAAGTCTAAATCATTTTTTAATCCATTCACTGTGGAAAGATACAGCAGAGTGTTGTAAGAATTTTGTTTTACCATTATTTTATTTTATTATCATTACAAACTCACAGATCATGGTTAAGGTTGCCAGTCATTTTGAACAGTATATAAAATGACTAGGTTTACATTGTAGACGTCACAACCGCTGGTTCCTGTCACCACCACTGTAAATAAACTCATGATAACAAGATTCTCTCCAATTCACATCAAACCACCCTGAATGACCTGGTTTATGTCACTGCCATGTACAAATTATGAAAAATTGTTGGAATTCCTCTATAAAGTTGCCGTTAATTTAGCTGTAGCCCAGCAGCATTTAGATGCACTCTGAGAGAAGAACATAGAAACACACCACAAAGACAGCATTATGCATGTGCTTCTGAGAGTTTACCCTTTGCTTTGGGATTCCTGTCCCTCCTGTCTTCTTTGCACCTCCCAGTGTGTCAAAAGAGTGACTGCGCACTCTGATGGCTCTCTGCAAGAGAGAGAGAAACTGTTACTGCTGAGCAACAGCAAATGACTTTTCATTTTTAATGCCGCTGGGATTCTTATAGTAGCTACCCCAGTGCAATGGCCTTGCAGTTGACGTGTGGCAAGGTGTAGGAACCTGATATTCTGGGAATTCCCAGGATCACAGACTTGTTTATGTGATTTTTGACACTGTGTGATGTACTGTTGTCTATAAAAAAGGAATAAAAGTGCATTACATAACTAAAATAGTGGCAATAGCCACATTAAATCCTGAATTATGTCCATATCTTTGACTGTTTTAATAAATTATAGAATGTTATACAGTGTCAGAAACCCTATAAGCAAGTATTGTACATTGCTTAACAACTCACTGCAGTTTAAGGCAAGTGTGCACACAGTTTTGCTAATTAGTGGGGTTCCCATTCATTGTTAATTTTTAGCTATAACATTGTTTTATCTGTCTCACCTTAAAGTTTTCAATGAAACCTCCTCCTCCTTCTGGAGCTGCCCTCCCCACTTCGCTCGGGGGGGCATTTGAGGGGGCACTTGTGTGTACCGGTTCTCTTAACATGCACTGGGAGCGGGAGACAAGTTCCAAGCGCAGCGCCTCCAGGAGTGAGGAACGTGTGCGCAACTTGGAGAGATAAAGAGAGACTTAATAAAACCTATATCTATAGGTATACTTATAACCTATACCTATAATATACTGTATGTTCAACACTTTGTGAACACTTGTTTATCCAACATTGCTACCGAAATCGAGGGTGTTAAGAGGGAGCTTATAGGGAGGGTGCCTAGTAATATCTTCGTGTTAAGTAGTATTACTAGTTAAACAAGCTGGATGTGTGCACAACTGAACTCCTGCTCATGAGTGAGTGTATATATGAAAGTAGTTAAATTCACTAATTGGAAGTATCAAAGGTGCATTGATAGTTTTGAACATATACATATATGCAGAAAAACCAAACAGGCACATTACCTCTAATCTGCTGAAACGTTCAGCTCTGTAGCAAGAAATCTCAGCATTGATGAGCTTGGTCAAGAGAAACTCCCTAAACACAGAGCCCTAGAGGAGAAAAACATTCCATTAATATGAACATGAAGATTTCTGTAGGGCGGGTGTTGTATTTGGTATTTGGTAAAGGTAGACAGCAACTTTGAGTCCACATGAAAATACAAATTAGACATACTGTATATATATATATATATATATATATATATATATATATATATATATATATATATATATATATATATATATATATATATATATTCATGTCAAATTTTGCATTTTGTGTGTACACGGAAGCAAAAATGTATCCTCTTTTAAATTCATTGTCATTGTCATAAAAAAATCAGAACCAATCAGTTCTATTTTCATCTGTCCATTCAGCCTACAGTTGTTCATCTGTCCATTCAGCCTACAGTTGTTTATCTTCACCCAGACACACTGACGTTATTAGGAGTGTTTCAGTCAGGGCTGTGTTTTGAATGAAGCACAACACAGGATGAATTACATATTTACATATGTCAGTACTGAATGCACTATAAAGTAAAAAAACTGCATGATAAGCATAATTAATAAAGAGAGATTGGATAGCAGTCCTTTACAAATGATTTATGATTCTTATTTGTATTATTATACATAATAATATGCTTGTAATATCATTATCTCAAAGTGAGAAATAGTAGATATATAGAACAGATTTGAGATCATTTCACTTGCTCTCATAAAATTTTTCGCAGCATAGACGGCTGTACTGCTTAGACTCCAGAGCGTCCTGGGGCGGCTTTCCTGTTTTTTGCCCAGAGCGATGTAATTATTTAATCCACCCCTGAGTGTCAAGTTGAAGGAACAATTTTTGAAAAAATATGATTTGCACAACTGACACTTTTATGCCAAATGCAGTTGACCAGCGAATGCATGTTTTATGTCTACAGATGGATTATTTAGTTTTGCTCAGGAGTTATAAGACTAATAAGACTAATTCCATTAGTGTTAGTTACATGAGCCTCCAGTGAAATAGCTAAAAAGACTCAACCACATTTTAGAGCATAAGAAAATTTGAGATATTTGAAGCCAGAATGTTCCTTTAAAGAGTTTGTTTATCATTGAGTGAAGTAGCTCAAAATCCTTGCTTCTCACAGACTCTAATTCGATACCCTGTAAACCTGGTCAACACAGGTTACATAGGACAAGCAGTCACCTACTGACCAGTAATACTTTGCCTGTCATGGTGAACACAAGTCTATTAGTGTGTGTGTTGACAGTCTGAGTTCTCACCTCTGTAAAAATTGGAGGATTGGGAAGGGGTGGGCCAAATGGGGGCACATCATCCCTGGCAGTGACAGACACCTGTCAATCAAAAAAGATGATTCAGTAGAAGTGTAAATACAACCCTAAAGGCGGCATCTAAAGACATCTGAAGTTTTAATGGCATTAATATAGAAACAGCATTCTAGTAGTTGTGGTCTAGGTGGGCACATTTATGCATTTCTGGGTTGCTACGGTGTCCAAGGTTGTTCCAATTAGAGAGATCGATTAAATACAGCGCTTTTCAAGAAACCATCCTTTTCATGTTGTTTAAAAATGCCAGTAAAATGTTTAGTAACATATACAGTATACTATTTCTTTAGATGTGTATATGTGTAAGAGGCTGTTTTTAGCTGCAGGGAAGCATTTAATTACAAATGTGTCTGCCTGACACACATTACATCCTTCATGTCAACATTTTGCCTGCCAGCATATAATTCACAGTAACAGTATATTTTCTATTACATTCATTTTACACAAGATTTGTTTAACCATTTATAACAGGTGTATAACAGGTAATAGATAATAATTTTATCATTAAGTCTGGCATGGCTGCAGGTTTTGATTCCAGTGAAGTAGAAGCTCACCTGATTCTTCTTGTTTAATCAATTGATCTCTGTCAAATAATTAATCACAGGTGCTCCTGATTAGATTGATATTTTACAGGCTTTTAAACAATGAGCATGTGCCTAAGATTTACAAATGACTAGAGTTCCAAATGAATAAATCTATCGTTCCTTCAGTCCCGGCTGCTGAAGATCGGGGATAGTTTACCCCTCATCTTGTCTCCTAAATCGGGGGGTTACTGGATTGACCCCCCACTGGACAGACACGTGGAGACGAGTCCCACGGCATCACAGGCCGCGTTCGGCCTGGAGAGCTATGACATCATGGAGAGAGACAGCGAGGCCAAGATCTATCAGGAGTTCTTCCGACACAGGGTTTACATTGCTGCCACAAAGATTGGACACCCCTCAATTATAATCCTGTTTAGCAGTATGCTGTAAGGTTTTTGAGGAAAATATGTCCCTCAGATGAATTATTTTTACTGCTAATGTAAATGTGAATAATTCATATTCGTTATCTTTTTCTATATGTTTTGTGTATATTTGAAAATAATTCTAAAGAAAACTTTAAAAAGTAACGTTATAGTCAACTTAATAGCACTGCACATTATTGTGCATTTATTGTTGCACAGTATGGAGTATTCTACTCTCACTAGTGACCATATATGTGAGTAATAGTCTCTGGGATACTTTTCTATACCCGTGTTTGTTGGGAACTGTATTGTATTGTATTGTATTGTACTTTGTTGTTTTGTGTACCTGTGTTGTGTACAAGCTACCGGTTGTCTAAATTTCCTTCAGGAAAGTATCTGTCTGTCTGTCTGTCTATCTATATTATTCAATAATTATTAATAATAATAAATGATAATTAATATAAGTAATGACATTTGAGGTTTTTATGATGGATTTAAAACATTTCTAATCTTGATATGAATGATAATCGGTTGTCACTCACATGTTTCACACAGTCACACATATTAGCTGCTGCGACTCACCTGAAATGCCCCTCCGTCCCCCCCATCTGTCCCGTTCTCCTTCTTTACCCTCCTCACGGCGATGAAGCAGTGCAGGAAGTGGGAAGTGATGACATCACAAAGGAACGGGGTGCGGCCCTCCTGATAAACCACAGCGACGATATCGTTGCCGATGTGTCTTTTCCTCTGAAGCTGAGCGTGTAAGAGAGAGAGGATTAAAAAAGTTTGCAAAATCAGATTACAGTCTGACGTCCTGCTGTGCTTAGACATAGTTAGGACTGTCATTAATTGTTGTACGTTTATATAAAACATGCAGTGCAAAGTTTAAACATGCCTCATTGAATGTTTTCCATAATATTAAAATCAGTCACTCTGAAAGCCTTCAGAGATGCCAATATAATTGAAATTGTGTTCCTTAAACAAATATAGATGGAGAAGTTGATGCCAATATATACATTTATTTTCCAAAATAAACATGTAATGGATAAAATACGTCCTCATTCATAATTACAGTAAAACTTGATGGAGTGTACAGTCATATGCTTAAGTTTCCATGTTCCAAATGTCCTTCTCTAACAGACCTACTAACCCTGGTTAAGTGATGAGCTAATTTGGGCTGGAAACTCTGACCCTCTAGTACACCCAGTTGTGGACCTGTAAGTGAAGACTGGTCAGTGAATGGAAGTAAAAGGAACCTGTTGTGCATCTCCATCTGTGAAGGGCAGTTTGGTGGAGACATGGAACATGATCTCTCTCCCATGGAAGGAAGTGAACACTGCTTCACTTCCTGTTTGACCGTGAGACACATCCAGTCCACCTCTGAATCTAAGAAGTAGTAGAAAGAAGTAGAAGACTGCTTATTGTGGCCCAGAATCCATAGACATCTCATGCTGTTGGATAATTCTAACATTTATAATTCAAACAGCTCCATCAAAGTCAGTGTCCAGCTGTTTACTACTGTTTACCCGGTGAATCCTCGCAGTTTGACTGTTTGGCCCAGTATGGAGAGAAAGTCCTTGAACTCTTCACTCTCTTCGTTATTACTGAGGATGTCCTCCTCTGTCACCTACAGTATAAACAGAACACAGCAGGGAGTGGCAAACCAAATACAGCTATAAGAAACACAAATAAGTGCTTAAATTATTAAGTAAATTATTATTAATTGTGATGTCTTAAGTGTTTTTGCAATACTAACTCTTTTAACCTTTACTTCTCATTTTCACCAGGATGTCATGCATTCTGTAGGACAGTGTTTTCCAAGCCTGGTCCTGGAGGCTCACTGCCCTGCAGTTATTTTAGTGTTTGCCCGGCTCCCAACAAACCTGAGCCAACTAATCAACTCTATAACAACTAATTAACTTCTAAAGCAAGGCAGATACTAAAATGTGCAGGAAAACGGCCCTCCAGAACCGGGGTGAAAACACTGCTGTAGGACTTTTTTAAATTTTTTAAGTATTTTTAAAAGCTTATTAAGTTTATTTGGACAAAAGCAATTTTTGTTCATAATGAATACCCTCCAGCTCACCTGCCCTTCCTTTTGATATAAGACACCAAACTTAAAGTTCTGAGACACTCTGTGTTCATCAAAGGCTGTTATGAGCTCTGGAGCCTGAGAGAGAGAGAGAGAGAGAGTCAGACAGGAAAGAGACAGAGAGGTTAAAGGCTTACAAGATAGACAGCTGGCTTTTTTGTATCTATTCCATGCAGACCACATCCACAGTGTGAGAATGGAGGGATGGAGAGAATGATTAGTACCTTCAGGTAACTGACTACCTCAAAGCTGGACACACTCACGCTAGAACACAGCATCTGAGGAAGGTGAAGGGGAAGAAACATATGTAATTGTTTTCATTTGCTTTGTTGTTCATATAGGTAGTTCTCAAACACGTTACTTCTCCGAGTCCTCTGAAGTACCTTTGCAAGCTCCACGGCTGTCGGGAGGTGCTGGAACAGAGAGACAGAGAACGTTCCATGCAGAGAGCACTCGTTCATCCTGAGGAGAGAAAAAAGGCAGGGAGGTCACGCCTTGAAGAACCCATCCTTTAACAATTTGTGATCTACTCTAAATTCTACTCCAAATTCACCTGGAGGACAAACATTACTAAGCCTTGACTGAGTTTTACAGATGTCAAAAACTGTGTGACCACTTATGGACGTCTGTGATAGTACAATAGTACTCAATAGTACAATTATGGGTGCATTATTGATCTCTGATCTCGCTATAATACTGTTTGCTTTTGATACTTTAGAAAATAATTTAGTTCAACCTGAAACACTCGTCTTTAATTTAAATAGCCAGAATATACAATCATGACTGGACTGTTTCCACACTAGTGGACTATAGACGATAAAAACAATGCACAAAGCTTTTTTTATGTTATCTTTACACAATGTTTAAGACCATTTATAATCCATTCCAACACGCTAAATCCAATGCAGGAATGCTGGAATGCTGCAGGTGGCCTGACCTCAGAATCACCCTCAGTCTGTTTTCCTCATCCTCCAGACAGATGGACAGCACCAGCGGACCCAGCAAGGGGTCCACAGCAGTGAATGACTGATGGTACTGAAGGGAGAGAGAGGTAAAAGAACAATCACTTATAATGCATAAAGAAAAGATGATGCATCTCATGCAAGATGTACAGTCAGGGTTTTGCTACATGCAGCTAACAGAAATTATAATAACATTTAACCCCTTATACACTACGGAGCATGCGGGTGGGTAATGACTCCCATTTAATACACTTTCATAGCAGTTGCAGAATAGCTTAACGTTAACTGAAAAATAAGCCTAGAAATTAAGAGGCTAAACTGTTCATCTGCAGGATCATCTGTGTTTGATAAGCAAAGCCTGGTTCTGAAGCAAGGTCGACTGACCCTGTGTCGGAAGAACTCCTGATAGATCTTGGCCTCGCTGTCTCTCTCCATGATGTCATAGCTCTCCAGGCCGAACGCGGCCTGTGATGCCGTGGGACTCGTCTCCACGCGTCTGTCCAGTGGGGGGTCAATCCAGTAACCCCCCGATTTAGGAGACAAGATGAGGGGTAAACTATCCCCGATCTTCAGCAGCCGGGACTGAAGGAACGATAGATTCATTCATTTGGAACTCTAGTCATTTGTAAATCTTAGGCACATGCTCATTGTTTAAAAGCCTGTAACTCAGCAATAAGTGTATTTTCACCAGTAAGAACACCAGATATCATCAGTACAGATGTGAATATATCTTAATTTATTCTTTTGAAAGAAGTAGATAATGTCTTGTGAGCCAGTACGAAGAAAATGTTTTGTTCTAGATTTCCCCCCAGACATTCTATGAATTTATTAAATTACTTCACCCACAATCTTGATTTAGCTTAATAAAGTACTGAGGAGTCAAACACGTATTTGATGAGAACTGCAAACAATAGTTGGTTGTTTCCACAACGAAAACCTTGGGAAGAGTTAAATAAACACACTGGCATAAGTAAAACCACGACTTATTGTAATACTAATATTTAAATATTAATATTAGAAAATAAAGTATTTTGATGATCAAAAAAAGCTTTCTTTCTGAAAAAATAGCTTTTTAAAATATAATGTCCTCAAACCTGTACAGTTCTGTAGCTACATATTCTTACAAACCACAGACACAGACTTCAGTCAAGAGCCATATATCAATGATCATGAATATTAACTAATATTAGTGCCTGTCAAAAGTGGACACTCCTCTCATTGAAAGGTTCTTTACGTTCATTCATGATTTTTAGAATAATAACAAAGGCATTAAAATTATTAAATATCTCACAGGGAATTATTCAGTGGCAACAAAAGAAAAACTAATGAATCAAATGGGCTAATTTTAGATTCTTCCAAGTAACCACCCTCTGCCTTGATGCAGCTTGACACACTGCTGACATTCCTGGTGTGATACCGTTGTGTTGGCCCAATAGAAATGCTCTAAAATTGTTTGGAATAAAATCTATTTTTGCCCTCTCCTGTAAAGTTTCCACTTAAAAATGTCCTGCCTTTAAAAAGTTACACAGGACTTATGTGGTACTTACTTTTGTCTTAATAAGAAAGTTAAGGCATTTCTGCATAAGCTTTATAAAACCTTTAGGAAGATCATACATTGGGTTGGCTCTTTTGACCGGTACTGCAGGTAAGCAGCTGTGCTCTGTTTTGGCTACAAAGTCTGTCTCTTTAGCCGAATTCCAGATAACAAGTAAACATGTTTGGAGAAAAAACATATGCGTCATTGTGTCTCCTGGTGGTCTTATCCTGGTCAGTCACCGCATACACAAATATATCTCGAAAACTGAGAAGAATGACTTGTACCTTGAAAGGAGGAGGAAACTCACACCGCTGTTCATCTAATCTGCTTCCCTGTAAATGAAGAATCAGAGAACAACCCGTCTGCTTGAAGACAGAAAACTCAAACGCAAGCATCTGAACGTGAAGACGTGAAAGAGAAGAAAAACGGAACTACCTGCAGCTTTTCAATGATCTCAAACAGCTCCGTCACCTGGAGCAGTTCAAAGAGGAAGGAAAGGAAGAGAGGAAGGAAATCATCTTCATGTCATGGATAGACAGAAACACCTGTATGGAGAGGAATCAGAAGTGGGAAAAACTCTTAACCTTCTGGTTGGGGTTGGTAGGGATAAATGGTTTGGTCTCATTGGATGGAGAGTCCATGATGTCCAGAATGCTGTGTCCCAGGGACTCTGGTCGACTGAAACAAACAGAGACCTGTAGTTCATGGAAAAGTGGTTTAAGGAATATTTCAGCTAGCCAGATAGCCTGAACCCAGAGTTATGCCTGTCCAATAGGAGGACATGGACTTCCCTACTGGACTTACTTTTGCCTTTTTTTTTTCAGCTGTTTTGTGAAAAAAAAACAGCCGACCCACCCCAACCACCCCCGGTAATCAAAGACTTCAGAGTATAAAAAGGTGCAAATGATCAGTTCTACCTGCTCTCATTGCCACTGATGAATTTGTCAATCCTGCAGACAGAAAAGCTTTGTTTATGTTCCACAGGAATATTTTAAAAAAAAATCAATGGCATTTAATGACACTTAACTGACAATTTATATTGATATTATTTCATATTTAAACAAAAATGTTAAGTTTTTTTTCCCATTGGAAGTAAGCTCACCCTCCATAGGCTCCGAATGTGAAACTTCTTTTCCTGGAGAAGAACTTGTCATTCCTTTTTTCCATCGTTCTGTTAGAGGCCAAAAGCTTCAGTACTATAACGACCAGCCATCGAGCATGTCAGTGATTCAGATAAATTAAAATCCACTGCGTTTCTCTCTCTCTCTCTCTCTCACTCTCTCTCACTCTCACTCCCTCTCTCTCCTTCTCTCTTGCTCTCTGCCCCCTGCCTCTCTCTCATTTAATCTCTCTCTACATCCTTCCTTCTATCCCGCTGTCTGTTGACTGACAGCAGTAACTCTTGCATGTCCAAAGGCTGTCAATGATGCACACCCTGTTACAAGCACAAACAAACACAGGTAAACGAAATTACCTCAGTTGCGCGAGACGATCCATATACCCACAATACAAGACACCTGAACATGTGTGCATAGGTGTTTGTGCTGTGTGTGTGTGTGTGTGTGTGTGTGTGTGTGGGTATGTATGTTGATGGAAAACAGTGCCCTGAGGAAGAGAGGCAGATGTGAATGGGCAATAGACTCCTCCTGTAGACCTGTTACCCTTTCAGCCAGCAAAAGTCATCAATAATTGACGAGGCTGACTGAGAGGGAAGAGGGCAAGGCAGCGGGAGAGAGGAAGAGAAAGAGAGAGAGAAAGAGAGAGAGAGAGGGGCCAGGAGAGTTTGATAGTGGGGGAATAAAGAAATTAGGGTACATATCAAGTCTAATTTTCACATTACATTTTACATTAAGACTTTTCTGGACGTGGAAAGCTGTTACTAGTGGCTTTTAAACAAAGGAAACAAATATTTGGTGTATCTTTAAAGGAGAAGACACAAGCAGACATTTCTGCCTTTGAATTAGTTTAATAATAATAACAACGATAACAACAACAACATACATTAGTCTTTAAGCTGATAGAGACTGTATGCTGATTTAGTTTGTAACTTGATCTCCTAATAGCTCCTGGCATTCCATTAGCTTTGTTTGCATGATCATTGTTTATAAACAATGTAGCCCACGTGTGTTGGAGTGCACACATAGTCCTTTAATAAGGGGGATCTTGATGAATGTTTATTTACATTTAGATAAACTGTTACAAACAAAACCTTTTGCTTCTAAAGTCCACACCTTAAATCAAGTAGTCCACAAACATAATGTTTTACACCTGAGCTGGAGATGCTCAGGTGTCTACAAATTAAGTCTATGAATTCTGCTCCACCTGCTGTCAAAAGGCTTTACATGAATAGAGTCTGAATAGTGGCAGCACATTTAAACTGTAAATAAATAACTATTACTGTTATTTGTAACCAAGCTGTATTTGTACAGCTAATAAACGAAGCTCACATCACTTTATAAATAAAAAAAATAAAAAACATTTTATTTGTCTATTAATATAGAATATATGATACAGAATTGATATTTGTTTGTGTAAAGTTTGTGAATATCAGAAAGGTTTACTAATTTATTAAAAATCATGTTGATGCGTTTAAGTACATTGTGTTTAATAAATTAATCAGTTCAAACAGCAGTTTAATAACTGCACTGTAAAATAATGTAGCTTTGACTTTTAAAATAATGATAGTGCAACAAGAATCAATGTTGATGTCCTGTCAACTTGGAAATTAACATAACTCATATATTAAGGCAGTATGGACACAAACCTTTAAAGTTCTATATTCTAGCTATATAAAATCTATATCAAATTATATATTCAAAATGTCTCAGAACTGATCTTGGCCACTTCTGGCAAAGACTGCCAGCACTGACATGAGCTACGTGACAATCATTTATGTTTCATAAAGGGCTTAACAGGTTTGTGGGGACACATAGTTTAAATTCACTTTAAAATATAATGGCCCATAGTCCCTGGGAGGTGCAATAGGCTAAGCATTTACCCCATTATCAGGAAGTCATCACTCCCTCAATGCCAAAGCTTTTTGCTTTCTGCAGCAGCTATCCTCCACTCCTAAGCTTGTGGAAGGCCCACCAAACAGGAAAGTTGTTCATCTTTGTACTAGTGGTTGTTGGGGGTCAGTTAAGGCTCAAATGTGTCCTTGTAATGGCAGTAAACAGGCTGGGTTCAGGCAACCCATGTGTAGATCATATCAAAAAAAAAAATTCTGTTAAGACTAATATACACACAGCGCATTGTTTAATATAAATAATAATAATAATAATAATTATAATATTGTATACCATGAATCTTGGAAACAATGGTTACGGTCATGGTTCCAAGGTATCAGCCTCTTTCTGGAAGATGCGTGTGAGCACAGCCAAGAATCGAGCCAGTGCCTCCTTTTGGCAGTAAACTTTCAGCTCATCAATCTGATTGATATGGTCTTCGGTCAAGTAGTTCCAGTAGAAATCTCTTGGTCTGCTGCCATCGCTGTGATAATGTCTGACCACCATCACAGCCCTGACTGTAGCAGAAGTTTGCTTTACTTTTTTCAGAATGTAAATATAGGCTTGTGCTTGGTACCAGTACTCATGGGTCTTAATGAACTGAGCTCGGCGACACCCACTGTGGGGCTTGGTGAACAGTTTGCCCACCATGTCTCCAGTAGTCCCCTTACATTCAATTATGATTTTGTCTGTCTTTGCTGTACTGGATGTGCTGCTTTTAGCAGAACCTGGCTTGTGTCTGGCCTCTGCTAGAAAGTCCAAATTTCCTGTGAGGAACCCAAATTCCACCTTGTTGCCTTTAGTGTAAATCAGTTTTTCATATTTCAATGCAATCTCTCTCTGTTCATGGAAGAACTTCAGGCATTCAATTTCATCTGCTGGGTTTCGGAAAAAATTTCCAAACCTCTGCGGACTGGTGGGCGCCTGGAACGAAGATTCATCAGAGAAAGTCATCTTCTCTAAGTCGTCATTCACCTGTACACCCTTTGTGATCTTTGCGAGGTCATCCCCTGGCTTTAAATGTTCCCAGCTCCTTGTTTGTGCTGTGGCGTACATCTCAGGTGTGGAGATGGCCGTGGTCCTGTATCTGTCCCTCATTCTGAAACCATGGCCACTGTTGGATGCATTTTTCTTCCATTGTTCCTTTAGGTTTTCCTCTTCTTTTGTGTTTTCAAAAAAAATTATTCTTGTGATTTCTTGAGCATTCCCTTTCTTTTTCAGATTCAGGGCATGCTTAACCTCACGACATCCCAGACGAGGGGTTGCAATAAACTTAAGCTCAAACTTTTCCAGGTCTTTAATGATTTCCTGGGCATCCTGGATGACGTTTGAGTCTGTGGAGTGTCTGATGACCTCCTGATTCAGCACTCCTTCAGGCAGGTTAATTTTTAATATCTTCAGGAGGGTCAGATAGTCCTTAATACTGAATGATTGTTTGCTTCCAGTTCTTGACAAATTTTTCTTTGTCTGGTTTCCTCCCCTTACATCTTTTCCCAGAGCTCCTGGTCCACTTTTAAACTGTGCAACCATCATTTTTCCTTCCTCACACTTTTGTTGAATCATCTCTGCATCCCCACCTCCTTTCTTCACTCCCACTCCCTTCTTTAATTCTTCTTTTGTGACTCTTACTGTACTTTCATTTTTCTTTATTCTCTCCAATGTCTCTCCACATTTCTTCTTACCTCTATCTTGTTTCTCTACCCCGCCTGTCTGATCAGGCTCTCTCGAACCTTTGTTGGTGTTTGGTTGGCATTGCTTGCTGATCCCCACATCTCCTCTACTTCTTCTGCCTGTAACTTCATTTACCTGAATCAATTCTCTGTTCTTCGTCTCTCCTGCAACCTTGTCTGCTGTTACTCCATCTCTTCCTACTCCTGATTTCCCAGGTGGCCTTTCTTTTCTTCTCACCACTGGCTCTTTGGTTTCTCTAGGGCTTCTTCCAGACTGACTTCGTGAAGTGTTCGACTCCATGATTTCTGTTGTGTACTTCACCCAATTGGAATGAATAAAGCAACAGACGTCCAGCGGAAGTGAAAGGAAAGCCTGACCATCAGGGGAAATGGTTAAAAGCTGATTAGCTTAAATAACTTTAACCTTGAAATTAAAAACCTTGACAAACACATTTTAAGCAGGTCTTCTGTGTTCTATGTACATTTACATGTCAGTGCCATCCTTTGTTGTGAATAATATAAATTCAGAAAAGCAGAACAATAATCAGTGTGTTATTTTCCTATTTAAATTCAAAATATGTGATTAAAAAAATACTCACTGGATTGTTCGATCAAAGCACCTGCTGAAGTCAATGCACACCTTTCTTTGTGCTTTGTATCCATATAAACAGGTGACACCACATTTTTTTTTACCTGAGCTTACACCTACACATGTTAAACGTGCAGGTATGAGCTCCTCCCATTGAGATCCTCCACAATATCCTCTGCTCCTTCGCTTAGACATACAGACTGTATTTTTTACTGATTTACTATATTAATCAATAAATCACATACAAATAAACGATTCATTCATTCTAAGGTGAAAAGTAAATGTAATCTGAAGTCTTACTGGTGATTTGATTCAGGTTTATGAGTCCGAAGGTGAAGTTACTTTCAGTTTCCATTTACAGTGACGCTATAATTAGTGCCTGTGCAGGTTTGTCCTGCTCCAGCTCAAGAACTGCTGTAAACAACCACCCCACACCCATTGCAACAAAGCGTCCTTTCACGACAAATTAGTGAATTAATAAATTAATTAAAAGAATCTTTGTCTCGTCCATTAAAAATAAGGCCCAATGACAAAGACCACACCCCATCAATTATATCCAAACCCCACTGATAACGTTATTGATATTGATAACTCGTTTGAGGCAAACTGATCAATAGCCATGAAGGTTTTTTCCAATAACTGGGTTTAAAAAAATGTATGTTTGTATTATTTAAAAAATTTAACCACATTTGTGCGCAGCCACGCCCCCTGACAAACAACTGCTTTAAGGCAACCTAAGCTACAGAGGTTAAACTTTATTTAGTAATAATAATAATAATAATAATAATAATAATAATAATAATAATAATAATAATAATAATAATAATAAACGTTGTCTTGTTTTTTTTATTATGTTTCTAAATTTTACAGTAAGCTCGCGCGCTTTTAGGTTTTAGAGCCGGCCTACGTCACCGCTCGCGCCGGAAGGAGCCCAGTGGTAAAAGTGGAGGGGGCGGGGCTTCACCGCGCTAACGGACTATAAACACTAAATAAACACAAATAGTAACAAATACGTAAACAAGCACATCAACCGTGCAGCTGGAAAACACTGTGTAGACGAACAGAGACGGTCCAGTTACTGTCCGAAAGAAGAGAACCGGATCACAGGCCACTGATTGGAGGTACAAATGTGTGAGTGCGCGATTTAGCTAAACAGCTAAAGGCTAACGGCTGAGATTAAGCGACAGAGCAACATTCAGAAAAGTCGATAAATATTAATGATTCATTGTGCAAAATCAGGTTTGTTGGGTTTATTTCTTTCTTGTATTCCAGTAAGCTTCTCTGGACATTGTTGTTGGGGCGGCTGGTACATCCATGCTGGATGTTTATATGACTTTCTTACGTTTTTTCTCAGTTTCTGTTGTTCTGCTTAAAAAGTAGTAACGTTAGCATGAAGTCTGTTTCACGAAAGCGTGCATCGAAGTATTCACAGTACAGTATCTTAGACGTGTATGTAACCGTCTAGATGTTTTAGCATTACTGGATCTCATAATAATAAGGAGAATAGCAAAATGCCCCTGAGTAATGAAGAGAAGATTCAAACATCCCACATTAAGAATGAGAAGAATAGGAAAATTCAATGCACGCAGTATTGTTGATGGAAAAGAACTTGTCAGTGAGAACTGAGAAATCCTAAGAATAACCATGTCTTCAAAACCGGAGTAAAAAACTATTTTGGCTTTAGTGAACCATGAAAATGCTTCAGGTTTCTTGAGGGTCATTTTGGGTTTTATTACACGGACAGATCTTATGGTCTATTGTGAATAAATATTTTAAAAATCAGTGACAGAAATTATTATTAATGTATGTTAATGTTCTGTAATTGTCTCTAATATTAATGCTCATATCTATTGCTACACTTAGGTATTGAGGTTTATTTTTATGAATGATAAATTCCTGTTTTTTTTCTTGTCTGTGAAATGTTCCATAATTATTAACTCCAGCATGGAGCAAGCAGAGGAACAGGGCAACTCGGGCTCCACTAATGGCAGTGCTCCGTCTGGGGGCAACTCTCGCCCCCCTCAGATTGCTCAGATGTCTCTGTATGAAAGACAAGCTGTCCAGGTGAGTGTATTTCTTGTGCAGTCACAATACCAGTACATTAACAACATGTGCAACAGTTAGTTCTGCGTTCTATCTCGCTGCATTCGGTTTCTTACATACAGTGGGAATTACTTGCGTGCACAGTGACACATAGTGACAGTTTCTTGGTTTGTTTTTTCCTTACTCGTTAGCACATGATTTTAGTTGCTCGGAGACAGTTTCAGGATTTCATTTGGCAGCTGGATTGCTGTCGACTCACATATGGAGTGAGAAAAGGGCTTTAATTTGAATGAACAGCTAATGTAACCATCTAGATGTATTAGCATTACTGGATCTCATAATAATTAGTAGAACGGAAAAAATGCTCCTGAGTAATGAAGAGAAGATTCAAACATCCCACATTAAGAAATAGAAGAATATGAGAGTGCATTTTCTGCAGTATATGTGCAGTTTTTAAGCATACTGTGTAGTGTGCTTATATTAGGGTTGAGCCTTAACAATAACAATGCAGCAGGAAATTTTAGCTTTTTTTTGCCATTTTGCTTTTAACTTTCAGTTTTACAGCAGAAACAAAGCTAATAAAATATATCACTTTAAACATTAAACACTAAAATGCATTACGTAATATGCTTTTATTGTCTTTGCGGGATAGTTGTGGCTTTGTTATCTCATAACAGGCTGCCAATGCGCCACAAGTTACTTTTCAGAATGGCAGCATTGCGATTGTGTGGCTTTAACAGAGTACTATGAATAGTTAGTCAGTTTTCACTAAGTTCTGCCGATATTCACAGTGTGCTTAAAAAATCGTGATTAAAATATCGGTGGCCAGCTCTACAGTACAGGATTTGAAAAAGTGATAACAGAAGGATGTGTTTTTATCATGAAAACAAAAATGACATTCTGTCTAAAATAATAGGATTAACAGATCCGACATAAAATAGATTAAATATATTACTTCTATGTAACCAAATGTGTATTTGTTTTCTAGATCGCTAATGACTATAGTCGTAAGCATTATCCTCAAATACTTAGAATAGTTAAATGTTAGGAAAGGATAAAGATCTGCTTTCAGTGTTGTTGTGATCCTTATAATTAAACTGACAGTCAAATCTTTGTACCCCTTAATCTTAAATCATACCCCCACATTAGAAGCGTAATACATCCTTATGCTTATTATACAGCAATTACTTGGAAAACAGTACAAACTTTGTTCTTCACATATTTGCAGCAGCAAAATGTATGAAAAGTAAAATTGTGACAGTTATGTGTGTAAAGGATGTTAGTGCCAATTGTGTGTCTGTGTGTGTGTGTCTGTGTGTGTGTGCAGGCACTTCAGGCTCTTCAGAGACAGCCCAATGCAGCGCAGTATTTCCAGCAGCTAATGCTTCAGCAGCAGATCAACAGCGCCCAACTCCATAATCTCGCTGCTGTGCAACAGGTGAGATGCTTTTAGTTACTACACAACACCCTTATGTATATGTATGTATAACAAGCTTGGATAATAATTAATTTAGGGCTACAGTTAAAAAAGTAAGAGCAGAACCGGTCAGTAGTTTCTGTAGCCGATTCCTCTTTCTGTACAGCCAAATAATTCCTAATTTTTAAATGCAAAGCTCACAGTGTGTCAGCTAAATAAACACATGTAACCCAACAGCACATTTGCAGATAGATACAGAAAACATCTTTTAAGAGGCCAAGCTGGCATATAATAAACCTTTAAAAACAGGAATCAAACAGTCATGCAGAACAGTGCTATGGCATTTTCATGTAACAGCAACATATCATAAAATCATCATCACTAATTGACCAAAATAAAAATAATTGGTTGACCTTTTGCGTATATTCCCATCATGGCCATTACTGTTCAAGCATCCCAAAAAATTCAAAAGTTTGACTATAGTGATTTCTTTAATTACTATAGTCAAATACTAATAAATATCAAATACTAATAAATTAATAAATATATAAGATGTAATCGGATCGTATTCAGTCGGCTACATGTTGATGTGTTTAGAACCGTATTTTCCCAGTTCAGCACCAGATCTTCTCTTCTAGGCCACCCTTGCTGCCAGTCGCCAGTCCAGTTCCCCTAGCAACAACGTCTCTGCCGCCACCAGCACTGCACAGTGCACGGTAAATCTTTGAGAAATGGATGTTATTGATGTATAACTGATGAGCCTCTAAAGAGAAACTCTGCAAATAATATGCAAAAAGAGCTGTTTGAAAAATCGAGGTGGTCATTTTAAAGATTTAATGTCGGCTGTTAAGTCAAGATGTTACAATGATATATGTATTTATGGCATATGTATTTATTGAATTCCAGCTGTTCAAGTGAATATGTTTTTTGTGAATAACATGAGGAGCTTCTCGTCGTGGTGTTGGTTGTGGTGTTGTGTACTGCTGTTGTGAATTAGGCATGTTTTTATGTTATGCTTACTGGTCCAGTATTTCTCATATAGGTCAACTTAAGCACCACCTCTGGGGGCGGAACAATGACGAATCCCCGGCCAATGGGCCCTGCGACGTCTGCAGCAACATCAGCTCTTAGCCAATCAGTTTTGCTGGGCGGGAACTCAGCCGGGCAGGGTCAGATGTACTTGAGAGTGAGTTTCTTTGTTAGTTTATTATTTAGGACTATTAGCTTTTTTGTACTTACCCTATAATCTGTGTGGTCACAAAATGAATGTTTTTTAGTCTAGCCTTTGTAACTGTGCTGTTTGTAACAAGTAATAATGTATTTATGACGCTGTCACATCGTAGTGTAACTATTATTTAAAAAGCTCCCAGTATTAAAGGGAAATTCTCCTTTCCGATAACTAAATGATTAATGATTAAATGGTTACCATGTAAACAAAGTAAGTCGGAGTGATTGATGTGCTCCATTTCAGTGAAGATTACAGAGACTGTTATCACATGAAATGAATGCCTGAGACATTGATTTCCAGTCGTTTTATAATAAATTTTTGGCCTAAAATATATTTTTTAAAAAGTCGTCCATGGTGTTGAGGTACATGCAGGGTGTTGTAAGGCAAAACAGCCCTCAAAGAAATTTTTTTTTTTGATTTAGTGCTTAAATAGCACAAACTCAGAAGACATGTAGGCTCACTTGCTTTCAATTGTAAAATGCCTGTATCTGTGTTCATGACCTCTAGTACCTATCACCCAAACCGCTGTACATGAATTCAAGTTAATACGTTTCTCATCAAACCACTCAAGTCTGGTTTTAAAGAAAATACGTGAGCAAGTTAACAGTTAACATTATGCCAGATCCAGTTAAAAAAGTATTTATCCGATGACAGACTTCTTCAAAATAGGTAGTTTGTTTCATAGTTTATGCCCCACAGGTGACCCCCTTCTCTCTCTGTCACTCTTTTCCCTCTCTAACACGTACAAAGGTGAACCGTAGCTCTCTGAGGGCTCCTCTCACCCCTCAGCTCATCTTCATGCCTGGTGGCACAGCAACAGCTGCCGTGGCAACAGTTACCCAGCAACAGCCCCAACAGCAGCAACCACAACAACAACAGCAGCAACAGCAGCAGCAACAACAAGAAGTCACTCCCACATCTTCAAGTAACCAGTCAGACAATGACCAGGTAAGACTGACACCTAGAGTGTGAGAACTTAATAACAGGGTGTTAATGAATGTCTGAGCTTCATTCTTGGATTTCTCTGGTCATGGCTCTTGCTGTTTCTGTCTTCTTTTCCTGTTACAGGTGCAGAACCTGGCCATGCGCTGCGTATCCACCCCCCGAGTGGCTACTGTCAAGACTGAGTTTCCGGACAGAAAGGACAATGGTGAGGGCTCGTTCAATAAAGCTCACTCTCCAGATCGGTTTGTTAATGTGGCCAGTGTGCTTAATGAATACACTTCACTCGTCAGTCTTTACTCTTTTCAGTCATATACACAAACATTGAGGTCTGCATGGTTATTAAATACGTGGACATTGCAATTGTGGTGTAGGCTAAGTAGTGTTCTACACCAATCATCCGATCTCCCTGTCTCTCTCTGCCTCTCAGGGTCATTTTCTCTCGGTCAGACTCAGCCCCAGCAGCAGCAGTTTGGCCAGTCAGCGCAGCAGCTTGCTAGCACCAAACTTTCCACCTACAGCTCGACCAGCAACGCCACGCTGACCGGCATCAGTGTCAAAGCACCAAACTCAGCCACCCTGACCGCCCAGCAACCTGGCGGCGCTGCTTCCTCTACTCCCTCATCTTCCTCGTCCTCTCCTTCTCTCCCTCTTTCGCAGCTTCTGCTCTCTCCGTCTGGACTATGCCAGGCTCGGGGCGTGACTGCACCTGCTGCCACGGTTACCCACATCCTGGTGCCCACCTCCAATGTGCCCACTTCTTCCCAGGGTTACCCAGTAGGCTCTGTGGCACCCAAATCCAACATGGCAGCTCAGACACTGGTGGTTCAGCCACTGCAGCAGTCTGGAGGAAACATGGGCACGGAGAAAGTGGCGCACGGGACGGGCCCAGTGCCTATCCAACCTAAAACGGCCCAGAGTCATCGGCTGCCCACACAGATTCCCCCACGCCACCCTCCCCCAATCCTACCGGCACCGCCCAGCAGTGGGCAGGCGACGCACCACCCGCCCCACGTTCCGGTCCAGCTGGTGGGAGCCAGACAAGGCACACTGGGAAACTCGCAGCCTTTAGCTGTGGCCCAGGCCCGCAACTGCTGCTCCCACCAGGACGGCACAGCCACAGCTGCCGTTACCATCAACAGCTCCGCTGGAAATGTGGTCACCATGGTGACAGCCATGGAAACAGGTGGAGCAGGTGTGTGCCTTAAATCAGCCCAAAGTGCCCTCCCCGTATCTCAGATGCAGACCAATCAGAGTGCAGCGCTGAATCAGAGCACCTCGTCCTCCATGGGTCACCCTGCTGACGGACAGGATAATAGCAGCACAGTAACCCCAGCTGAAGATTCTGTGTTTGAACAGACTGGTACACCCCAGGTTAGTATTAAGAGATGTGTTTAATTGACCTGGGACTGACTCACATCACACACATCACATAGACTGCAGTGCAAGAAGCTGTGTTTTCCCCCACACTTTCCCGATCTCACTTCAAGCTTAAATATCAACTCCTTTTTCTTCCTTTCTTTATGAACAATTTCACAGCACTTAAAAGAACTGTTTAATATGGCGAAAATATGATGTTTGTGTAAAAACAAAAACATAAAAACGACAGCAGTGCACAAGCTGATAGGAAACTACTAGGCCAACGATATTATAGATGCCTATGAATTTTAAAATTCAAAAATAAAAAGGGGAAAATATAAACAAGGCAGGCAGAAAGACTTGTTTTATCAGACAGATGACTCAAAGGACTGCAGAAAGTAAAATCTTAAATGAACTGAAATGATCTCCTCTCTTTGTTCTGTCCTAGACAAAGCCTGTGATTGGTTCCTTGAAGAGGAAATCTGAATCTGATGTAACCAACGAGATGTCAGCAGAAGCTTCTGCCCATTGCTGCCCGTCAATAACAGATACCGCCCCACCTCTTTCTCCGGCTCCCTCATTGGACACTGGTGAGTGTGACTGCCACATGTGTGACTGTGATTTTGTTTTTGATTCATGTGAAATATTTTGGAAGTGCCACTTTTCGACTATCTTACTAATTATGACCGACAGCGTAACAACAGTTGTCTTTCCATGGGGCGTTGTATGGTGACTTCTCTATGCGTCTGTCTCTCTCCAGCACCAGAGGTAGCATTCAGCACTCCTCCAACTCTCTCTCTGCCTCTGCCACTGCCTCGAGGTGGGGTTCAGGGTGACCGAGCCCCTCTTCCACAGGCTGTGGTTAAACCGCAGGTGCTCACTCACCTCATTGAAGGATTCGTCATCCAGGAGGGAGCAGAACCTTTCCCAGTGAGTCTCTCCTCTCCTGCTTTTGAAGAACGAGGGCTCTGCAGAGGACCAGCTCTATACTTACATACACAGTGCTAGTGGTCAGATGATATTGTGGTCCATTAGGTTTATTGAGCTATTTATTAGAGTAAATTAGAGTTTTTTCAAAAAAAATTTAAAAAATCAATTTTACTATAGTAGTTCAATTTTCCTCTCTGTGATCCTGGTGAGAAATGTGACTGTTTGACCAACAGGTAACTGGACCAGTAAAGGAGCGGGCAGAAGGCGTTCCTGTTGCTATGCCTCTTGCTATGCCGTCTGAAAATAGCGCCCCCTCTGGTATGTTTGCCCCAGGCACTGACTCATGGTTAGAAAAGTGTGTTGCTGTCCTGTCAGTGAAAGTGAGCTGTACCTGACTGTGTTCTATGTTCCTCTACATTCGCAGTGCTGAAGTGTGAGTTCTGTGAGAGCTTTGCTCCTGCCAGCCAATTCCGAGGATCCAAACGCTTCTGCTCCAAAACCTGCGCTAAGAGGTACTGCAGTGAGTTTTATTAAAGCAGGTAGAAGCTTTGGCTGGTGGTGCTGAATTCATTTGAATGGTATATATTTTAATGTGGTACATGGATATTAGATCAAAAGAAAGCTGTTGCTAATGAAAGTGTGGTGTAATATATTTTATAGCTCATTGAAACGAGTGAAGGATGTGGATAGTAACCTTTTAATCAGTACTGCTTTTGATTTGTTTTATTAAGATTGGTATTTAAGATATTGTTGAGAGTAAAGTATTGATTTATTTGAAAAAAATTAATGCCATGTTCTCATTTTTCTGCCATCAAAACAAAATGGAAAAAGCAGGTGTATAGTTTGCAAATTGAACTTCAACATATGTTATTTATGTACCTATTATGGAATAATTACATGCTTATGTAATAAATAATTAATACAGCAGCAAAACGCTGGAAACATCTCTAGACCTCTAAGACAACAACGTTGCCTTGCAGTTTGAGAAACCATCAGCCACATTTATCCCTTACAGTGCCCTAAAGTCATGTGACCAGACTTTTATTACGAAAACAGCCAGCAGCCTTTAACTAGAAAGCAAGTCACAGAATGTTTGCGTATTCACTGGTGGGCTCCTGTTTCAGATACAACGTCAGCTGCAGCCATCACTTCCGCACTAGCCGGGGTCGCAGCGGTGGAGAACAGCAGCCAGCAGCTGCCGTGGTGCAGGATACTATTGCCAGGCGTAGGGGTCCTCGCAGGAGTAGCTCAGAGATTGCCTGTGCTAAAATAGCAGGTAGACACCTTTCAGTAAAGGTGAGTGCTGAATAATGAACCGCAAGGGGTTCATGTAACAGTCTGGCTTTAAACTGATAACAATTGACTAACCCTAACCTTGTACTGGGAGGACCTGTATCCACACTTCAATTTCTCACCCTGATAGCTTCATCAATCATTCATTCCTTTTAATGTAGGCACTCAATAATTCATAGTATTGCTGAATAACTTGGTGTTAACAAATTTAGCTTGACTGCTTTGAGTTTTCTATTTTTTTCTTTTCTCTTTTAGCCATAATAGACAGCATTCTTGCCTTAATAGTAAATAAATTAATTTATTTTCTCTCTCTCTCTCTATCTCTATCTCTATCTATCCATTCTTTCTCTCAGTGCCGTTCAGAGTCCAGTCGCTCAGAGGACATCTCCAGCTGTGAGGGAGAAGAAGAGGAAGAAGACTCTCTTTCCCTCTCTCCAAGCTCCTCCTTCTCCTGCCCGCGCCCCGCCCACTGCGGCCCTCAGTTGGACGACACTACTCAAGGCAGTCTACCATTGGATGGGGACCACTTCCTGTCTGCTAGCCCTGCCCACTGGAGTGTGGAGGAAGTTTGTCGGTTCATTTCCTCTCTGCAAGGTGAGTTTTTCCAGTCTTCAGATGATGCATCAGGCTTCCTTCGCACACTGCATTGCCCTGCTGGGCTTTACTGGTCATGTTAGATCTGAGATAACTAGATGACTAGGTGACAGCTGACCCCTACCACTGGGGTAAGGGGAGAGTTGTGTAAATGATATTTTTTGCTAAACCATTGCTGTAATGGTCTCCACTGTCCATCACACCATCTAACCTCATTCTTCTCTTTGACATGCATTTCAGGCTGCGAGGACCTGGCGGGTCAGTTCCTGTCTCAGGAGATTGACGGACAGGCACTGCTTTTGCTTAAAGAGGAGCATCTCATGACCACCATGAACATCAAACTGGGCCCTGCCCTCAAGATCTGCGCTTCCATCAACAACCTGAGAGACTGAAGAGGGACGGGAGGCGGGGTGGGAGGTAGTGGGGTAGTGAATTATTTTTGTTTGTTTTGTTTCCTGTACCAGCATAAGAGACGTTATGTAGGATGAGGAGAGCGAGCAGTAGTGTCTGAATGATGGGGAGAAGAATTCAGTTAGCCTTTATCAATTACACTTACAGTGGAAGAGTGACCTCCGTTAGAATGAGAGACTTATGAAGATGACCCAGAATTATGGGGCTGTGTCTGTCAAGCCTTTTCAATCATATGTCAGATGGTCCTAAATCGGGTGTCAGCTGACCTACAGCTACACCATCGTGGTGTGACAGGAGTTTGGCACGGTTGATTCTACCAGCAGTACACTCCTGAAAAATAAAGGTGCCTTGGTGGTTTTGGCCTATATGTACTACAACAGGAGAAACCTTGAATTAATTAAAGAAACCTTTACAACTTTACATTATAAGGAGGTTTTCTGAACTTTATAGAAAATGGTTCTTGAGGGAACCAAAAGTGTTTGTTCTGTGGTATTGCTCCAAAGGCCCACCTTTATTTTAAAGAGTGTAGCTTGTGTTGGGTAACATATGAAGGAAGGGATTGGGGTGGGGGGATCTGTGTTTGGACCTTCGACAGCTTCCACAGGGAGAACGGTATCACAGGGCTCAGAGAGAGAGAGGAGTAAGATTTGCAGTGACTTTCCTGGACGTTGAATGTGCTAATACGTTTTTTTTATATATATATATATTTGTCCTGTGAGTTGAAGCGATGATGTATGAATGTGTTTATGTAGAGAGACTCTCGGAAGACGACTGTGGGCGCTTGTGTTTGTCACTTATGTCGGAGAAATGTAATCCGTGTGTGATTGTTGATGCGATGACTGAAGGTAGTTAGTTTTGCCCTTATAGTGCAGCTGACCAGTAGAGTCAGACCCTGACTAAGTTGCCTTACTCTGTACGGTAGTGCTTTGTGTAGTGTCAAGGGCGTGGGGATGATTTCCTTCCACAGCGGTTGCAGTTTCGCCAGCGTCACTCACTGCATCTAAGCAGATTTAAAAGAATAGTTTGGCCAAAGAAAAGAAAAATCACAATTTTTGCCTAGTTGATCAAAAGCAAGACGTGTCTGCTTCCTTTTTCACTGAAGCTTCAAGACTTAGCATCCTGCAAACTGCATGCCTAAAGCATCCCTTGCCTCAAACTGCATTGAGTTTATTTCACTTAGACCTGCTTATGTGGTTTCTGTCACTGTATGGCATGGCTTCTTCTAGGTAGGGGCACTATGGTAACTATGTAACATCACAGTACGTAAAGACAAGGGGGGGGGGGGGGGGGGGTGCATGCGAGAGAATAAAGTGCACAAATATACATTATTAAAACACTATTAAATCCTAAATAGATAAGTTTTAGTTATAGTCAGCAAATAACAAAAAGAAAGTAGCATTAACTGCACAATCTCTGTTTTGTTGTTCTGAGCTATAATAAAAAGGAGGTGGCCAAAAACAGTACTAGTGCAATTAGAAATATTATTAAAACCTACAAATGCATATTTATTTTTCAATGTTTCTTTTACCCCACTGCACTCAGTCCAGTTAAATATGCCAAATTATACTGCCTTGAACAAACAAGTGTAATGAAAATGCAGGTGTTATCCACAAGATGCTCAGAAAAGCATAAGGTCGTGTGATGTAATTTGTCACAGTAACTGAAAATATTGTCTTATCGCCGATTTCTAGCTGCTCCTGGTTTATGTATATATATATATATATATATATATATATATATATATATAATTTTATTTTTATTTTTTTATATATTTTACTGTGATTCTGTTGATTTTTATAGACAGCAGTTTATCATACAGGTGTGTTTGAGCTTGCTATGTTGGTCTGAAGTCTTAACAATGCTCAATGCTGTTTGAACGCCAACTGGCTGGGTATAAGCTTCTGTTCCTTGTTGGCTCCATTAGCCATGTAGCTGAAGTAAGTCATGCTTCATCAGTTAGGCAGAAATTGTGTCCTTTAGATTTTTTGCCAAACTATTTCTTTAAGCAGTAAACATGGTCAGACTGTTACTGTGGCACATGTTACTGTTTCTGTCCAGGATCCAGACCATTGAAATCTCTTGTCTTTGAAAACTGGTCAGCGGAGAGGTGGGGAAATGCAGCTGCTGTGAAGGAAGACAGTGAGTAAAGAGACGCTCTGCATTTCATCTCGATAGTCAGTATTACTTTTTTTTTTTTTTTTGAAGATGTTGAAAGGTGTCAGATGTCCAATCATAGATCACATGACACAAGACTATTTTTTTCTAAATTAGCTAATGGTAGGATCTTTATGTTTTTCATTTGTACTGAGAAACAAGAATCATTACTTTTCTTTTAGGGGTGGGGGGCTGTTCATTTTAAACTTTAAGTAGGTAAGTATCAGTAGTTTGACCTGCAAGCTTAGGTCAAGGGTGACAGAGAGGTAAACACCTGGAATGACTCTGGGGGTGGTTGTGAGCTGGCCAGAGCTGTTATAGTGGGCTAGTTTCTTTGTATTCAGATATACCAATAAAACAGGTGCTAAAACAATGATTTCTGCTGTTTCTGTATGACTGTGTGTATTTTTCTCTTGTTGGTTTAAAAAAAAAAGGTCACAAAGGAAAGTGCTGTCTGAATTGCCAACATACCAAACTCATACACTAGAGTCCATAACTATTATGAAGGCAAACATTATATACAGCCTGGTGTAAATATTCCGTATATGATTAAATCAGCACATTTAGTGAATTTAATATATTGTGTATCACTATTTCAAACCCAAATAATGCAGAAAAGGTCTTCCTATAGTTCTGGGTGTTTTTATATTTAAAGGGAATTCCACCAATTTTTCAAAGCTTCTGTGTAACTTGCATTGAACAAAGTCATTCAGAGTGGTTTGATGTGAAAAGGGTGCACTGCAGTGAAACTTGCCAACACCATCTACAATTGAAGTCACCTATTATTCACTACTATATTTACTATCTAAAATAACCAGTTAACTTTATCTGAGTTACTGTATGTAACATATGTAGTGATGGTTTAAAAAACAGCTTTCCACATCAGACCACTCTGAATAATGTTGTTTTCATATTAACCTTCATATTTATAATTGATTTGGCAGTAGAATTGGTGGAATCATCTTTTAAGAGAAAGTTAGATGTATTTGCACTTTTCCAAATAACTACAAGAAATCTTTTTCTCAGTCCCATTTTAGTCTTTGCAGTCGGTTCTGTTTTGTATGTTCAACATGAGAACTTCTTTGTTGTTCCTTACCCCTCTCGCTGTGGAGCTTAGCATTTTATGACCCAGGGAAAAGTTGTTTTGGTACCAACTTTTAATTCTACTTCAGTTATTTCGCTTAAATTGCTGCTAGTAAAAGAAGCAGCACAAACCAGCATGGCTGGTCACCCGCAAACCACTGCATGTTTATTTTGAGTGTTGGCTTGCTGGCCAACCCGCATGAAAGTGCTGGGTGACCGCTAAACCAGCAGCTGGTCTGTGCTTTCTATTGTTTCAGCAGGGCTAGCAGCACTTTCCTGCAGTCGATGGGTTTAGGCTCTTCCACCAAGCTCTGAATTAGCCAGCAGGTCTTCTAATTCACAAGCTTAAAAATGAATGAGTGATAGTTTTATTTCCTCTCATCAAAGAGAAGTACATTCACATTTATGGCACTGGAGTTAAAAGGCAATGTGACCCATTGAGATGAGTCTTAATGCCTGACTGAATAGAGCTGATCAGATAATAGGGTAATAAAATCTCTCAGATATTCCACTTTAGTCACATTATCTGAAGTAAAGATGCCCATCTTTGTGTTCGTACCACCGAGCAACCATCCATCAGAATGGGGAAAAAGCATAAACATAAAAATATCTAAAAATGATTTAGGAATATATTAGCTATCCCTGATTCACTTAAAAGGCTGTAAACGGGTTGAATAAATCTTAATTAAATACAGGTCTTTTTCCACACGTCTCTCAGTCCTTCAGTGCCACTTGTTTCTGTAATCCCATGCAGTCATCCCCACAATGTAGTGTGATATTTCTGTTAGCATTATCCAAACAGAGGGGGCATCTTTTCATTCAGTCTGAGGCAGTGGATATAGGGCAGCGGTGTCAGATTCATCTTTTTGTCTGTGCAGCTGTTACCCAAGGCTAAACCATCATGACCTAATTCAGAGTTTTCTTATTGTCCCCTGGTACAATTGATGGTTTGCCCTGTTCTGGGCTCAAAAAACAGTGTAGCTGTTGGACTCTCCATATCCCGCCTCCTGCAGGTAGCGCTCGATGTTGATTGGCTCAGGCACTCGGAGAACAGCCTTGTCATTGGCACTTTTCTCTCCTGATTGGAGCTTGCGGCTGATCTCATTCAATGAGGCACGATCTTGTTCCTTCCACTGACAGCAGCCTCTGATGATGGAGTGGCTGGAAAATAAACGGGAAGAGATGTTACTTCATGAAATGTTAGCTATTTTTATATATGGATATAGGGGTATGAAGACCCCCAACATATAAAGTAGTGGAACTGCGTTCTCTGGAATGATAGAACACCATCCAAAACCTTTGGGGTGGATTGGAGTGATGTTTGTAATCTAGAACTGATTATCCAGCATCATTATCTGTGCAGTTAAGGCTGAATGCAATCAAATCCTTACAGCAATATCTAGCATAAAGCCTTCCCAGACGAGTAGAGACTGTTGCAGCAGCAAACTGAGGACAAACTGCTTATTAATACCCTTGATTTCAGAATAAATGCTGAATTAGGAGGTTTTGCAACACCTTCTACGCCCAAGTACTGCATTATATGTCTATTAGCAAGTCATTTATATTCAGCCACACATTGTGCACCTTCATATTTAAAATGTAGCACACTATTTGGTGTAGAAGCCGTAGTTCCATGACTTAGTGCACTAAAAAGGGAGTAGGGAGTATTCAGCCATAGGTGAATCATGGAGTATGAAATGAAGAAGCAGTTTAATTGGGGTTTAGTTTAGTTTAGTTTAGTTAGTGGTTTGAGTGATATTTACAGTGCATTCGAGCAGTTGTTCGGTTTCTTCAGGGTCTTCCCTCTCTGGTGATACTGAAGAAGTTCCGTCACAGGGATCTCTGCAAATGGAGCCTCACCTGCAGAAGAAAAATAGAATGTAAGACAGAAGATACAGGGAGACAGTGAGTGAGAGAGAGAGAGAGAGAGAGAGAGAGAGAGAGTGTCTGGGTTTGTGTGCTTTATTTTACATTTAAAAATACCTCACTGTCCTCACTTACCAAGAGTCACCATTTCATACAACAGCAGCCCAAAAGACCACCTGGCAAGAAAGAGAAGAAATCAAAAATTCTATTACTAGACCAGTCTTGCTACTGGGGTTTAAAACCTATGTTCATCAATTCAGATGCATAGGAAGGTGGAAACTTAACTACACTGATTTATTAAACACTCAAATATAATAATATCAAATAAAGTTTGCATTCACATCAGAAAAGAAATATCATTTATATAATACTGAATCACACAAAAAAAATTAAATAAATGGTACTGAAACTAAAATTCTGGTAAAAATGTGAGATTTCATTACGCATTTCCTAAAAATCAAGTCCAACTATTTTGAGCCCAGTCATCTACACCCCCGATAGACCATGGTATGGTTTGGCCCAGTGAGGTATGGTATTGTCTGGCGTATGGAATAGTATGCTATGGTACGATCCAGCATCATATGGTATGGTATGCTGTATGGAATGTTATGGTATGGTGGGATATGGTGTGGTATGGTGTATAGAATGTTATGGTATGGTGGGATATGGTGTGGTATGGTATATAGAATGTTATGGTATGGTGGGATATGGTGTATGGAATGTTATGGTGTGGTGGGGTATGGTATATGGAATGTTATGGTATGATGGGATATGGTGTATGGAATGTTATGGTGTGGTGGGGTATGGTATATGGAATGTTATGGTATGGTGGGATATGGTGTATGGAATGTTATGGTATGATGGGATATGGTGTATGGAATGTTATGGTGTGGTGGGGTATGGTATATGGAATGTTATGGTATGATGGGATATGGTGTATGGAATGTTATGGTCTGGTCTGGTAGGGTATCCTATGCTCCAGCATGGTATGGTATGGCATGGTTAGGTGTGATGCATCGCAGTCTACTTTTTTGTTTCTATCACAGCAATGAGAAAGATGGACATACACATCAGTCTTCTGGCTGGCTGGTCTCTTGGCCAGTATCTCAGGGGCCTGCCATTTCTTCTGTCCGGGATCCTCTATGTAATTGGCACCCTGATTTTTTCTGGTGTAGACACCGTGCAACCCCCAGAGTTTGGCTGTCAACATGCGGCTGACCAGTACACTCCGTGCCTTGACATTACCGTGAATAAGACTTTTAGAGTGGAGAAACTCCTGGTAAGAGGACAAGGAGGAACATGAATCATGGTGAGTATATCTTGCTATGACTGAACATGAGCAGAATAGAAGGAAAGATGAATCTCTTACCAGAGCAGAGGCCACCTGTGAAGCCATTGTGAAGATACGCTTTTCTGTCATCTCACAAGCATCTGGGCCTGTGTTTCCCTAAAGGAAGCAGACTGGTGTAATGTCAGTTTGAGAACCTGATAGCAATATGCACATATTCCTATGTTATAGGTCCACTGTGTTTCCAAAGGGTATCTGTTGATGCTCAGTTCACACTCTCTACCATCATTCATCATACATCTGGATAGTGAACCATTCTTAACAAAGCAGTGACATTACCATGGTAGTGATATGGTAATGTTTATAGTACAAGTGTATACAGTGCAGCAAAGTTCTCAGCCTAGAGGTGTCACTGCTAGGTTTCGAGGGGGTTACCACCCAAGAATATCCAGCCAAGAGTGTGGTCAGAAACAAACCTCAACAGATGAGCTACAGCTCTAACAATACATTAGGAAGGTGCAGCTACAAGGTCTAATGAAGTGGACACCTGTTGTATATCTGTTCTTCCTTCAACGTTCAGTTCTGTACCTGTCTGCATCTCCAGAGGAAGCCAAGCAGGTCCTGGTTCTCCATCTCCTCCATAACTGTGATCAGGGGAGCGCGTAAGGAGACTACACCTACGAGCTCAGGCAGGAAGGGGTGGGGTCCCAGCTGAGACAGGAAGGACGCAAATCCCAGGAAGGACTGGCACTCAGTGGCACTTGCCGAATCTGAGAGAGAAAGAGAGAGAAACGAATAGAAGGTAATGAAAGATTCTTTCCACTGTTTAGAGGTCAGTCAGCAATAAAGGTCTAACATCTTCATTACTGCACCCCCGTAGTACCACTGAGACAGAATCAATAATACTATTAAAACCTGTAGAATCAAGCATACAACACTGAGAGAACATAACCAGAAAGAAATAGGAGATAGGAGTGAGAAGGAGAGCTAAAGCTGGGAGAAGGGGCAGTTTTGAGGTGGTCTTTGAAGGACATTGCTGCTTTTCTATTTGATCTGAAGGCAAGAAATCCCAAGGTTAGTCGTACAATACTAATACTGATGCATTTCATAGCCTTGTGAATGGTTTGTGGTTATAAGAGTGTGGACATCAGTTTTCAACAGTGCTTTTATATTCATATTAATTATTATTACCATTATTTTATGAAATGAAATAACTCTCACTCTATCTGGACTGTGCCCGGAGTGTCTTACCATTCAGCACCCGCAGCACAACGTTTCTGTTCTCCATGCGGGCTCTGTACAGAGACACTGAGCTGTCAGACTTCACAGAGAATGAGGACTGGAGCGCAGTCACTCTGTTGAATTTTTCGGGCAGACGCTGGCGTGGGAGCTCCCTGGGATTCGCCAATGCAGAGCCAGCAGTTCCGAAGGAGCCACCGTCAGAACTGAAGGCCAAATTATCCACACCAAGTGAGGGCTCGGGCTTGTAGGAGGCGCGGGCAGGGGTCGCTGTGTTGAAGGTGAAGTAGGAAGGTGCAGTGTCCAGTGCTATACTCTCTCCCTCCAGAGCGTTCAGACCCAGAGGAGCTGCACAGAGAAAGACAGAAATAAGAGAGAGGCTTTAATGGGTCTATGACCCAGCCTGAAAAGCAGATTTGAGCAAGGCAATGCTGTCTTTTTTCATTTATGTGCTGCACACATACATGTTTTTGTCACATTAGGACTAAATCATGTAAATGCCTTTTCTTCTCAGTGAACAGCAAACTTCTCTAGGCTGAATAGCTGGATGTATGTAAATGCACTTGCTTTTGTGTAAATGTTCTTATTTAGAATCAGTGAACGTGGTTTGCAGTTGAAGAAGAGATGTAGAGAACTGTCAAGCTCTATAAGCAGTTTAACTGACTTAGTACTTCATGTGAGCAGGCAGCCCCTTCAATGTGTACACTTCTTTAAAGAACATACTTTTAAATCACATGTGAGTTTATTAACCGCTACACAGTACAATAGGATATGAGCTGTAGTCACTACAGTTTGTCTACATGGTTCTCGCCAACCACCAGTGAGGATTAAGCTCTGTCTCCATAAAGAAGCAATATGAAGTTACTGAAGTTAGTATGCTAACCAGTTAGTCCCAGACAAACCTGTCTCATAATATCACTGTATACCTCAAGAGTCAACAGTGAGTCACTGTAGTGTTGAGTCCAATCAGTCTAATGAAAGGATGAAGAAGTTAGCGCTGCTCCAGTGCTGTTTTCTAATCTCTAAGCTGCCGGTTAAATCGTTTAAGGATATGTAACCAATGAACACAACAGTAAACACAATGATGGCTGCTGTTCTTGGTAAGCCTCCATTATAACTGCCCACTTCCAGCAAGAATCCACATCCAGCAGCAAACACAGGACGCGATATAAATAGAAGCACAACAAGAGTTGGTGCTGTTTTCCACCACAGGAGACACTGTTGGGAAGTATAGGCATGAGGTTTCTGAACTTTTGCCTGTTTTTTGCTGCTTAGTTTCCATGTGTGAATTGTATTGGCTGAAAAAGTGAATGATATGATTTGAATCTTTAATAATGTTTATTAAACCTAAAATAAAAAAGAAAATAGATAAAATGAATAAACAAACTAAAGCATGATGAGCCTTCTGGATTTATTCTAATAACATTTAGTGTTTTTACTGGTGAAATCACACTTAGTGCTGGGAATTTCTGTAACTTCTAGACAAATATTCATCCCCTGAAGAAGACAGGAGCACTCACCGTCTATGCCTCGAAGGACCCTGTTGTTTTTAGGACGGGTGGTGACGATGCCGCTGTTGCTGGGCAGCAGGCATCTTGCTTTTTCAGGACAGTAGTGGAGCAGCAGCAGAATCACCAGAGTGACCAGGAAGGCCATCAACATCAGCACAGGGACCACGATCACTTCCTGCTCATAAACAGTGATCTCTGCGAGAACAAAGCACAACAGTGAATACAGCAGGACAGGACTGTCAGCACTGTCCTCTTACACAACTCTACACAACTCAGTGCTGATATAGAGTAACTACTACTGACTACTGACCCAAATCCCAACAGAGGACCCTAGAATGACCTAGAATCTTTCTTGATGTGTGAATGTGAAGAACCTTTTTAAGCAAGAACTTTTTTAAGGAAGAACCATTAAAGAAGCAATATGTAAGATAACCTGTCAAATCCATACTTTAAACAATATAAAGCAACATACCACCAGAAAGCTGTGGCATCCACTTCTATTGTAAGGAACACGGAAAAGCACAGTCCAACCTCCTTAATGTTTACTTACCAGTCTAAAAGAAACGTTATGAATTCAGCATCTAACTTTGTCTACATTCAGTAGAAAGCAACCGCAAAAGTAACTCTAATGTCACTTCTTTTGTTTACTGCTGAAAATGAATTTATGACACAAGTGGGTCATGGTCATGGATCTTTTGCCATCGTTCGTTTAATATTCCTTTGATTGCTACCGGTTCTTAGATGATCTGACAGCAGGACCTTCCACATGATGGACATGAGGTTACAATACACTGTGCCGCTTCTTTACCTTTTATGTTAAACTGATTCGACTCTGTGCCACTGTGACTCATTATCACCTCTTGAGGTACAAAGTGGTATTACGAGACAGGATGGGCCGGGGCTAGTTAGCTTGCTGACATCAGTAGATAATTCTTACATCTTGTTTATTTAAACTGGTGAGAAACTTAACATTATGTGAAGGCTCTTAACGGCCTTAAAGCTTTAGATTCTTATAAAGATTCTTCAAAAGATGTATTACATGTACAGACTTCACTCAGTGAACGCTGTGTGGCTCCTTTTTTAAAGAGAGTTTATCTTTACAGTTGTACAGAGTTTTAATATTTATACTTTTATAACCGCATACATTTGTATTACATATTTGTAACTGTATGCTGTATATAACCTCAATATTTGTAATGGAATTGTTCCTCTATCCACAAAAATATTTAAAAAATTTAGATTATATAGCTTATTTTCTTCCAACGTGGTAACATCAAGCAAAAAAAACACACTCTGCACTAAAATTTGAAAAATGGCATATCTTGGTGTGTTCACTGCGTGTGAAAATCAACAGGTCGACCAGGTGTGCATAAGACTGTTTTATCTCATCAGAGTTCGCAGATTTGTACTGTGTTGGAACTTAATGTTGACTTTTCCCATCTAGTGGAAGTTCCTGTACAGCTTGTAGCCTCTGTGTAATCTAGTCTAACTCTTTCTGATAGTAGATGAAAAGATAGAAACCTCAGAAAGAGAAATGGACTGAAGGTGTTTAGTAACAAGGTTTACTTACCACAAAGTTTGTCCCCAGCCTTACACGCCGAATACTGACTCGCTGCTGTGGACGCCATCCTGCAGAAGGAGTGTCATGCTTTTAATCACACTGGGATATGAAAAATGCGCTGGTAAGGCAAACAAACTGGACAGATGGCTTTGGCTTTGTTGGGGATGTGGTTATGTGGAAAAACAGGAGTTGCCTCCTGTTTGCATTTGTACACATTTTTACTTTATGTTATCAGTTTATCTCAGAACAATACAGATTAGGATTTTTTTTAGAACAATTGCTTGTTCTATTCATTTCTGTTGTTTCATACACACTAATAAGTTATAAGTGTAAATCTTATGATCTGTAATAAGAAGTCATTTAAGATGATTTATTATCATATTATGTATTATATATATAAATACTGTGTGTTCTGTCATTTATTTTCCAACCTGTACAGTTTCACATATCATTCTAAATGCATGTTTTTTAAATATATATTTTTTATTTTATATAGCTATGAGATTGCACAGGGCAATTACACATTTATCTGTAACAAAAAAAAAGTAAAAAAAAAAATATATATATATATATATATATATATATATATATATAAAAGAAAGAAAGAATTTGCCGTTTAATAGTAGATTTTATGTATACTGATTATGAAATATGGGATTGTGTAAATAAAAATTCTTTGGGTAAAGCATGACTGTTATTTTATTCTGGTCTAATGCACATCATTTTACAGAAACAGTCACAAAAATGTATCACTGTAACAATTTATTGATTAAACAAAGCAGTTAAGAAGTTGAAATATAAATAGCACACATTCAATTAGACAATAAATAAATAATTGTTATTTGATCTCATTACCATAGCAGATACTGTTGTTAAAGATGCCTGGCAAAAACAATCTAATAACATTAACACCAAACAGATGTATAATGTCATTTTAATGTCATTTCAATAAAAAATTAAAAAGTATTTTAAAAAAATCAAACTAAAATTGGTAGCTGCTTTGGGGTACACATTTACTTCAAAAGGACTTTCACTGGTTTATTCAATTCTAATGATCTCATTCCAGTCTGTTGATGGTGTGATCTGTAGGCCTGCATGCGGTTGTGTTGTTGCTTTGAGTGGACTGTTGTCAGAGAAACTGAACAGAGAGATTGTGTTGTGTCGTATTGTTATGTGGGATATATTAGTATGTCAGTTTTAGTGCATGCAGCAACATACCTGTGGCTACCTCTTCATGCAACAACATCAAAGCAGTGCCAACATTTGGAGATATACTTTACAACACAAACCACTGCTCTGTAATGTGAGGCTGTGTGAAATGAGTTTGTTTAATACAGCTGATCAAATCTCATCTACCTGTTTTAATCTCATGTACAGTCCCTAGTGCACCAACTGCCAGACAGCAGAACCACGTTCATGTTCCTGTAGAGCTTTAAGTAAAAAGCTTAAACATCACAGGATCTTTTGTCTTCCTCGTGCTGGAGCGCAGGAATAAAACTCCAGATTACCACACAGTCCGACATCTTCCTGTAAATTAGTGTTCAGATTAAATCTAGTTTAACATGGTGAATTGTTTGTTTGCTGAGTGTGATGGCGTAACTCTGTGTTTGGTTTGTAAAGCCGAGCTGGCAGGGCGGAGTATAATTGCTGATATGGTGTAATAATGTACAGCACTGTGCTGTCCTGTAAACTGGCTGTGTTTACTCACTTACTGTATGACTCAGAGAGACAGGACACGTTTGTGTTGTTACAAAATCCCAGTCATGGGACTCTGTTCTGTTTTTAACCTCAACCTTGTCCCTTTCTCTAACCTTGCCTCGACCCCAGGTTTTCCTGTTATGGTTTTGTTCACCTGTGTTGTGTTTGCCATTTTCTTTCATCTGTATCACCTTTGTTTTACACTGAGCAGACCAGCAGTTCAGGCGAGTTAGTTAAGGTTAAAATAGGCGTAAGTGGCCTTAATGACTAAGTGAAAGCGTGACAGTTGGCAATAGGTGTGGCTTTTTAAGCATCTTCTAAATGGCTGTCCTTCTGGGCTTCTCAAGCAGCTGGTTCACCAAGAATGATGTGAGAAAAAGCACAAGTGTCTACAAGATGAAAACAGATTCAGGGGTCATAAAAGAAGTGGTGAAAATTAAACAAGCAAACAGATCACACCACTGATCCGATTTTGTCTTAAACTGGCTACAACAGCTGAAGACCACGACAGTCGCTGATACTATAGGCAAGGAACAAGAAAGCCTTTCTCCTGTGGGAACAGGCGCACCAAAACAAAACTTTTTACTGGTTTTCTACTACGTTTTCTCTGATGAACCTGTTTTTGAACCTGATGCTCCTAAGATGACATTGTCTGCCTGTTTTCTAACACATGCCATTAATCATAATAATGATGCCTTAGTTTGTCCCTACACAAAGATCTTTTTGTGTTTTTCAAGTCATCTTTTCACATAACTGATGTATGTGAGCTTATATATGTTTAAAGAAGAAAACAGTGGTTACACAAGAGGCTTCCATAATAATAATAACAATAATAATAATAATAATAAGTACAGAAAAGAAACCAGAACTATGAGATTTAACTACAACTAAAACTATTAAAAATACATTTAAAACACTAAATGCTCAGTCCATTTTATTTATTTATTTCTAATCAAAATGAAAACAGTGCAAAACACTAAAGACAATTTAATAATTACTACCATTTAAATTACTTAACATAGCAAAAAAAATGATAATATACATTCAATAGTGATTTAAAAATGATTGCACATGTAGTTTATGATATAGAAGAGAATTGTCATTAAATCAGGAATAGGTCGTCTGTGACCTGGTCCTGTACTATGACTTCTAAAACCAAATTTGAACATATTAAATAATATTTTATTTGGAGCAAAAAACCTTTTTCCAGTATAAGCTAAATTCACAGTGAAACAACATTACAGTTCAGTGCTGAACTTGGCTTGGCCTGGAGGGCTACTTTTAACAGAAGCAGTTCCATCGTTACCCCCATCAATCCATGAATCGTGTACCACAGGTTTTTTGGGGTGGAGTGGGTTGAGTTTGACATCTCCATTACAAAAGCACCAATCTAGGTAACGGCTAGCTGGGTGAAACCAAAGTGTCGGCCAGGCTTGTTTTTGTCCTCTCGCCTTTTAGAGATCAGTTTACAGAGGATGAAGTCCAGTGTACACAAACCTCAGTAATGAAAGGTGGCAAAATGCAGGTGAGTTCAGAGGAAAGGTGCCAAATTTAATGTGACTGATTACGAGACAGTTAAGTTACACTAGCAGCCAAAACTTGTTCCTCACAGTCTTAAAGATATTTTGTCCCAAATGCTCAACCAAATGCATAAACACCTGAAACACAAGTTTTTTTCTTAGAAATACAGAAGCTGTAAGTTTCAAAGCTGGGACTTGTTTCCATAACAGAAGTTTTTAATGTAAATAAAACATCCAGAATAGCAGCTCATGTGTGTCTCCTCATGAGCTCTCAGCTGCTCGAGTGAGTGCATAAAGCCAAATGAAGTCAAAGTCGTAGCAACTTTAAAAAAAATCTAAATATGCGTCTCACAGTAGTTTTTAATAGTTGTGATGTCACTATTATTGTAAAAAGTAGAAAACAGTACAAAATGAGTAGGTGTGTCCAAACTTTTGACTGACACTGTAGACCTTGGGGGTAAAGGCAATAGGATCTCATCTCACGAGGTAACCAAATGCGCAGTGAAGTCAAGGGACGTTCTTAAATTCTTATACGATTCTGTCTTCAGTGTTTTATTCTTTCCAGGAAAAAATACATACGAGCATCACATTGTCTGCAACAGGATGTTTTTTCAAGGATGCAAATGTGGTTCTGCCTGGTTCCTCTCACTCAGTTGGACAAATAAACATAAGAGAAAAATAACAACTGACAGTGCAACATGATCAAGCGTATTTAGCCTCACAATGACGAACACACCCCGACTTAGAGCCTCCACTTACAAACCAGCTGCTAGTCTGCACTGCTGAGCCTGTTTTTTTTTTTTAAAACATCATGTCACTGATGTCTTAATGTGTAAGTAAACATGTCTATTTCAGACACACAGAAAACTTTTCCTGTCTGTTGTGTACATGGTACAATGGTTAAACCTGTCTTTCTGCATATTACCAAAGTAACACAGTACACACCTCTCTCTCTCTCTCTCTCTCTCTCTCTCTTTCTCTCACTCAAAGCAACTCTGATTTCTCAAATACAGTAACATTCCCAGTGACAGCAGTCCCTCACACTGCCTGATATTGTCATGTTCAATTACATTTCCAAGATGAAAACATAATTTTTACTCCTTACATTTTCATTTGGACCCTCAAAGTACACTGTACACAGAAAACAGATACTTTTAGATGTTTTTCATTTAACAAAGTACAGGCCATGTAAATGTAGCCTTGGAGTTGCAAGAAAGACCCATCATTTAGATGGAAATGTATTATTTATACACAATACAATAAAGTACCAGTGACAGTTTAGGGCCTTTTGTTTTGTGTACAAAGGCCGAGGCACATTCTCCTAAACAACTGAAAAGTTGAATTCATTGATTCATTGATTTATTCAAACACCCTACAAAACTGATGTAATTGTAATATCTGTCCAGGCTCTCACATTTAACAGGATAAAGTTTTGAAACAGGACCCATAAACGTATTTAAAGTACAGCTTCTCTGTAGATTTATTCCTCAGATGTGTGGGCTAGGACATCATTCCAAAAATACTTTTATCATTTGTTCTATCAGTTTTGCAGATTTGAGATCTAAACAGTTTTTCTAATGTGATGGTTTCCTGGACCCAGATTAAGCCTAAGCCTAAAAGAATTTTCAGCGGTGATTCACTATTGTTAGTGCAATTTAGTCCAAAGCTTAAGTCCAGAAAAAACAACCCGTTTATGTTAAAGTACTGCAAATCAACAAGGATTTACTGACAATTCACTGAAAATGTCTTGTAGACCTTTGACAAACAGTGCAGCTCATTTAGGCGTAAAGGTTTCTTCTGTCTTTTATTTTCAGCTGGAAAAAGTGGATAAACTGCTTTTTACATGTGAACCTATTTCATACAGGCAGATTTTAAACACAGCTACACTCAGAATTGCTGTGTTAATGTTGCCTGATGCAAAAAAATGTGGTGTTAACACGACACTGTATAGAGTGTACACACACTTGCTTACCTGGCTGTATGTGTGATCACCTTTCAGTCTCAGTTAACCTTCATTCAGCATTTTCCTCTCAGATTAGTTCTTCTTACAGTCCAGCAGAGTTCTGCTCACACTAGAACACTATAGTGTGTATCCCTCTCTCTCTCAGCAGTACTGTATCCCTCCCTCGCACATTAAGCTTTACTGTTTGGTCAGGTCACACCTACACCTGACGTAGCCCCGCCCACTCCACTTACAAACTCCGGCAGCTCATGACGTGGTCAATTATTAACTCCATTTGTCTTCATGACCTACGCATGCAATCATCTTTTTTTTAGTCTCTTTGTCTTCCTTCGCTACAGACTGCAGACTAATCCCTCGCCTTGCTGTCCTTCTGTCTCCAAATACCTCTCACACCTCTTTTCTTCTCTAAATCTCTCTCTCACTCTCTCTCCAGTGGTAAAGTCCTGTCATCTCTGATCTGGTTTTCTTGATTCCAGGATAAGACCGTCCTCTGAATCCAGGGTCCTATTGTGTCACATAAAACTGGTCCCCCCACCTTTCCTCAAGTTCCTTTTTACATGCTCTTCTTCTTTTTCTTCTAGCATATCTCACATTCCTATTCACTCTGTCTCTCTGCTGCTTCCGTCCATGTGTCAAACTCCAACCAAACCCAGACTGGAATTTCCAGCTTTGTAAACCCAGCAACAGGGCACAGATCCACATGAAGCACAGAACCTGCCCTCAATCACTGCTGACAGAGCACAGCTGCTACTGCAAACGCTTTATTGCATAAACTTTTATCTACAATGCAGACAGAGTCATTTGACTGAATTAAGGTTCAGGTGAATCTCCTCGCTGATCAAAGAAAAGCAGAAATTCCCACAAAGGCACATTTACACAAGAACACAAAAGATTCTTCACTTTTAGTGCAAGTTAATGTTAATAGATTTTATGCCAAGCAATTTGGTCCCCAAATGAAAAGAAGATGGAGGTACTTTTTTTTTTTTACTGTTCATGGCAGAAAACGCGCATCACATTTTGGCTGTGGGTTTGTCGGGCTGAGGTCCCAGCCACTTCTCTCCTGAAACAAATGATAGAACAGAATTCTGACTTAGCAAATTCCTCTTTTGCTAAATACATGAAAACAAGAAACATTCATATGCCTAAAAACAACCAGTTGAAATCTGATATTCACCTATGCAGTGAGCCATGAGCTCAAACCTGTCTGAGCCGAAGAACGCCTCCTTCTTTCCATTCACGTGACACACACTCAGAGGAAATCCAAACGCCTGCAGAGATAAATAAATAAGCACAAAAGCTTAATATAGAAAAGTAATTGTGTTTAGAAAACACAAGAAAGTGAAAAGAAATGTGAATAGAGATGTACGAACATGGTGCTCCATCGCTGCTGCGGTAACGAGCTTCAGTTTGTCTTTGACTTGCTGGGATTTGGCCAGTTTGAGCAGCTCTTCCACTTCACTAGCCGAGAGACCGGCCTTTACACCTGCCTGAGGACAAGACAGACATCCACAGAGTCAGTGCAACAATCCGATTTTAGTTGTATGTTATGTACAGGATGCGTTTACAACAAGTGGACATTTATTTGGATGAAAAAAAACCCTAATTTTTTCAAAGGACTGTGAGTGTAAAAAAGTGGTTCTACAGAAGGTGATACATTAGTGGCAAAGACCACTAAACTAGAATTAGCGAGCAACAGCATGTCTTCTCTAATTAAATTACCTGTACTGCCTGGTGACTGCAGGATGAAATCTGTTAGCTGGCTGACATTTCAAAAGCCACGGACTGTTCCTCTGTCGGCAGTCCTGAGAAAATCTAGTTTTCTACATTCACAAAATCTAACACCAATGAAAAAAAGGGCTTGGAAAAAAACTGGCAATAAATAAAAATCTGTTTAAAATTAACTAAAAAGTCCCCTTGACTACAGACAACAGTTGGTCTTCGAGGAGTTCTATTAATTATTAGCTTTTTGTACCTTGGCACTGTCACTTTTTGCTGATACTGGTATGCTATTAGATTAATTCTGTGCTTTTAATTCTGCATATTGAGGGGGGCGTCATGTTTCAAGTAGGTTCAAACCTGCAGTGTAGAAGCTCATGGCTACTGTACCCTTAAAAAAATTACTAAAAATCACTAAAGGCCGTCATTTTCACTTTTGCTTGATCTGCTGCCACTTAAACAGTTTAAACACATCTGAGTTCTCATGTTCTCTCCAATCAATAGTAGTGTTTTGATCATATTTAGCTAAAAAAGAATTCAGGGGGTCAAAATGTCAGGGCATCCCTAGAAAACCTGTTAGCCACAGAGGAGGATCTATTTTTTACTTTATTAGAGCCGCCAATGGTTCGTGCAGTTATAGTCTAATGCCAACACAGTAAGCCACGCAGGAACAGGTGCTGGAGTGTGCAGGTTTTAAGTAAACTTTGGCTTTTAATACACAAAGTATAAGGGAATCAGGTACAATCATGCAATACAATCTATTTTGTCTATGTGTTTTATTACCTTCAGCGGAGAAAGTCATTCCATGTTTGAGCACTTTTTTCTGTTTTCCTTCTGTGTGTGACTTTGTCTAGCAGTTGAGCTGTTGTTCTTATTTTGGTTTCCTCCCGCTCTTTCTCCTACTCTCTTCCTCTCCTTACGTTCGCATTCACTGTTGGTGCAATTATCCAAGCCTCGGCCCAAACTGTTCCGGAAGAGCCTAAATGACCTCACTCTCTCTGGGTGAGTAGGATGGCCTATCCCTTTCTGTCCAATATTTATTGTGATGCTAGTCAAAGCAGGCATGACAACTGGGTAAACCCCCACAAAGGTCCATAAGGAAGTGCTTTGCTGAGCCCGGTGTACAACAACCTGACTGGCCTGCACTGTCCTGGCTTTAATCTTATTTTTCAGATGAGCTGGAATGCCAACTGATAGCCAGATCCTATCACCCAACACTGAGAACAGATCTACAAGGAGGAGGTTGTAGAGTGTACACACATTCTGGTTGAAATCTGCTGTTCTCATTGCATGCAGGGGTCGTTCCTTTGCTACAGCTGGATTAGGTGTTTTATTCAAGAGCATAATGTCAGCAGCCAGTGAATCAGATTGAACACATGACCTTATTGCTATATATACCAAGTCCTTTGACAGCTGGCTTCTACCAACACATGCCACACATTTAGCTACGGGGGTGTAGGGAGGGGAGGGGGGAAACACTGGTCTGATCTCAGGAGCGGAGCAGGAGCAGGACAGGCCTCAGGTCTGTGCGGACTGTACCTCTGAGAGAGACCCTGGCTGAGTTATATCCTGGTCGGTGCTCCAGATTCGGTTCCAAATTTCTCTTGACACTTTCTCCACCAGAACATCATCTTTCTCGGAGACGGCTGTCAGAAAACGCATAGCGTTCAGAGAACCTGAGAGAGAGAGAGAGTCAGAGAGAGCGCGAGAGAGAGTGAGACATTTTATTTTTTAATGATCAAACATACTTTTATACTTATTTAAGAATATAACATCTTTCCTACTGTCCTTTAACCCTTTCTTTCTGATTCAAATTGTGGAGTCGGCGAGGAAAGCCAGGGGGTATGGCGGGGCATTGTGAGGCAGGTAACCAGAAGTGGAAGTGTGTGTTTATTTAGCTTTGAACTGAAGTTAAAATGATACTGTAGCTAAAAAGTCATGGAAAACAAGACTGCCCAAAACATCTTTGGTGACTTCTGTTATTTTATTGTTGCAACATATTTAGACCAATGAAAAAACTCCAAAATGGCTTAGAAATATTTTTGGTTTCACTGACATTAAAAGTCAAATATGTTGTTGCGCTCTCTTGTAAAGTTGTCGTTTTGGCTGTTTGGTTATCCTATATGTGACGCACCAGCATATCAAGTGAGAAAAAGGAAAAAGAATCCCCTTAAACAGGTTATTACCATAAAGAATGAGGAAGAGTCCCCAGGCTGCTTTCCCTATAGTGTTGTACTACTTGCTCATATTCACCAAGCACTGTTCCTCATTAGGAGAGAGAACCGAGTACCTTTCTCAAACATGACTTCAAAGGGGTCCGCAGGATAGCGCAGTGGTACATTAAAGTACTGAGCCAGTCGCTTCAGGTCTGACATCATGTACACAGCCTTATTCGCCACCATTGCAGGTGGTTTGTTACCTGGAGAAGCAGTAACACAGTCAATGCTGGTAAAGTCACCAGAAACACATATGGTTAAATATACAGGGTGAAAATTAGACAGAAACAATCGAAGACATATGGACAGATCAGCAGGAGAACGTAGAGGCACACAACATTTCTAGAGAACCACAACCTTGCACTGCAAGCACAGCTGATGATGTTCTCCATCAGTGTTGTATCCAGACTGTTTTATATAATGCATTAGCTCTTGCACCTGATTCCCAAACATCCCATCACAATCATACAGGGAATGGATTGTGCTTTATAAAAGTTTTTTTATACCTAATAGGGATACCCATAATCTAATTGTCACATTGTGATGGACTTCAGTTGTGTATTGAGACTTGCCTGACTGCTGCATCACCCCGCCTAGGAATGCAGGACGAAGCTTGAGGTCAATGTTCCAGACATTTCTGTAGCGACACAGTACCTGGACACAAACCATCAACACTGAGCACCTGCATCAACATCATTATCAACACAGTAAAAAGAATTATGTTCAATGGCAACCATAAAGTCTCCACACACAATTTGTTCTCCAATTTTAACCTGATGTCACAGATCGTTATATTACACTGTATGTCCAAAGATGATGATATGATATATTTTCTACTGATTTATTTACTTTTTTTAAGAACAGTACCAACAGCAAGGAGTTGGTAGAAATGCAGAAATGTAAAGAAAACATGGTAAGCCAGTCAGTTGGAACGTACAGTAGGACAAAACAGTATTGTATGTTAATAAAGCTGTCTATCAATGAGCCATTAACTGTACAGGAACTGTATTAAACTTTATTGTGTGGCACAGAATTTCATTATTGTTATGCTCAAACAGAAAATGTTTACTGACTAAAAGCATTTCTACAGATTACAACCATGATGAATGAATGGTGCACGTCATAGAGATAATGAACTAAACACCAGCTATGTTAAAGCATTGTTAACAGAACTACATGCTTTTGAGGAGCTGCTCATGGGTCCAAGATCACCATGCCCAATATCAGTGGTCAGTTAGGGGTGTAAAAATCCCCCCAGCACTGGGATATTGAGCAATGGAGTGGAATTATCTGCATTGAATTTAAAACCCATCCTAATGTTTCAAGTTTATTTGTCATTTGCACATCATGTCAGGACATACATGCAATGCACTGCTTGGGGTGAGGCTCAGATAATAACTCTACAGCAGGGCAGCATTATATATAGTAGTAAAACAGTTAATATAACAATAAATATACAATAATGAAGTAATGTTATCCTGACATAGGACACCTCACTAATGCTCTAGTGATAGAATGCAATCAAACTCTCACTGCAGTACATGACCCAGGCCCGGAGTGGCTTAGAAGGGAGATTCGGGAGGACTCCCGATGGGCCGGCTCATGTCAACCTCGAGTTTGGGTTGTTTGTATGAAAAAAAAATAATTTTGACACGTATCTGTCACTTATCTAATCTTTTTCTTGCATCTTCTTCTAATTCATCTCACAGCACAGCCCCTACATCGCAGTAGATTGGGTGGGTTCTACCATCTGAGGGAATTCCCCCCTCCTACATGTTTAAGTTGGTTCAGCCCACCAGTCGTCTTTTCTGAAGCGGCAAAATGAAACATAGCAACAGAACAGAGCGCAGCGTCAGTCGGTGGTGATGGAGGGCAGAAAGAGGGCAGAAAGAGGGCAGAAAGAGGGCAGAAAGAGGGCAAGTGGAGCCGAAAAGGCCAGGTTAAAAACAAGAAAGGCTTTGGAAGTAGATGCTGCCAAATGTGCGACATTAACAGAGCTGTTCTCCAGAAGACAGTCCTCAGTTACAGCCGGTAAACAGAGATATGGAATTAAGTCTGTACTGTCAGGCTATTGGGCAACGTTTGCAATGACAGCTTAGCGTAGTTTATTTTGTAGAGCCCAGTATACACCATTAATCACAAATATCCAGTTTCAAGCTGAAAATAATAAACATAATTTAGAAGTGTAGTATATTTATAGCCGAACTCATTAAAGGAATGTTTTTGTAGCGTCGGAGCAGCAAACCCCTTCTTGGCGCTACTGATGATCCCGAGGAGGCCGTGTTTACTGAAGGGACAGTCAGAGGACAGTCTAACAGAGTTAGTTATACTCTGTATAATAAATAAGATAGATATTTGTAACGTAAAATGCAACGTGTTATGCGTGTGTTGTGTTAATGCTAATGTACAGAAAAGGAAATTCTCAATAACATTATTAATAAAGTTGAGAAACCAGTGCACTGCTTATAGGAGGCGTTTGATGTTGTAGGTACTAAACATGCGTGTAGTGAATTAAGAGTTTAGTGTAAATCTACCAATAGAGCACCTCTCTGTAGGGAAGAAAAATGCCATTTTATTTATTTGTTTGAATTAAACATGTTTAAGTGAAGTGTTTTCTGTTAGCTTACCAATGTATTCCTGAACGTATACCCAATATAAAGGCGCTGTAAGAGCCAGCTGCTGATTCATTTATTCAGATGGGCCAGATTTGGGCATGAAACTCCCGGGCTGAAAAAGGAGCCCACTCCGGCCCTGACATGACCTAAATATTACATGAAAGGTATTGGCTGGAGCTCCATATCACTCCAGAGAACCCCCCGCCTGTCCCACATACTGATGGGTGAGCTAAGATGCATGACATTGCAACGTTTTTATTTATTTCTGAATCTGAATCTGAATCAGATCGCAAATAAACCGGATTCAAGCGAGTATGAACGCAGTCCACAGTAAACGCGGGGACTGACCTCAAATCCCAGCCACGAGTAAGGAGAGACCACATCATAGAAGAGCTCGATCACTTTTTTGGAGCTTGACATCTGTAAACAAATAACGACGATTATACGTCATGTTACAAGGGCACGGTGTAAAGACGTCATCGTGGCGTGCATCTGTGCACCACTACTTACCGTGCACGAGTGAGCTCGACAGCAAATCTTCCAAGGCCTTTGTGTTGTATTTCGAAGTTTTGAGAGTTCAGAGGACACAGAGGGATGAGAGAGAGAGAGAGAGAGAGAGAGAGAGAGAGAGAGAGAGAAGTGGGTGAAAGTTCAGATGGACACAACTTTAAGTAACAGCACTGCAGAACCGAGACTGCGGACACTCCGGCCGCCCACTCTGCACAAATATCACAGGGTATATAATGTAGAGTGAAAATACGACACCGCCAGCTCAGACTTCACTAATATGCCCGAGGAGTAAAAATATAAACACCAGAACTCAAATATTCTTCATCGTTTTATTACACCAGCCCGTCTGATTGCATACCGCCATCTAGTGTGGCGGAGAGAGAGGCATGCGTTCACAGGGGCTTTATCCACCTGCACGCAGGGCCAGCCCACCTTATGCAATAAAAATAGATTTAATGTTAACTAGATAGATAAAACTAGATTTAATATTAGTAACCTTCCCCATCAACTGCCAAACATAGGACTCTCTAGATGGAGTTCTGCAGGAATTTCACTAATCTCTCAAACTCTGCATTTTATCAAATCCATGCAGGACAGGGATCAGATGAGATCAGAACTGACTGAGATTGACAGTCACAACAGTTTAAGAGGATTGATTTCACATCTATATACTTAACTGTCTAATGCTTGTGCCTCACCACTACCTATGGGCTTATGGGAAAGGGACCTTGAAATAAAAATAAGTGATGATAATTGGAAAATGATATGGCAGAGCTTATAGTCTAAACTATGCTCATTATCTACTTAATTAATTTTAAATGTTAATAGAGCGTATTAACATTTAATTAATAGATAATTAATACAGCGTATCTTACACCAGTCTGTAACCAAATGTAAACTGGATAAAGAAACATTGTTATTGGTCATGTGACAAGAAACAATTCTTTTGGAAAGGGATACATCAACTTTTTTCCCTATGCCTTACATGTATACCACGAGACTGTGTACCAAAAAAAAAGTTTTTACTTGTGAATCCGACTATGTGCAAAAACAAAAACTAGATTTAAAATTTACAAAATTTAAAGAGGCTAATCCTGTATTTCATTTTACTTTCCCTTTTTTGATGGTAAATGATTACAATCAGCAATAATTCCTTTGTACATGATGATTTTCTATCCTCTCCTCGTCCTTCAGAATTAAACAGGCTGTTTTTCTTGCTGTGCCTTATCCAGCCAGGGCTAAGATGAATGAGCGGAGTTAAACTAAAGTTAAACTGCAGCTGCACTAAATAAGCCTGACGTTTGTAAATATGCTGAAAAAGGAAATATGTACAATGTAAGTATGTAAACATGTACTGACACTGTAGGGGCCTTTTATGCTTGTGGGAGCCACAAGCTGGTGTCCGCATAATGTAAATCAGTACATTTTAGGGTCAGGGTATAATTACTGTTAGGTTGTGGTTAGAGCTAGGGTTAGAGTTATAGTTAGTAATACTTAAGGTTAGGGTTACAGTTAAGCTAGTAGTTAAGTTTAAGGTAAGGTTTAGTTTAGGATAAGGTTAGTGTTAGAGTTAGGCTAGTAGTAGTTAAGGTGGTTAGGGTTAGGTTTAGGTTAGGGTAAGAGTTAGACTAGTAGTAGTCAAGTTTTAGGTAAGGTTTAGGTTAGAGTTAGGCTAGTTGTAGTTAAGGTTAAAGTAAGGTTTAGGTTAGAGTTAGGCTAGTTGTAGTTAAGGTTAAAGTAAGGTTTAGGTTAGAGTTAGGCTAGTAGTAGTTTAGGTGGTAAAGGTTAGAGTTTGGTAAGAATTAGAATTCGGCTAGTAGTAGTTACAGTTAGGGTTTGGGTAAAGTTATGGTTAAGGATAGGATTAAGGTTAGATAAAGTTAGGGTTAGGGTTGGACTATTAGTGTTATTTAAGGTTTGGGTTAGTCTGCAGGAAATGAATGGATGTCCTGCCCCACAGTTTGCAGAAACAAGATTGTGTATGTGTTTAGCTCGTTTTGGGTAACAACTGCTCAATTAGGCTTATCACAGAAGCGTTTTCCTAGTTTAGTGTTTTGTACACTCTTGACACTATTCTGCTCCCTTTGCCCCACAGAGTTTCCAAAACAGTTTGAAGGACAATAGAACGAGAAATCATAAACAGTCTTTTCAGGTAAAGGACATTGGTTGATATGACACCTATGTTGTAGGCCCTGATTAACAAAGACATTGTATTGTGTTTAATTATCACAGCTTATTTCAATCAATTATTTTAATTAACAAAATACCAAAATCTCTCAAAATACCAAAATCTCAAAATCTGGATCTAACATTAAAGCTCCATGTTTGCTAAAACAGCTAGCAGGCGATTCATAGAAATCATAGAAATTTCTGTATATATTATTAACCTTTGAACAGCCCTTCAAATTCACTCATAATTAAATTTACACGCAATTTCTCTCAGTTTCCTCCATTTTCCAATTATTTTCTTAATTAATTAATTAATTAATTAATTAATTAATTAATTAATTACCAGTGGACCACCAAGGGTAAACTATTTCTTATAAATGTATTACTTGTTTTCTATATATATTTGTGACGTACAGAGCACGTTTTCCAGTCTTTTTAATTACAGCGCCCTCTGGCGCTCATTACCAGAAACGTACCCTGATTTGATCCTGCATTTCCTTCATGTTTCCACTCCTGCTATTTTAAACCTGCAATATAAATTAATATTTTTTAATATGTGAAATATTTATTTATTAATCTGCTGTATTTATATTTAAATATGTTTTCAGCGGTACAATGGATATAGCGCGGTTATAGGAAGTTGCGTCAACCAATCATATTTTATCTACATGGCTCGGGTAAAGCGCAGCTAGAAGCGGCTCTGTGATTGGCCAATGTTCACGATGATTGACTTTCCCGTCTCCTGCCCCGCCCACCTCGCTGAGCCTAGGAAGTGACTCGGTGAAGAAGTGCAGTACAGACAGACAGACGGCCACAAGCTGAATGTGAGTATTAATGAAAAATAATCTGTATTTATATTTTAACAGTGGAACATAAGCTGATTAATTTGCCTTCGTAGGTCCAACTTATGCTGTGTGCCGTCGCCTAGCCAACTGGACATTTGTTGTCATTTGTTTATGTGATTGATAATCAATACTGCTGATCAGTCTATGGCTGTCATTGCAGTATCAGATTGAGAGCCTGTAAAGTGATTCACCTCCTCGTCTTCCTGATGTTGAGCTCTGTAATCTGAGTAATGTGAGAAAGAGAGACAGAGCCTGAACTCTGTTTTCTGCAGGGGGCTATAGACTAGGAGGAACTCTGTAGCATATAAATGATTTGTTTGTTTGTTTTTTTAATTTATGGACAGAATGTCTCAGTTCAGGGGCTTTACAGTCAGCCACCATGAGATTGATAGCTTTAGTCCTCCCCATTTTCTCTAACTAGATTTAAAAAAGATTTACTGGTGATTTTTTTTACTGCTTCACAGCAGTACTGTGGATACAGTGGATACAGATTGTGTGTTCCTACTAATGATTATGCCAAAAGCAAGCATTCATTTGCATATTTTTCTTGGATGCTATTGTACTGAAATATCCAGTGCTAATCAAAATGACTCTGATCTCTACAGAGATCTACAGTTGGCAGTGCCTCTGTTTTATCAGACTTTTACTGGTTTTTAGGTATTACTGGTTGGTAGGTAAGTGTCATGCAGGCATGTCCTGTGCAGGAGTAGAAATAAATGTGTAAAGGAGTACGGTGTCACTCCTGAGGCCTCCAGGTTGGTTGTGGCTGGAAAGCTCTGTAAAAGTCTTCTTGTTGATACTGAGAAGTGCATCTTAACCAGAGTGTTCTTTATTTGTGTGGACAGAGAAATGTCTCCAGATGAGCTGGTCTACCTGGGGATCCTCGCCGCATCAATACCAGTCGGATTCCTGTTTCGTAACCTGGGTAAGTTGCGGCCCTTGACATTACAAATCATTAAAAAGTCGTGGGAAGCAGAGCAGTCAGTTAAAGTAGCAGTTCAGTAAAAACCTAGTCAGTCAGTGAGACATTCTTGTCTCCTTTTATGTTTGTACTGGTGATGTGAGGCTACTGTAGTTAACAAGTGAAAGTGATGGAAACGCAGTAACTCTGCAAACTTCATCACTGCACATTTGAATCTGACCCAGCAGCAATAGCTTCTGTATTGTGATGTATTTTGAATGTTTTTTAGTTCAGAGAGTGTCTCTGAGCTAGATGTTAGGTAAGGACGGAAGGACATGATTATAATATATTTATAATAAATAATAATTTTTCCACCTGCTGTGGTATGTTGACATTAGATCAAAGCAAGAAACCTTTAAATAGTTTGTTGTTATGAACTGTCCCAAATATGACCTGAGACATTAACTAGTTGAAGAGAGTTTTGATTTGAGGTTGACTAAACATGAATCTGCTTGATTTTTCAAAACTTCTTTATAATTTATTTCATTTGTGTGTCAAGTCATTTATTTTCAAATCATATATTTTTGTAAACAAAGTAATCTGTAGTGTTCTGATGTGAAATTACTAATTTGACTTCTTCAGAGCGAGTCTTTGCAGTAACTTCTTTACAGTAATAGTGATATGCACCACGGGTTGTGATGTATACACCATTTAATTATCTAAAACAACCAGTAAGCCTCCACGTCATGAATGGATTAAATTTTATGGCGGAAGCTTTTCTGTCAAAACTGTCCTACAACCACGTTTAAGGAAATGAGCAATGTCTTGGTAATGGTATTGTGTAATAACTCTCTGTGAGGAAGCTTTCAGAGGCCTTAAATGCTTTAGTTGTCAGATTCCCATCACCTTCATGGTAAACAGATCTGATCTTTTCTCTAAAACAGTCCATTTCAAATTAAACCACTCTGATGTTGTTTACTTGTGCACAATGAAATTATATAATTTAATTAATACACTTTAAAAAATAAATAGTTCTTCTTTAAATACAATGAGTAGACCAGCTGCTGTAGCTAACAAGCCTATTATTGTACATTGTCAACAGGTCCTCCGTTCAAGCAGTGCACAGCGCTCCTCTTGGGTCTCACCATCACGATCGCGACCTGCGGCATCCACACACTGCACTCGCTGTGCACAGTTTTAGGAACATGGCTGATCATCAAGTTCAGCTGGAAGTGAGTGCCATTCTTACAAACCACGGCTATGAAACGAACCAGTCTGTTGCACCATATCTGATCTCGATCACTGTGTGATCACTTGGTTCTTCGTTCCCTTGCAAAAACAACCTGCTGCTGTCAGCTTTAGCAGAAGAGATGTTATCAAATCTGTTTTACAAGCCTGTTACTGTCTGCCCCATTTTCCAGCCTTGCAAGAGTTGTTTGCAAGAGTTCGCTGCCACAACATTTTACATCTTAATGCAACAAATCTGAGTGGCCTCATAACGAGTTAGGACACAGTGGACTGAACTAAAGTAAAGTTTTGGCGATAATGAATTAGTAAAAACAGGATTTTAAAAACAGGAAAAACAGGGCTTTTAATCACCCTCATTACTGGATCTTGTAGCAGTGATGGGTCAAGACCACTAGTCGTGTAGGATTATCTGCAGATATCTGGATAAATGGATAAGTCCTCTTACTCAAAGTTCAAGACAAAACCAAGTTTGTTGATTACAGCAAACATTATAAAAACCTCTATCATTTGATGATGTGGTAAGGATTAAAGAGAACTATTATATTGATTATATCTGTAATTATACATTACTTCTAGAGATGGCTCAGATCTGAAATCAGTTATCAGTATCAGTATCTAGCCCCAAGTAGCCCCCCACTACGCTTGGTAGTGTTAAAAGTAGACAATGTCAGGAAAATCTCCCTTAGAACAGTGGGTCTTATTCATCAGCTATTCTTCAGAAGAATTGTTTGTTCTTCAAACCCACTCATGCAGTGTTCACATTTTAGCATTCACCAGTGTTTTCTCATTAGGGACTGGTTATTAGGTAAGAACAGAATCTATGCGCACAAATAGCGTACAGACAGACATCATGAATCAATAGTGATCTTGTGGGTCCTCGTGTTCTTGACTGACCTCATCTTCCACTGCCAAAGTTGCAGTCCAGTACTCAGGAATCCTTTAGGAACTTGTGTACTTGTTGCACCTCGAAAAGCAAGTATGCATCAGTGGTTGACTTGCCGTCAAGAACAAACAGAAATATCCAGCATTCATAGTTTACAGACCCTCAACTGGGCTTTTAAATTAAAATTCTCTTTTTAAGTGAAATAAATCTAAAAAAAAGAGAAATAGACATAACATTGTCAAATATTTCTCATTTGATAAAATGAATGCCTGACGTGAAAGTTTTCTTCTGAAGATTCCTCAGAATGAGGCTCCAGATTAACACTGCAGGGAGTCTCTCCTTCATCTTTCTCCTCAACCTGGCCCAGCGTCTCAGTTGATATTGACTCCTGTCCCAGCACCTTTTCTCTCTCCATTTCTCCTGCTGTTCCCAGCTACTTAATGGTCTCTTAACCCAGATTCAAATCATCTGGACTGGGAGTGGCTATTGCGCAAGAGCATGTACACAGCCCTCATCCTCATCTAGTTGCAAGTTCATTCTTGCAAGAACAACTTTTCAGGAATGTTCTTCCCAATTACACGAGTCTGAGGATCTTTGTCAAGGGCAAATTTATGAAACAACTTAGCAAGATATTTTTAAAAAGTCCTAAAAAAGTAAAACCCATCTTCCATACAGTGAAGTTATAAAACGAGTAGAACTACTTTACATGGAGGATTAAGCTGTAGTGATGTTTGTCATGTGAAGAATCCTCACATACTGTTTTTTCCCCTGCAGGAATGCACCATCACTTTCTCTGGGATGGACCTTTCTCTATCTTCTCTTCTTCCGACTGGCCACTTGGTTTGGTCTGCCGTCTCCTGGTCCGTTCGCCAACGCCATCCAGCTTCTTCTCACACTGAAGGTACAAAGCCAGAAAGCCACTTCCTCTTCTGATGTTTCTTCATGTGGAAACCTGAAAGCCTTCAGTCCGATATGTAGACATCTAGAGGAGCATGGTACCAGTCAAAACACATCTCATCAAAGTAGGGTTTTCATAACGTGGACATATTGATCTTATTTCTGAGAGAAATATAAATATGTCAATTTTACACACTTGTTAAAATTTATATATTTAATTAAACAAAACTTTAAACTTGAAAAATATTCAAATAGAATCCTCAACAACAAGGTGCTGAGAGAATTGTAGGAGGACATTAAGAAAGACTGTAATAGAAGATATTTTGGGTTATTTAATGCTTTTTCGGGCTCTGCACATTTGCATCTTACATCTTAATTGATATAGTTTTGATTTCTTTACTGTTATTTTAAAAAGTGAAAAGTACTGGAAATACAAGGTGTATCCAAACTTTTGTGTGCAGCTATATATATATATATATATATATATATATATATATATATATATATGTGTGTGTGTGTGTGTGTGTGTGTGTGTGTGTGTGAGTGTGTGAGTGTGTGTGTGTGTTTCGAAGACGTTTACCTTTCTTGGCTTATTTAACAGATGGTCAGCTTAGCCAATGAGGTCCAGAGTTATCACTTGGAGAGGAAAAAAGACGTGAGCTCCTTCTCCAAGTCTCCAGTGGTTGGTGGTCTCTCCCATGAACCCTCCCTGTATGATGTTATATCCTACAGCTACTGCTACACTGGCATCATGACAGGTATTCTATGTGACGTGGCATGTTTGTATTGTGGGCAGATTTGGGTTTAAGACTAAACATTTCTCGTATGCACTGCCCTGCCTGCTTTGCACGTACTGTAACCTCTGTCTCTCTGTGCCTTTTTTTTCTCTGCCACTAGACAAATAATGTGAGTCCACTTTCTTTTTTAACTGATTGTGTCTATATTTTCTGCTCTTTTTCAATATCCCCAAATCCCCGTCTGTGTGCTTATCATCACCTGTTCAACCACACTGCACTGTCCTGTTTCTGCATTTCCCTCTACTCCGCTCATTACGTTTCATTTCATTTGAACCTGTTATGTTGTCTTCTCATTCTCATATTCTCTGTTGAATGTTTCCATTGTGTCCTGTGTCCTTTTCTGTTTTCATATTAATTATTTATTATAATTATTACACTGCCCTTTAATAACCCTCCCATTAACTCCATGTGGTTTATCTTCAATTTAACCTTTCATATATTTCATGTCATATGATCGTATTGTGTGTAATTTAATGTTAAATCATATATAATTTCATATCATACATAATTCATACGTACAAAATTGATTACATAATATTCCATATATCACTTCTTATAAATTCCATTCATGTTTCATACCATATATCATCTCCTCCTCTCTCCGTTTGCCTCCATCTCTTTCCCTTTTCTCTTTTTTTCCCTCTTTCTCTTTTTCCTTTGCTGGTGCCCCTCAGGCCCGTTTTTCCGCTATCAGACGTACGTGGACTGGCTTGGGCAGCAGGATGCTGTGTCGCTGCCCGGCAAAGAGCCGTGTCTGCAAAGGCTGAAGATGGTGCCCGTCTATGGAGCACTCTTCCTGTCCGTCAACTACCTCTTCCCTCTCTCATACGTCCGCACCGAGGAGTTTCTGGAGCAGAACTACTTTTTCAGGTTTGTGTCGTTCACTTAAAGAGAAATGCCTAATAAAAACACTGTGAGGCCCGTTTAGAAACCAAAACCATTCTTAATGAATTTCCACATGTGCATTTTTTTAACTTCTTTCTATCCCATAACATCAAAAAATCAGTTTTTATTACTGCGCCTTTCAGACTGATATACTGTTGAATAGGAGGGGTCTATATATCCCTCGTCAAATTACATGTTTTGGTGATTTTCAAATAAGTCCTCTACAAAGAGAGTTTTTTTTTCATTTTTGAATTATATTAAGAATTATATGTGCCATAATTTTGAAAAGGCCATATTTGTCTCTAAATATGTTAAAATGATAAACAGTAATTGTGCATTCAGCGTGCAAAAGTCTGTACTCTGGAGAGGATGTGTTAACTTATTTTCACTTAGAAAATCAACAAAACACATCATTTGACCAGAAGCACCCAAACATTTGCAAGCAACCATATATAATAGTCATCTGCGCTGATTGGCTATCATTTATTTCATCTCGTATAAAAAAAGCAGCCTGGGCTGAAAAACTCTTTTAGCAGGATGTGAGAGGGCTGAAATAATGTAGATTTAATAGGCATCCATATGTAAAAGCCTTGGGTTACAGCCTGTGAGGAATTCTTTCTTATACAGCCTGTGAGAAACAGCACATGCTTGAAGCTTTACAGGGTTTATGTACTATATCAAATGATTTTGTATCAAATATAGTAAGGAATATTAGTTCTTCCTGAGTCCTTTAAATTTTCATGTAGGTTAACTTATTTGATATGCAAATATTCTCACAGACAATATTTTTTTTAAACCCCTTCATTGTAGCTCCTTTTCACTGCTGTCCAGTTAGATGCTGTAGCTCAGTAGCTGTAGTCTTCCTGTGGAGTCTAGTTTCACCCACAGTGCACCAGACCTGATCTAGCTAATTCACTTCTTTATAAGTTCTTTATTGTTTAGATCAGATACATTGGTGCTAGGTAACGGTCAACATGTTGGAGGTTGAATGGAGGTCGTAACTAAACACTGCATCACTGGTTACTAGCTGCAAGTCTGGGTGTTTTGGGGTTATGGATCGCTGTCAACCTACAGTAACACCAACATATGTGAAAACCCTCATAGTACCATTTCAGTCGCACTGCTCTGTTGAGTGTGATCCACCACCCATATAACGTCTGATTAACAGTGGACCTGAGGTCAGTAACTGACCAGTGATGAATGGGGTGATGACTCTCATAAAGTGTTGTGAAGGAGTACAAGTACAAGGTAACACAGTAGAGTGTACACTGATACTGATATGTACATCTTGCAGTTGATAACCACTGTATCACTCTATCAGCTGTGGCTGAGCTTGAACTATGGGCCACTATGTGCATCATGAACATGAACAGGAAAGAGTGAAAATAAACATCCTCCAATGCAAATGTCATGATTTCAAAACATATGCAGGCTACGGTGGTTATTAGCCCCACATTCAAATGTGTTTACTGGCAGTTCTTATCCAGTAGTTATCACAGAACTGTAAAAGCTCACGGTGCCACTAGAGTTACATACTTAGTCATATATATAAACAAAGAGCCTCTGTATCATTTATACAGGGCAAGTGTGCAAAGCTGCAGACAAAATTTTCCAATAGCATATTTGGTTACACACTGACTGAACTTAATATGTGTTATTAAAGGGCAACCCAAGCTTTAATCTAATGCAATACTAATGTAGGCAGAGATTGTGTGAAATATTTCTAAGGATGGAGAAAATTGAGTCATTGGTGTGAACTGGAGCTGTTAACAGCATTTGCCTGGCAGCCTGTGACAGTGCTACCTGATTTTTTATTTTTTTTTAAGAACTAAATAAAGGGATCTACTGTGTTGTCCATGGAACAGATTAGCGAAAGTAAATGTAATTTCGACTTTAAAAAGTACCTTACCAAAGAGAATTGATAAAAAATCCTCTTTTCATTATTGAAGATGTCCCCATTGTTGCAAATGGCAGCTGCTGTTCAAAGTGTGATGATGGAAAGTGCAGTACAGCTGTCTCACACAAAAGCATGCAGACTAGTGGAAAAAGAAATCACAAGTACAAGTACTGTTAATTTGCAAGTTAAAAAAGAGTCACACGAAAGTGTAAGTGCATTTCTCAAAGCAACATCACTGAAAAGTTAATAGTAAAAGGAGGAAGGAGCATACACTCTATTAAACATATTATTAAACATATAATGTTTAATAACTGTTATATTCTGGTCATGTTGGCAGTGAAACATGTTAAAATGAATGTCCAGCTGATGTGAACTGGGTGCAAAGTTAATTGTATATTAAAAGTATATTAATAGAAAAGTAAAAGCACAAAAGGTTCAATTAAAGAGAATCAATAACTGAAGAGTACATTTTCCTGAACAAATGTGATATCTGCATAAATCTGCTCCCACTTTAATGCCATCAATGTCTTGCTTGCCAGTGATTCTGATTGGTGCAACCTGACTTTGGGTGCCCAAGCTGAATTAATCAGCACTAAACAGATTTTTGTATTGGCTGCTTTTAAAACTAGAGTCTTCCTACATGTGTTTACAAGGCGTTTTGTGTTTTGCCGTTTTAGGCTCTTCTACATGGTCATGGTGTTCTTTGTGTTCCGGATGAGGTTCTACGCGGCCTGGTGCGGAGCAGAAGCAGGATGCATCAGTGCAGGACTTGGCTGCTACCCACAGGGGGCACTCTCTAAACCTGGAGGAGGACCAACAGTCCAGTACAGGTCAGCTCTATCTGGGTATCTACATTCAACCCCACCCCACCAGAGGCCTCCTTTGTGGGTGTAGAGACTGTAGCCCATTTGTTGATGCGCAGATTGTTTTAGCCCTTCATCAGTGGTCAGTTTCTGACCACAGTGCTGCCTGAATATTTTTGGATAGCAGAACGCCCTGGACATAATAATGCCTGGTCGCAATCCTGCGTTAGAAACTAACCAAATAATAGAGACAGCTGACAAATTGTGCTTGACAGGTGGGGCATAGTCTGTAACTGTGAATCTTTATTGGACCAATAAGTCAGGCTGATTTCACCTGTTTACTTTAAATGGTGTTCTCAGATTTGATTATGTTTATGTTGTTGCTTGCCCTGTCCAGCCCTGAGCCTGGTGCTCCAGTGGAATACGATTTTAAGACCATCCAAAACATTGACTGCTACAACACAGACTTCTGCGTGAAGGTCCGCCACGGCATGCGCTACTGGAACATGACTGTGCAGTGGTGGCTGCATCACTACATCTACCCAAATGCTCCCTTTAGAGCTTACGCTCTGAGGTAGGACATACACAGACCCACATATTGTTCTCTGCATTGTATATTTGAATCTTTATTGAGTCCAGACTTCTGCATGTTTGTTTTACATGACGCATATTCTCTCTCTCGCTGTCTCTCAGGGCTGGTTGGACTATGTTGATCAGTGCATACTGGCACGGTCTCCATGCTGGCTACTACCTCTCCTTCCTCACCATTCCTTTGTGCATCGCAGCTGAAACTTCCATGGAGGCATCGGTCAGGGCCCGTTTGGGCCCAGGTGGCCAGAAAGCCTTTGACTGGGTCCACTGGTTCCTCAAAATGAGGGCCTACGACTACATGTGCATGGGCTTCGTCCTCCTAAGGGCCACCGACACCGTAAACTACTGGAGCTCCATCTACTTCATCATCCATGTCATTGCACTGCTCTGCATCGTGATCGGTCAAGTGCTGAGAGGTGGGAAGGGGGAGAGGAAGAGAGAGAGGGAGGGAGAGAAAGAGGTAAAGAGAGACGAAACTGTGAGGGAGAAGGCAGAATGAGACTGATCTGAGCGTCTTGTGCATGTAGTGGGGACTGAATATATATATATATATATATATACACCTGAAAGGAACTACACATCCCATCATGCACTGTTTTTGTGCCAGTGGGCAACAGCCACTCATCTGTTGTCAGAGGTTTTTAATGGCTACATGAGAGAGGAGATGCAGTATTATGTTACCAGAACATACTGTGCTAAAAGAAAATCTAAACTATGTTTTGTATGATCTACCGTTTTTATTACTATAAGACTTGTGAAAAAGATTGTGGGGCTTGTGGTCTATATTTCAGTTGTTTAATGAATTAGTACTTTCCATACTACATAACTATCCTTTGCATCTGCGGACCAGCCTCCTCCTTCTTCTTCTTCTTCTTCTTCTTCTTCTTCTTCTTTTTCTTCTTCTTCTTGCACATGTTCCATCCGCCACATCCAGTATACAGAAGACAGGGGGCCTCATTGAGCCAAGCATTCCTGCTCGCCCATGAGCTGTGTCTTGGGACAGTGTCATAGCAGGCTTACACGTTCCTGTTCTAAAATATATCTCTGCCTCTTGGTGAAGGTGGATATACATACACACACAGACCATATAACCATACCTATATAATATGTTAACACATACGTCGTTAGGGTTGGGATGACTTTGCTTTTGTTTCTCTTCACTTCAGCAGAATGTGAGCATTGTTTGACTCTATAATACTGCCTGTACAGTTATTATGTACGAATGTTCAGGTATCATGAGAATGTGAAAGAAACTGAGTCACTACATAAGACTACTGGAATACCTTTTGGAAAGCAAGGCTGCAGTGGTGTGCTGTTTAACCCCCTATACTCTGTACCTGTTAGTGGGTTCTGAAATAGTATTTTTTGTTACTCTTGTAACTACATACCTTACATAGTAGTTTCATTGTTGTTACTAAAAGCTATGTAATAAAGATAATTATGCCTTAAGCTTAACAGCTGCATAATAAGACTAGAGTTTAAGGGGTTAAGGCTTCATTACGTAGTGTTTAGAGTCCATTTGTTTATTTACTTCTCAGACTTAAGAAGAAAATCTAGGGAAGATGTTGGTAAATAAGGCTAATAGTATTTTTGCTGGTTGTTTATGTTGTTACTGCTTATATGCAGTACTCTTTGTACTGGGTATGTTTTCTGTCATCACTGCCAGAATGTATGTGTGAATGATGAGCCAAACAACCACCAATCACAAGCTACCGAGGCCAATTAACGTGCAGTTTTTTCTTGTTTGTCTGTTGCCTGGATGTGATTCTGCACAGCTTTCTGTAAATACCGGCCCGAAATCCTGTAAAGCCCAGCTGGTGTAAATGGGTGGATGTGGATTTAGAGTCTGATGGTGTCGATTTCTCTCCACATGACTTCAGTATTCTCTCCCCGTGCAGCACAACAGTGATGTGGTGTTAATTCTTCGCCAGCTGTCCAGTATCACAACCTGCAGCATGGTTTTAATGTTTTGTGGCCCAATAAAACGTGCTGATCATCTGCTGTGGTCCCAGTCCTGTCTCTCAGTTATTTTCCTCACTAAATCAAGTTTATGGAGTAACTCTAGGCCAGACAGATGAAGGAGAAGAGGCTGCATTATTTAAAAAGGTGTCCTGCTTTGCCTCTAATATGAGAGTGTAGAGAGTGAACATCCCTCATCAGCAGCTTCTTTAGTATCAAGGTCTTCATCGCTTCTACTTGTTATAGCGTTCTGAAGTGCTGTTGTGGATGTGGTGAAATGAAAACACCCTGTTATCTTGTTTCACAGCTCTGACAGTAGGCCCTACCTTCTCTTCAGTATCGGGTATTTTGAGCATTGCGTAAAGCTTTAGAAATGTGTGTGATGTACGTGTTTATGGTACTTGTTAGCTTAGAGCACAATCTTCCTGTTACAGACACTAAAGCAGTGAATGATTAACAGCCAGGACTGTGTATCAGTTTTGGTCCGGTGCGTCTTAAAGAAATAGAAATGCACACGACTAGGGAGAAACCAGACTCTCTGGGGTGGTCAGTCCATTGTTCTGAGTACACCAGCAGCCTTTTTCCAGCTACATATCTTTTCAGACCCATAATGTTGAGTTGTCTTCTCACAGTTGGATGATGGACAGAAACACCTGTGAATGTTTTCACATCTGAAGTAAAAGTGGAGCTTGATTTTCTTGACTCTAAAAGATGAGTGCTGGATAGTGCTCTTTATACACTGTTTAATCTTTTTTCTCACTTTCTCCTTCCTTATGGAAGCTGATTATCTCATAGATAGTCTCCTCGGATTGTTTTTGTTGTAATAATCTCCTGTGAAATTAATATGTTGTACCTAAAGGTAGCTTTGACTGAAGCTAAAATAAATGAAATGCCGTCTCTGATGTTTAGGCCTCATATTCCTTTTGTCTCTCCAGTAGCGGCCGGCCGACAGGTCTCACAGCTTCTGTTTATGGGCTGATACAGAATTTCTATATTCAGTAAGAGTCGTCATCTTCCTCTCAGCAGGTGATCCGACCTGTTGGGTAGACCAATCTGCAGGATCGCCAGATGAATTTGCAAACCTGTCTGTAAACAGACACCCGATTCACAATGGACCTCCCAACAGGTTCAGTGACAAGGAAGTGTCTCCAAGGGGCATTTTTCTCGAGCTCAAAGTCCAGGCGCGTCAGATTCCTGGAGTCACACAAGCTTCCGTCCCACTGACGTGAGCCGGACTCTGTTAGGCTGCTGCGGGTCCACACGGGTTGTTGCTACGGCTGATGGTGCGTCCCTGGTCTGTTGTTTGAGGAGCCAGCAGTGGCTGAGAAGCTTTTCACATGGAGCTGAGAGAATTCCGCAGCTCGGATGATTCAGGTAAGTACTCAGGTGTGAGACTGAGAGGTGTAGGGACAGTCAGGTAAACTACTCAGGTGAAAATTAATCCTGACATTGCAGTTAATCAGAAAAAATGACATTTCTGTACATTCACCGTCCAGTTCATTCATTTTATTAGAGATATTATCAGTCCTACTACCCAGATCTGGACAGGTTGAGCGTCTGAGATGTTGCTGTCGTAACTAAACCGCATATCCTCAAAATGATAATTTAATAAGAGAAAAAAAACTTAAAGGGGAACTTCCTTTAAAAAAAAAAAAACGTAATATAGATTAAATAGAAATTAATATAAATTAAAACTTAACATTTAACAATTAAGTAGTTGAGATTCAAACAAAGTCTGATGGGAAATGCTCCACTCTAGAGACACTTGCCGTATTACAATAGTTCACAGTGGTGGTGATGGGAACCAGGCGTCACAGAAAGTTATTGCATGAAATGTTTATGAATATGTCGATTAATGTCTAATCCACTGTTATATTTTTGTAATATAGTTTTGTCCCCAAATAATCTTTTTTATCACATTAAAATTAAGTGGAATTACCTCTTAATCTTAACTTTAATGTAATTTTGGGTTATTTCTGGTCTGTTCATGGTATAGGAAATTGTACATGTACACTTTAAAAGTTTATTTACTCGCCGTATTATCAAACTTTGTTGTTTTATTTTAAAAAAATATTATAAATATTATTGCCCTGAAATGTTTTGTTCAGTGTTTCAGGAATTTTGTGTTAATTGCCTTGATCCTCACCTTAAATAAAATAAATTGTAAACTTTTTTAGCCCCATACTTCATTCTAGGCACATCTCTAATGTTTATTTATTTATTTAGTGTCCTACCAGTGTATGAAACCTGTATGTATGAAACCTGTGAGCTTCCACAGAATAGACTTTTTAAATGATGTTCTACATTTATCTGTAATCATATTGGTGGTTTTATTTTATTGAACAAAACAGATTCCAAATTTAGACACATATGTATAGTGGGCCTGTGAGGTAGGTGGGCCTAGTGAGTGAAAAGGGATTTAGTGAGCAGAAGTACAAGGTATGTGTTTCTTATAATGTGGGCGGTAAGTGGACGGAGATGCAGGTTCAGGGTGGGTGTGGTACAGGTGTAAGTGTGTGCTGGCTCTGGTGAATCTTATAAAAAGTCACTGGTGTAGTGGCAGAGAGGCTGGAGGACAGCTCAGTTAAAGAAATGGGTCAGATTTATTTATAGTGCTGCAGCACTAACTGTATCTTCAGCTAAGTCTCAGCGGGGGAGGATGTTACACAACACCACCGCCGTTCCCTCGAATTCAAACAACCTTCAATTTACCTTCTAAAACTCTGTCGTTCCTGCAGTGACTACAACAGTGATGTTCTAGTGAAGATGCTTGTTGGTTGTTCTATTCGCATACTAACAAAGAGCCATCAAAAGTTTGGGGACGGTGATCCTATAATCTTAGTAAAGACTACGCAGCTTTATTTTAAAGAAACCTATATAACAAATTTTGATACTTGTGACAAATTGTGAATGGCCACAGTCACCATTTCTCATTATTTAGACAAAAGCTGCTCGTTTATACCAAGATACATTCATGGCATTAGAAATGTGTTTGATTTAAAAGTGCCCTATCATGTTCATCAATCTTAATCATTTTATTTTGGGGGTTTAGTCGAATAGACTTACATGCTTCAATTTTCCCAAAACACAATCTTGTACATCTGTGTTCACCGTCTGTCTGCAATGCTCTGTTTGAGTTCCAGTGCCCTCTCATTGGTCACCGGCTACAAGTTCCTCTCTAATGCCACTCTGGCTATGATCTTATAGTGCTGTAGGCTCTGCCACCTTCTTAGACTTTCAAAGTTGTACGTTTTTTCTTTATTAGCTCTCTGTGTGTTGTGTGAGGGCGTGCTCAGTTTGCCAGTAGGCAAGCTATAAGGATTGTGTTACGCGATGATGTCACCTTGTAACAGAGAAAAGGTCTGGAATTCCAACAAAGTGTTTCTGGCAGCTGAGAAAAGTGTTTTCTGTGGTTTCTCCTTCTGCCGTGTACTTGAGCTTTATAACTTTGCAGACCAGTTACATCAGGACTGTCCAATCTTATCCTCAAACTACTGATGTGGTTGCAAGTTATGGAGACCCCTGTTTCACCATAGGCTACATAACACACCAATAATCTAATCAGAAAAGCATAAAAGGCTCATTTCAGGTTGCCACAATCTATACCACTTTTATAAACAATGATTTTTTATAGTGGCCCAATAATTTTGTTTTACTGCCTGTGATCTGATAAGACCAACTTCCTGCATCTACTTTCTGGAAGCCATGCTGGATCATTTTTTCCAAATTGAAAGTAACATTTGTACAGATAGACCCCAATGGGGAGCCTGAGCCCCCTGTACCTTTTGCCCCCAGGCTGTACAAGTCTCCTGTTGGTTGGTTTGTATATTAGTGTTTTATATTGACTCCTGAGTCCATGAGTTGGATTTTTTCCTGCTACTGCGGTTAAAGCAGTTTTATATTCACAAGCTATTTGGCCATCAGCATCGAAAGTTGGCATATATTAAAATCTAGCGTTCTGTTGAAAACTTACAGACATTTCAAGAGGAAAAAATGCTGAACCTGTTTTAATGGGTCACTAGCAGTGCACTGTAATCAAACAGTACCGGGACAATCAAACATTGTTTAAAAAACCGAACAGTATAGACAAGGAGTCCTCTGTGGACGTGCATCTTACGTGTCTGTAAATTGAGCTTTCAGTCCCTTTCAGTGTTCTTATGACATAACGCTACTGTACTTCTGTCTCATTCTGTTTTCTCCTTGAGGCTTCAATGACCCCTACAGTCCCCAGTCTTCACTAAGGCACCGGGGTGGTCCTGACCTGCAGGAGAATGCAAACACAGTCCAGTTTGACTGGAGCTCCTATCCTGAGGAGGACAATGATGAAGAATCGCATCAGCCTCAGAACCTCCGAGAGCTTCCGCTGCACATGGCCCTGAAGAGAGCCATATGGTACTGTATGGTGGCCACTTCAGATTTCAGAGGGCTTTTATGGGCCTTAAATTTTACATACCTTCATGATTGCCTCTAAATTTCTAGATGCATTTTAAGGAAGCAGAATATACAATAAGCATAATGCAAATAAGCTAAACGGGTACCATTCACTGTCATTCTTTGTGAGCAATGTTAGCTTTTTGAGTTTTTTGCATTGAAGTACTTCTTTAAACCTTTAAATCCATAAGGCCCGTACGTGCGTCTACACTTCTTTTAGTCATATAACTACAGAACTTACATATTAGACAGTTACATAGTACAGTTACAGAATATTTATAGTAAACACAGAATAATAAGCTTTATGATGTATCAGTAATATCCTAATAACAGAAATTAAAATGTTCTCTCTCTTTCTCTCACTCTTTCAGGCAGGTGCAGCAGATGAGAGTACCAGTTGTGACCCGCTGGGGTTCGTGGCGTATCAATCACTCCAAGGCATTTCGTCGTTTTCGGGAAGACGCCAAGGGTGTGCTGACTAAGCTGACACTCTGGAGGAAAACGACTCAGAAGATTGGAGGTGAAATAGAGACTACAGAAAGAGAAATGTTCTAAAGCAAGAGGGCTCAGCAGTTCTGCCTCTATACAGTGACACCACACTCTTACACAACTGATTCAACGCACCAGCACATTCTTGAGGCCTACATGGTTTTAATTAAGTGTCAAGGCCAGGAAAAGGTGTCAGCCTAACTGAAGGTCAAGGAAAAGAGTGAAATACTGATTAAAAACATGTCATTAGTGTCTCTGGTTTATTTCTAAAACTCGACTCACTGTTTCTCTGGGCAGGAAACTTTGGTGGAGGCGTCCAGTCCTATTTCCTGTTTCTAAGGTTCCTTGTTATTCTTAATTTCCTGTCCTTTTTGCTGATGGCTGGGTTTGTGGTCATCCCCAGCATCGTCTTCCACACCATCTCTTTCAATGGCTCTAGCAGTGTAGCCCTCCTGTCCTCCGTCAACCTAACAGGTAGGACCACATGGTTTTAGAGTGGGGTTTGGATGACATGACCTTTTAATCAGACCTGCTATTTTCTTTCGTGTTATTTTAGAGAAAACTTGAACTTGATGTACTGTTGGCTGTTGGTGAGATTTTGTCTGCATTCTTCTTTTTTCTTTCCTGTGCGGTCGTGTCTAGTTCCACCAACTAGCCAAGTCTCTCTTTTCACATGTTGTTACCAAACTGGTGAAGCCTAACACCTGCATTCCCCAAGACACAACGTCAGTGGACAGCTGAATACATTAACAGCAAATTCTGTTTTTGTAAAGTATTAGATGCCCATGTTGGCTAGCATGCTGGGCTGACCAGAATTATAACCAGAATTACCAGACAATTATGGCAGACCACCCGATACCACCCAGAGAAACTGAGAACAATTATGCTGTCTTGGATGGCTATGGCATCTCTTGCAAACTCCCAACAATAAGGCCAACACTAAGCCAGTTGCACCACTTTCATGTCAGTGTGACAGCTGTGTTAGGAATTGTCTACCATCAAAATAGTATCTGGTTAATGTCTGGTTAAGGTCCTCGAGTCTCTAATTATTCACCTATATAGTGGATCTGTGAGGTAGGTGGACCTCATAAATGAGCTAATGAGTCAAAGTACAAGGTAGGAGTTTCTAAAAAGCTGGACAGTGAGTGTACATTCAACACCAAAGACTATCCAATAATCACTGAAAGCTCAACCCTGATATGGGATCACTGTTAATCACTTTTGTATGTTAATAATCCACATGTCTAAACTGGGTTTTATGTCACTTTCATATCACTTCAAGATATCTGGTCCAAAGATCACTGCTGTGCAGTGCTTTACTTCACCTGGAGTTTAAAAGTTTTTGGCTGTGGTCTGATTCTGACCTCAATTAATGGTAAACATATATGTGAAGCAAAGGAGGCGTCCAGTCTTTTTCCTCCTCTATCTGCTGATCTGGACTGTGCTGTGTTCTGTGCTGGGATCTGAAGCTCAGTTAAGCTCATTTAAAACATATGAATGGGTTTATGAGTAATAGACAAGGAAGTTTGGCTCTTTTGTGTTGGTTTCCCAGCACACCAATAGTGATGGCCCTTAGGTCACCAAATCTAGCTGAACTGAGTATGTAATATATCACTAAAAAGCTTGTTTTCCACAGAATCTGCCTGAAACAACAGCTTCCACATAAATGCTGCATCTTTTCTGAAAGTTTGTTTCTTTTTCTCACTGGGTAATAAAACTTGAGGCTTAAGTGGGTTTCCTCCGGGTACTCCAGCTTCTTCCCACAGTCCAAAGACATGTCACGGTCACTCTAAATTGCCTGTATGTGTGAGTGAGTGAGTGTGTGCTTGTCCATGGTGGTAACGCCTGATAACTCTGGGATTTTAACATTTGTGTGGTTCTAACAGGCTGTTTGCAGCATAGCTTCTGTATATGGACTGGGGAGTGAATGGTTAAGTGTTAAACTGGTAATGGTACACTTTATCAATGTTTACATATGTCTTCACACTCCGTTACTTCAGAAAAGCAAGGGAAATTAGGTTTTCTGTGCTTAAAAAAAGACTTCTTACTTGTAATGCCTTAAATCCATGCTGTGTGTCTAAACAACGCTGTACGTTTTTTCATTTTTTCCCCACATGCTTTGAAAGTTTGTACATTTAAAAGTTTTGTTTATGGACATTTACACCATGTCAAACATTTAGGGTGAATGTAACAAATGTACCAAATTCCTTGGAAAAAGTAATATTGTTCCATTGGCTTCCAATGTCATCTTTTTTAGTGACTTCATGTTTGTGGCCTGTTTCTCGGTGCAGGTATGGATGAATGTCTGCAGTATGACCCTAATCCTGGAGCTCTCACAGCTTTCTACACATACTTTCTGGATTTGCTCTCAGGAACGGTACTACAAACACGCACACACACACGTACACACTGTAGCTGCACACACCAATGACCCGTAGTTGGCCAGGGAGGGAGATGATACTGAGATGTTGAAATGATGAACTACACAAATAGATGATTATCATTAAATAAAGTATGCAAATAGTTTGTTGAAGCCAGAGTTAAGTAAATAGTGAGGATCACGGGGATGATGTGGTTAATAATGCACTTCATTATGAAGACAAAGCGGATTTGTGCCGATGGTGTAAAATTACACTCACTCACAATAGTCTGCTCTTGTTCTCTGTGTTTATCTCAAAGGGGAAAAACCCTTATATGACCTCACAGGTTTGCTTTTGGTCTCCAATTAAACACGAACCAGCTTGGCATTGATTTTTTAAACTTTATGAAGCCATCAGTGCTGAGTGGAAAAATATTGACTGTGCTTTCAAATTTACCCACAATGCTTTAACGCTATTGGACAAAAAAAGCAGAAAACTGGGCCATACTAAGCTATTTCATCTATTTTTTATGTATTTGTTTTAATTAACAACTAATTATTTGCTGTTAAGACCATTAAAAACATTGTATGGCATGTTTTTTTGTGTACTTGCTCGGCGTGTGGTGTAATTCCCTCCTCTCTCTACCTGTCAGGGCTTCATGGAGTATTCTTACATGTTTTATGGTTTCTATAACAACACGCTGGTCATAAGCAGCGGCTTCTCATACAACGTCCCACTCGCCTACCTGCTGACAGCAGCCTTCTATTTTCTCTTCTGCCTCGCCTGCATCATCATTCGGTCAGTACGATGCCCTCACTGCCTCCAGCTCAAACACACTGTTTCAGTGCCAAGTTGCAACATGGCAACTGCAACACTCAACACTAGTAACACTAGTATTAGACCATGAGAAATCTTAGTAATGACAAATAAAATAAAGTCACCAATCCATTAATAAGTCTTTTTATAACTTACATGTTACATAATTACTGAATATTAAATATTAAAATGAATGACTCACCAATCATTCTTTAGACAGTTAGCTACTTAGAGGTGACCTGTGTGAGTTTTGGGGATTTGGAGACGTCTCTGGTGGAAATATGTATTTGCATGCATCATGTGGAAGAATATGTTGTAAGATCGGCTGTTCTTCGAGCCTCTATCTTGAGTGGATGAATCTCATGGTCTTTGAATGCATATTCAAAGAGAACTCAGTCAAAATATGTTGTCTTTTAAGCATATAAGTGAATAATGTACTGTTGTCATCAGATTCTCCTCAATGTAATGTTGATTCTAAGTTTAAGACCAAAACGTTGAGCCAGACTTTCTTTTTGAGCCTGGCTCAAAAAAGACATTAGTGTGTAAGAAAGTATGTAATGGTCTGAAAAACTACCACAATCTGATTTGACGGCTCTGACTTTGAAATGACACTGTATTTTTACATGTTTACACAGTGATGTTTTAAAATATTTGGATGATTCATCCATTACCTTCTACAAAATATTCAATAACTGATTGTGTGAGAAAGAGAAGTCTGAACCTTGCTGATGGGTGCTCAGGGTTAAAGTGCCTCTGATTGGTTGATAGGATGGGCAGTGTGACTCGGATCCTGGTGGCGGCAGGCGGAAAGGTCGTAGGAGGCTACAGTATGCTGGTTTTCACAGGGTGGGATTACGGTCTTCAGGAAGAACGTGCCACCAAGTTAAAACAGAACAACCTACGTTACCAGTTACAGGTGAGGGGAAGGAAACGAGCATCAATAAGCTAAATGCCCTGGGTTATCACAAGCTGCTTCAGATTACAGTTTAAGATTAAAGTATAGAAAATTATTCTATTTGTAAGTTCAAATCTCACATTTGACCTACAGCATCCACTCCCAAACCTCAGCTATATCCTAACTCTACTGAAAGCAGCTTTCACATTGCATCCAAACACTCGTTCTCATTTTTATGCAAATAATGACAGGAGAATTGTACCTCCCTCTTTCTCTCTTTCTCTCTCTCTCAGGTGGATTTGGAGGAGGAGAGGATTAAAAAAAAGGCTGCCTCTCTGACTCTGACACAGACAGTGGGTCTCTACTCACTCCGCATTTTCCTACAACTTGTCGTTATTGCCATGATTGTGGGGGCTTTCTTTGGCATCGCATTTGCAACCCAGTTCAGTCAGGTCAGCAAGAGTCGTGTTGATAGCTCTTTTACACTGAAAATGTATTTACTGCACTCCTGAAACACCAAAACACTTCAGAATAAACAGAAACATCTAGAACTCAATGTGATCAACATGCTAATTGTAAGCTATGCAACAAAATCATTCAAACTAAAATCAAAATATTATTCCCTCCCGTGTAAATACTTAAATATTTAAAAGCCAACATATAACAATTGGAACAATTAGAACTGTATGAATTCAACCATGTATCAAACATACTGATTTTTATATCATGCACCTCGCAGTCTGAATGTTCTGCTATCGTACCATGCCAGTATTGCATATGCAAATTAAAAGACGCATGTACGTTCACCGTCTGATTTGAAATCTAAATAAAATGTTTTGGCACTGTAAATATCCTGATCCCTCCTATCATTAAGTTGGTTGAGTTTCTTCACAATAAGCCACTTCACATCAAACAGCTTTTAACTTTTTAAAAAAAAATCAGTATAAGAGCACATATTGGAGGTTCTCACTCTTATGGTTTATATCATTGAAATCTTTTATAGTAGTGATTTTTTAATGTATATACATTAACAGTAATCAGTATTTTATCCCTTGTTTTATTTAAACGTTCTTATCATATTTTATTATTAATAACAATACATCTATGGTGCAAGGCATTAATCACAAATGTATCAGTGCAATACAATGCCCCCTCAGTATTTTCCTCTTGCTCTCTTCTTCAGTCTCAGCAACGGGATGGCTTTGTGGGCCTGCTGCTTGAATACCTACCCTCCATTGTCATAACAACAAGCAACTTTGTGGTACCCTTCCTGTGTGACAAGGTCGCCCTGTTTGAAAACTATTCTCCCAGTATGACGGTCATCCTGGCACTGCTCCGGTTAGAGCTGCACTCACCACCACTTACACTGACCACAGCACAGGAGACAATATGAAGGATAGGACATTTGTGTTTACATATACCTTCCACCTTGTATTTCTATTCACTGAACACTTTACGAACATCACTTACTTAATTATCTGCTGTGCTCTACCTCATTCATCAGTGGTCAGTTTATTTTTGGGATCTACTAGAACAGGCTCACATACTTCAGATTTCCCAAAACACAGTATTTTTCTCATGCTGTCCATCTGTACATTCACCCTCTGTCTAAAATGGTCTGTTAGCCTCTACCTGCTAATGAGCCCAGTGTGCCCTAAATGCTCAGCTTACCCACTTTGTTCTGATTGGTCAACCACTAGAGCAGCATCCTGCTACAAGCTTGGCCCCATACAGCTGTGTTTATGCCTACAATGGTGTTGGTTCTGCTGTATCAGTTTGAGTCAGAGTCTGATCCTGAAAATCTGGTAGAAAAAGTTGGTAGACCTGAACCACCTTTGCTAGTTTTAGTGGGGCAGGATGTGGATTTTACATAGTAAGATATCACTGTGCTGTCTCTCGGTGTGTTGTGCGAAGGTGTGATGAGCTTTCTGCTAGATGAGCTATAAGGATTGTGTTACGAGATTACCTAACCATGTAAGAGTTGGAATTCAAAAAATGCATGTCAGGCAGCTGAGAAAAGGGGTTTCTGTGGGGGAAAGTTTCTCCCTCTGACGTGTACTTGGGGCTTTAGAACTTTAGAAGACTGTTCACTTGCACAGAAAGCTACATAACATTAAGAAAAGAAAAAAAAACTAGAAAAGTGTAATAGGTCCCCTTTAATACTGTTGTAATCTCATTTTCAAAACATGATTGATGAGGTTTTCAGTAGCCATGTTTTGCAGTGCCAGAAACAGCACAATGATATTTGTCTGTTGGTCGTCAGCTTTGGAGAGCAGCTACTGCGTGCTTAATTGCAAGGCCTTGTTCAGAACAAGCTGGGTGCTGGAGGGCTTTTGTCTGCCACTTGTGAATCAGTCTTTCATCAAATGGCCTTCAGAGTGAAACACACGCAAACGCTGTTAATCACTTTGCTGTTCATACAGCCGTCCACTGTCCAGCAAACACACACTCACTCATGCTCTCAGTGGCTTGTGCTATCCCACAGAGAGAATAACGTTTCTCCCATTCCTCTTCTGTCCACCTTCCACTGCCTTCTCTCCCTCTGTCTTACTCTATCTCTCTCTGTCTTTCTTACTTTCTTTCTCTCTCTCTCTTGCCCCTGTAGTGCAGTGTTTCTGCGTTTAGTGAGTTTAGGTGTGCTGCTGTACACTCTGTGGAAGCAGATCACCTGTGATGGAAACATCTCCACTCCGGACTGCACTCCCTGCAGTTATAACCGCAACCAGTATCAGGTAAACAGCAGCTTGCAGTCATATGAACACGCTAGAAGCCTCTTAACATTATTGGGTTACATAAACTCCAAGCTCCACATTCTATATATATATAGGGCTGTACATTATATGTAGATAGGAAAAGCAAATGACGTATGTACACAATGATGTGTCCAAAGGACACTGTGTCCCAATGTTTCTCCTGTAATCAAGGATATTAATAGGAAGTTTATGGCCCCTTTGTAGCTATTACAGCCTCTACTCTTCTGGGAAAGTGTTTTACTAGATGTTGGAACATTGCTGTGAGGATTTGATTACCTTCTGTGGCAAGAGTATTAGAGATCAGGTACTGTGGCCTATTCCATCCCAAAGTTATTCAAAAGTGCTATATCACTCCAGTTCCAGTTCTCCGCAGCTCATTCTGGGGGGTCGGTGGGGAGGGGTTCTAGTTGAGGCTTGGCAGTGGTTATGGTGGCCTTACGCATGGATACTGACGCACCAGAGCTTCCCATTCTATAGGAAATAGAGTTGTGAGTTCACTAATTAGAAGAGGTGTCTGATGTAGCCCATTGTCACTAAGGAGATGACTGAACACCCATCACTGCCAAGTACTACTCTCTGTATAAAGCTTTGATTTGATATGCTCTCATTGGGCACTATATCAATAAATCAATCAATCAATCAACATTTATTTGTATAGCGCTTTTTACAACCAATGTTGTCTTGAAGCAGTTTATGAAAAAAGAGGAAATACGAAGGATGGAAAGAAACATAAACATAAGAAAGGGTTTCCAGGTCCAAGCCCCCCTAAAGCAAGAAAAAGTTCTATGGTAAGAGAAAGAAAACTTGAGAGGAACCCAGACTCAAGGGAGAAACCCATCCTCCTCTGGTTGACCCTGGATAGAGAGAGAACAACAAAGATAATGAGATTATATGACAGGATACAACAAGAAGCTTGGCTTGAACATGTTTAATAAATATTATATATTAGAAACACCTGTACTACTACTCATTCATGATCATTGGTGCAGTTATCCAATCCACCGATTGTTTGCTTTAACTAATGTTCACATCAACCATCAGAAAGGGGAAATATGTGAATTCAGTGATGTTGACTGTGGATTATTTGTTGGTGCCAGGCAGGCTGGTGCGGTTTACTCAGAGTGGTGCAATACAGAAAAAAAACATTCAGTGAGTGGCACCTCTGTGGACAGAAACACATTGTTGATTAGAGAGGTCAACGGAAATTGAGCAGGCAAGTTTGATCTGAGATAATGGCTACAGCAATTCAGACAACCACTCTGTACAATTATGACGAGTAAAAACACATTTCCGAATGCACATCACATCGAACTTTAAAACAAAAGGGCTACAACAGCTGAAGACCACAGCCGGTTTCACTTCTGTCAGCCAAGAATAAAAATCTGAGGCTGCAGTGGGCACAAGCTTACCAAACCTGGATATTAAACTGGACAGGGAGGCTAAAAAAGTTGGCTTGTCTGATGAATCTTACTTTCTGTTGAGGCACACAAAGGGTAGGGTCAGGGTTTGGCACATGCAGCATGAATCCTAGGACCCGGTCTGCCTTGTGTCAACAGTTCAGGCTGGTGGAGGTGGTGTAATGGCGTGTCAAACGTTAGGTACAGTTTATTAGGACTAATCAATCATCGTTTGAAAGTCACAGTGAATTTGAGTATGGTTGCTGACCATGTGGATTCCTTCATGGCCACAGTTTGCATGATAGCGTGTCACAAAGAAAAGGTCATCTTAAACTGGTTTCATTAACATAACAATTAGTTCAATATTCTTTAGTGGCCTTCCCAGTTACCGGCTCCAATAGAACACAGTTGGGTTGTGGTAGATCTAAATCCATTACATGATGTCTTTAAGTCATGGACTCAAATCTGTAATCTGGAATCTGTACCATAAAAGTTCAATATAGTATTAGTATATTGTTAAGTATCAGTATAGTGTTCCTTGAGTGCTTAGTGATTGTATATCCACAGTGGTCCCCCAGGCCTAGAGGTCTACGTTTAGTGATTTTTTAATCTGTTTCTCTTCATTTTGTCTGGTTTCACATGCACAGTGCTGGGAGACGCGTGTGGGACAGGAAATGTACAAGTTGACTCTTTTTGACTTCTTGATTACCATCGCCATGCTTGTTCTGGTGGAGTTCCCCCGCAGGTCTGTCTATCCGGATGTTTTGCTCTTAGTTCAGTCCATGTTAATTCAATCAGATGAATTAATTTCAATTTCAATTAATGTCACATCAGTTCAGTTCAGTTCAGTTATGATTTATTTGATTGATAACAGAGCATTTGTCCAGCTTACAAGGTCTCGGAATTTTAAAGAATAACAATTAGGAAATATAAAATTTAGCATAATTTTTCATTAAGTCATCGTAAACCTGTTTCCTTTTCTGGAGATGTCCTGAGGAAGGAACTCACTTTACTGGTTTGTATGTGTGTTTGTGTTTCAGGATCATTGTGGACTACTGCTCGTGTAAGTTGGTTCAGTGGATTGGCCGACAGGAGTTTCTTGTGCCGCCAAATGTTCTGGCTCTTGTATACGCTCAGACGGTGGTGTGGATCGGTGCCCTCTTCTGTCCTCTGCTGCCCCTCATAAACACCGTCAAATTCATCATCATCTTCTACTGCAAAAAGGTACATGTTCACTTAATCATCAACATCGTATCTGTTTATATGAAGACCTGTGGTGCGTTTCCCGTACAACGATGGACTAACCTTGTAATATAACACCAAAATATGACGGTTGTGATCAAAATGTTCACTACTCATATCTGATCATACTTTAATCATATAACTAAACACCAAAAATGACAACAATAATGATAGGATAAACAATTAAATGTAATAAAAATATCAATCAAAAAATATATATAGGTATTATTTATTTTAGAAGAAAAAATACAATAACTATTAGCAGGTCCATTCATAGGCACAGGAAAATATATTATACGTGGAAAATAATAAAAAAAAAAAATTAATTAGAATAAATAAATAAATTAACACAATTCTTAGTGAGAGAACCTGATGTCCTTGTCAAATTATGTTTGCAAAACTGATAAACACCATCTTCAATTGAGCAAAAAAGAAAACATGGTAGGAAATCACCACATCACCACATCATCATACGTGGAACAAACTGCAGAGGATGTGAGGGGGAAATGGAGGAACTTGTGCCGGTGTGACGAAGCTCTAAAGAGGGAACAACAGAGGACTGGTGATGGTGACTGGTGATCTTACTCCTATAGAGGAGAAGGTTGTTGCCATCCTAGGCCCAAAAGTACTGGACGGAGTTGCAGGGGGCAAAGATATCTGTGGCATACACACCTCCCAGACATTAACCCCCTACCCATCTTATCTTGGCTTATTAATCCCCAAAGCCCCTCACCATTCACCCCTCCCCCACAGGGCCCTTCATCATTGGGCAATGCCACACTGGGCCCCTCACCGTCCGCCTCACAGGGCCCCTCAACATCAGGCACTCCCCGGCATGGCCATCAGTCCCTCAGGGCTGTGTTGTCCCCTGGATGCCCAGAATGCCCTCTGGGAGCTCGTCTACATTTACTGCTGCCTCACCACAGCGGCCTTCACGTTCCCAGACCCGTCACACAGAAGCATCTGCTGCCAGTACAGTGAAGAGCTCCCCAGATCTGAGGCAGAAGAAATATCAGTTCAGAATCAGCGGCACTATGAGAAAACAATGGCCTCCCGGAGAGAGAAACTGGCCTTACTGGCCCAGCAGGCCCAGTGTGACCATGTATCTGCCCCTGTCTGAAAGTAACTTAATATTGCTGTTTATTTGCAATATATGTATATGTGTGTGTGTGTATATATACATATATACATGTATGTATGTATGTATGTATATATGTATATGTATGTATGTATATATTTATATATGTGTGTGTGTGTGTGTATATATATATATATACATGTATGTATGTATGTATGTATATATGTATATGTGTATGTATGTATATATTTATATATGTGTATGTGTGTGTATATATATATATATATATATATATATATATATATATATATATATATATATATATATATATATATATATATATATATATATATATATGCTCTATATAAGGTGGTGGCTTTAAGGGCTGCTGGCTTTTAGGTGAGTGGCTACCCTTTGCACTGCTACCAGCTTACACCCATCCAGCAGCCCAACACAGAGACAGAAGAGAGATACAACAGCGCTCACACCAGAACTCAAGCTGTTGAGGGCCATTGGATTGTGGAAACAGCGTTTCTGGTGTCTAAGCAAGTCTGCTGGTGGTCTGCAACTGCACCCCACAAAATGCTGCGTTGTGGTTGTGGTTACAGCACTGTTGCACAATATGGCCCTGCAAGGTACTGAAGATGCTGAATGTCCGCCACATGATGAAATGCATCCTGCAGGCCAACAAATACGACAGCAATTATTAAAAAATATGTTTGGTCCATAGTCCTGCCCCACCCTACCCATACCCTTTCTTTTTGCCCACAGCATTTTCCTCCACTAGGTTTATTTTAACATATCATCATCGTCACTTTCACTTGTAGGTTAAACCCTTTCACATTTATTCTCTCACTGGGAACCCAGTATGTAAACGTGCAGATTTCTGCCATATAGCACAGTCACAAGTAGGTGAACAACATCCTGTCCCATTATTAAAAATACACAGGCTAATAGTCTAAACTAAGGTTTACAGCAGAAGCACACACTCTCCATATTGAGCTAAGGCAAATTGTCTGCTTGAATGATTTAACCTACAACCTAACATGCCACCGTTTTGAACCGAAACCCCCACATATAGCCTATTTAACCACCTCCTGCTCCACCGGTTGCACCAGGGGAGCACTTCGAAGGTGAAATATGTTGAGAGAGCACAGTTCAGTGTATGTTACTCAGCTTACACACGTGTGATATAGCGATATTACTTGATAAATCAGAATCAGAATCAGAATCGGACTTTATTTGCCAAGTATACTCACACATACAAGGAATTTGTGTTTGGTAACAGAAGCTCACAGTGCACGATAACTGACATTACAGAAGTAGCACATCCAATCTACACACACACACACACACACACAGTGACATACACGCACAGACACACCTGTAAACTTAACACTAGTGTTAACATGTGCAGAGTTGTATGTTAAAAGTAAAGTGCTAAGTGCAGCAGTAAAGAAAAGTGCAGACTGAATTAAATAGATATAAATATGAAGAACAGAAGAGTCACTGGTTGAGACGATGGTACAGAGTGTTCTGAGACTATCAGATAAATAAAAAGTGCAGAACAAGAAGAAGAGTGAGAGAACATCTGGATATGGATGTATGTAGTAGACTGTATTCAGAATGTAGTGTGTGATGTTCAGCTGTTCATGAGTGTGATGGCGTGTGGGAAGAAGCTTCTCTGAAGTCTGGAGGTCTTGATCCTCAACTGACTGAAACGCCGACCTGAGGGAAGATACTGGAACATGTGATGTCCAGGGTGTGACGGATCACGGACAATGTTCTCTGCCCGCTTCCTGGTTGTGGGCGTGTGCAGGTCCGGTAGGGAGGGTAACTTCACACCGATGGTTCTCTCTGCAGACCTGATGATGCGCTGCAGTCTGTGGGTGTGGTATTTGGTGGCTGAGCTGCCCCACACTGTGATGGATGCGGTGAGGACAGATTCGATGGTGGCGGTGTAGAACTGCACCATCAGCTCCTTGGGCAGGTTGAACTTCCTTAGCTGACGCAGGAAGTACAGCCTCTGCTGAGCTCTCTTGATGATGGCGCTGATGTTGCAGTCCCATTTCAAGTCCCTGGAGATTATTGTACCCAGGAACTTGTAGGAGTCCACAGCCTTCTACAAGTTAGGTGCTTAGGAACACAGAAATACAGTCATGAATATACATAGAACTACACGTTCAAAGTATTTGGCATCTAATTGTTCGTAGCAGAGGATTGATGTTAATTTTCAGTTTACTGTCATGCTTTACACTGCGTCGTCCGTTATCGATGACGTAATACGCAGGAACTAAGCTTCTAATCACAGGTCTACGGCTCTAGTTCCAACTACTTAGCTTAACGACAGTGTTTGCGAACATTTGGTAGAACTATGGTTTCGGGAAACCTGTGTTGCTTAACGATGGTTCGGACTATGCAAGTTACCAACGTGGTTAACTCCATAGTTCCAACTATGGTTTTGGGAAACAGTTGCATCGCACCTGCATAGTTCCAACCATGTAAGTTGCTAACGTAGTTACTATGCTTTTGGGAAACGCACCCCTGTCCGTGCTCAAGGACTCGTTACAAAACACACACAGGAGGCCCACGAGACTGCACAGCATGTTTAACAGAAATGAAGAGCGTCATATACAGGATTTCATCAACAGTTCACTCAAAACCAGTCCAGCAGTGATTCAATAGAGATTTTAATAAATTATTTGGTCTCTACAACATAATTTCTCTTATATTTTCTCATCTCTGTTTCCTTCTGTCTTTCCCACCTGCCCTGCATAGACACATGTAGCTCACTCTTTCTTCTCTCTGTCTCTCTTCGGGAATATGTGTGCATGGGTTGTGAAACAGTGTGATTTTACTCTTGGTTTCAGGCCACACTTTTCCAGAACTGTCGTCCAGCTCTCAAGACTTTCCGCTCCACCAGCTCCAACTTCTTTTTCTTTCTGGTTCTGCTGATTGGCTGGATAATTGCCAGCGTGGTGCTCATTTACAGTGTGGCCAAGTAAGTGTGTCTGCCTGTCTTTAATTATCCCCACAGTCTGAAATTTTACAAACACATTGTTAACATATTCTTATTCTAATAACATACATTTATTATTGTCATTTATTGATTTATTGTGGTTCAAATGGTGATGTAAAAAGTGTATTAATGTATATAATATTGTTCTAAAAATATAAAAATAAAAAAATATCATACACAACAACAACAATAATAATAACAACAATAACAATAAACATAACAAAAATAACAATAACAATAGCAACAACAATAACAATAATAATAACAATAACAATAACAACAATAACAGCAACAACAATAATAATAATAATAACAATGATAAAAATAATAACAATAATAAAAACAATAACTACAATAATAACAATTACAATAATAACAATGATAATAACAATAACCATAATAAAAAACAACAATAACAACTATAACAATAATAATAATAACTATAAAAATAAAAATAATAACAACAATACAATAAAAACAATAACAACAGCAATAACAACAATAATAACAATAATAACAATAACGACAACAATAATAACAATAATAATAACAATAATAACAAAAACAATAACAACAATAATAACAATAACAACAACAACCATAACAAAAATAACAATAATAATAATAACATCAAGAACAATAATAATAACAACAAGAATAATAATAACAAAAATAACAATAATAACATCAAGAACAATAATAAAAACAAAAACAATAACAATAATAACAACAAGAACAATCATAACAGTAACAGCAATAATGACAATAATAATAACAACAATAATAATAATAATAATAATAATAATAATAATAATAATAATAATAATAATAATAATAATAGCCACAATAATAATAACAACGTAACAATAACAACAACAACAATAATAACAGCAACAACAACAACAATAATAAAAATAATAACAATAATAAAAACAATACCAATAATAACAATAACAACAACGATAATAATAATAATAACAATAATAATAACAATAACAACAATAATAATTACAATAATAACAATGATAATAACAATAACCATAATAAAAACAACAATAACAACTATAACAATAATAATAAGAACTATAAAAATAAAAATAATAACAACAATAAAATAAAAACAATAATAATAATAATAATAACAATACAAATAAAAACAATAACAACAATAATAATAACAACATCAATAATAGCAATAACAACAGTAATAACAATAATAACAATAACGACAACAATAATAAAAAAATAATAACAATAATAACAAAAACAATAATAACAATAACAACAACAACAACCATAAAAACAATAACAATAATAATAACAACAACAAGAACAATAATAACATCAAGAACAATAATAAAAATAAAAACAAAAACAATAATAACAACAAGAACAATCATAACAATAACAGCAATAATGACAATAACAATAATAATAACAATAATAAAAACAATAATAATAATAATAATAATAATAGCCACAATAATAATAACAATAACAATAATAACAAGAACAGCAATAATAATAAGAAGAAGAATAATAATAACAATAACAGCAATAATAATAACAATAACAATAATAACAATAACAGCTATAATAATAACAATAAGAATAATAACAAAAATAACAATAATCAAAACAACAATAATAATAACAAAAATAATACCAATAACAACAATAATAAAACAATAACAATAATAGCAACAATAATAACAACAACAATAACAATAGTAACAACAATAACAATAATAACATCAGCAATAACAACAACAACAATGACGATAATAATAATAATAACAATGATAACAATAATAACAACAACAATAATGCTAACAATAACAACAACAGCAATAACAACAATAATAATAACAATAACAATAGTAACAACAATAACAATAACACTAATAAAACAAAAACAATAACAATAATACCCAACAACAATAATAACAATAATATAAACAATAATAACAATAACAACAATAGCAATAACAATAATAGCAATAATAATAACAACAATATTTTTTATTATTTTCATTGTTGTTGCTGTTGTGGTTATTTTTTCTGTTTGCTCTCTTCTTTATCCAGTATTCATCCCTCCTTTGGCTGCGGTCCATTCCGTTTTTCCTCCACCATGTGGAGTGTTGTTCCTGACTCCTTCCATTCCCTCTCCAACACCACTCAGGAGTTTCTGCTCTACGTCGGCTCGCAGGCTTTCTCCATCCCTCTCTTCATTTCCTCCTGGTCAGTGTCTGGTCAGGGGGGCTACTACATCTTCACATCACTCTGTTTGTGTGTGGAGTCGTTATGTTTGCAGCTACTTCCAGTCTAATTCCACCGACTTAATCCAGCCTATAATGTAAAGTCTTGTCTAATAGTAATTAGTAAATGATCTGGAAGTGTGAAATGAACTAACAGACTGTTTGTTTCTACTCTGTCAGTGTGTTTCTGTGCTACATGGCTGCTTTAGCTGCAGTTTATGGAAACACTGTAGCTCTGCTGAAGAACCAACACAAAATGGTAAGAAACACTGAGACTAAACTCCAGCAGTCTGTCTAAACAGACGGCAGCTTACATATCACTTTTATTTCTGTGCTGAGTTAAAATGAAATAAAACAAAATACTACAAAATAATGTTTTGAACAAATAATGTTACCATATATATAGATTTTATAGTTCTACTACAAAGACTGTAATTCATCTGATTGCTGCATACTTCATTAGCCCCTTTCACAGTGGTCAGGATCCCCACAGGACCACCACAAATGTATTATTTGAGTTATGGATCCTTGCTGAGCCACTTACTGTTCACTCTATTAGACACTCCTAACTTGCTGGTCCACCCTGCAGATGTAAAGTGAGAGATGAGGCTCAGTAGTTTGTGCTGGTCGTCCTCTAGTCCTTCATAAGTGGTCACAGGACCCTGTCCACAGGACGCTGTTGGCTGGACATGTCTTGCTAAGCGTCTTCCTGTGATTCTGCTGTATAAACCTCTAAAACATGAAGTCGTGCCTGACCTCTCTCTGTACGTACCTGTGTTGTGCAGGAGGGCCGTGATAAGCAGTTCCTGGTTAAACAGATCAAAGAAATCAGCGAAGCATTTTCTAAAGAAGAGCAGGAGCCACAGCAGCCCCCGAGCCAAGCCCAGTGGAACGCAGCACCGCACTGGGGGGAGCAGCACAACCCTGCGTTTGACCCAGACGAAGAGATGATGACACAACCCAGAGCTTTTTTCCCAGATGGCTTTGAGAACCAGGGGATGCGTTACAGAGAAGAATGACCTTCAGCTTAGACTCATTTACTGACAGCAGCTCTGGGTCAGTCTTTGCTGATGTGTGGGAAGCTCATCAGAGTGCTGTGGTGCTCGTTTGGGTTCTATGAAAAATCACTCCTCCATAAACAGCATGATAGTCTTTTTGCTCCACTTGTTAATACGATATTGTATGTAAATTATTGTTAAAGGGAGTGATACATGTGTAATATATAAGATTAATTTCTTTTGGAAAAGCCTTTAAAAGTACTGTATTGTATGTGAAGCGCAGAACTGTTGTAAAAATAATTCGTATATGTTGCTTCTGTCGGAAAACAGGCATTTTTAAATAACGTGAAAAACTGAAAAATTATATGTAGCATATATATAATGATCTATTTCTACAAATGCACATTTTCAGAATTTAGGCCTTTTAACACACCTACCTCTGAAATAGCCAGCCAAACAACTTCATGTGATAAAATGTAATAAATATGTTTATTTAGTGCCAAATGGACTGCACTGTGTTCGGGGCTCTTCCTTCTTTCTTCATCAGACTCCACTCATCTATTTACTCATCTTATTATATTCAATCCTTTCATAAATGATCTACCTGCAGTTTGAGGTGTAATCATAAACAGACAATATGGTACATACAACATCTTAACAGCTTGCAGCAGTACACTTAAATCAGTGACGGTTTGTGTTGCAGGCGTTTTGTCTTCACCTTCTATAAGTTTTTACTGTAAGACCAACAGGCAGCTTAGTCCTACATACACACTGAACGTCTGTGTATCGGGGGGAAAGTTAAAGTAGCCTCAGAGGTAGTATAATCTTTGGTCTAATAATTGATTCCAGGAAGAATTGATTCCAAAAAGAGTTTCATGTTAAATTGTTCCACTTTCTGGGCTCTAGCTCACCACACAACACTCACATCTACACTAGGGATATTAAATTAGAGTTCAGTCTGATCCAGTTAGAGAACATTTCTTCAGGCCAAGGTCCGGATCGTCATCCTTTCTAACTTGTGTAATGATTTAGTGGTTTATCCTGTAGTCTAGTATCAGCATCTGATACCATCAGCAACTAAAAGACCAGCAAATTACAAATACCGTTCAGTATATTTCAACAATATTTACTGTTTAAATGCTGAACTGAATTAATTATTTATAAACTTCTAATAAATGTTTTTCCTCACCTCAAGTAAAACAAGGGCTCCATTAAAAAAACAGAATGCTGTTGAAAAAAGTCCATTTTAAAGTGTTTATTTATAGAAACAGTAAATAAAACGTGCGTCTTCTTGTTAACTCACTTTCACAAACTGACCTGTTGGTTTGGAGCTGCCTGTGGGCAGAATAAACGTATATGTCTCTCCATTACTGTTTTAAAAGTCAGTTTTCACCGCCGACTGTTCTTTTATAGAGCACGGTATTCTTTCTGACTCGCTCTGTTCTCCCACTTCTCGCTTTGTATCGTGAAGACAAGAAAAGAAAAGTTCTGCCGCTTAAAATAAACACTATCATCATTAAATCATTCTCAATAGATTATCAGTTTGAGTCCACATTGGACAACGTCTGGTTCTGGAACGCCTATTACCGTCTGCCTATTACTGACCTCTGATCTAGTTTATCAGCAGTCCGTTTAAGTGCTTGATTGAAATCCCAGCAGAGGCCATTATTGCTTAAACTGATTAAGCTGAAATCACTTAGTTAATAAATGTATTGATAAACCTGCCTGGTTTGTCTCCTTAACCCTGAACTGCTTTCATTAAGCAGAAAACAACTGAGGACAGGTCCACTGGGTTAGTGACTGGGGGAGAAAGATACCAGCTCTCTCAGTTAGAACAGCTCCATGAAGGTCAGCATGGTGGGTAAATCATTTAACAGCTCCCATCATGTTTTGTTTAATTGTATTTTATAGCTGGCTGGTTCTGTTTGTATCATTAATGTTTTATGTCATTTGCTCAACTTTGTCTTCCTGTACCTGTCCTGACATCTCACTCATCATTAAAACACTTATCTTTGTGGGTTAAAGTACACCCTGGACGGGCCACTGTCCTGACATTAGAGACATTAGGGCTTGAAAGGATGCTTAAAATATTAGGCACAGCTCAAACAGCCAGCATGTACATTTATACAGTTAACCTAACAGTAAGTAGCATGATTATATATATATATATATATATATATATATATATATATATATATATATATATATATATATATATATTATATAATATATATATTATATATATATTATATGTATATTATATATAATTTTTTGTTGTTATTTTCTTGTATTATGTTTTTTCAGCTCTACGTATGTTAAACAGTCACGTCAGCAGATTTATTATTTATTTTTATTATTTTTTTAGGAAATTTGTTTTGACAGATAAATATTTTTCCATTTTTTAGAGAATTAACATTATACTAATTAACATTATCACATTTTTTTTCATTAATAAATAATAAACTTGTCACAAAGATGTTGCTATTACATTTTTAAATGCTCTGGTCACCTCAGGGAGAAGGTGAGTTATACTTGCTTTTTATATTTGAGGATTGTTTTAATAATTTAGTTAATAATTTAGGCAGCACGTAACTTCTATGTGTCACTGGTGTTATGTGCTTTAATAGCATTTTATCAAATAAAGGAACATATCTTTAATATCATTGATTTAAAATAGTAGTACACAACAAGTAGGAACCACCCAGACATCTGCATGAACAACTCTTAAAACATTACAAAATTCTTTACAGATGTTCTTTTATATTAAATATTATCTGCCTTACTTAAAATTTTAGAATAATTAATTTTGTACTGTTTTTGTCTCAGTTGGTAAGTTCAGTGTTTATTGTACACAATTTAATAATTGTGTACAGAATAGCATATAAGAGTGTGTTTAAATATATAAAAGACATCTACGTTTTTTTATTTTGATGTATATGTATACAAGATCTTTGGCGATTATTCCATTTAATTTTTTTCATTAAATACACAATTTAACCACATAAAACAAAAATGAATTGATATAATTTGACAAATAAACTTTTTTAACTATTGTACTTTAAAGTATATTAAAATTCGTTTGAAATTAACTTCACATTATGCTGCTTGTTATTTTTATTAAAAAAACAATAAAATAAAATGACAAAGAACTGCTGGAGTGTTTCGTACATCTGCGCCCTCGCGTGGTCTTCACAGGTAACGCAGATACGTCATTTACGTACTGACGTACGCTGCACCACGTCGGGCCGTCGTTGCGTTTAGCTGTGTGCAGGTAAACAGAGACTTGGTGAAGATTTGTTTTAAATAAGATAGATTTTCTAAACCTATACTCTTAATTAACCCGTGTACGCGCGTGTAGGAGGCACTGTATGCGATGTGAGGTCGAAATGAACGCGGTTTGAACGCAGGAGATACAGATACAACCTAAGAATCAGCCCGGAAGGAACGTTAGCCTAGCCTGGCCGGTTTATTTTGCTAACGTTGGTGTTGAGAGCGAATCTGTAACGAGTTAAAACAGAAAAAACATAAAATCAGTTACAGAATAAAGCAGCAAAATATAACCTAATGCAAACAAAAAGTAATGAATTCAGTTAAACGACTAAGCAGAGCAATATTTAATTGGTAAATCTGTACATTCCGTTAGTTTTGTTTGTTTGTTTATTAGTTTTATCCCATTTTTCAGTCTTTAGTACATAAACATGAACATTCTTCCGAAGAAGAGCTGGCACGTGCGCAACAAGGACAACATAGCGCGTGTCCGGCGGGATGAAGCGCGCGCCGCCGAAGAGGAGCTCGAGATCCAGCGGCGAGTCGAGCGTGCGGAGCAAGAGGTAACCATGGCAACGGAGCACTGCAGTTAATGCAGGGCAGCCTTTACAGGAGAGACACAGTTAATGTCGTTTTACCGTTCAAGCTCATTAATGATCATTAACTTCCAGTAAAGTGCTGCTAATGAGGTTTACAGTCAACAACATGCAGCTGCAGTTAATAACCTTCACACCTCACACACTGCAGCTGATCCACGAGCAGTGAACTGAGCGAAGGTCTTTAGTGCAGTGCAGCTGTTTATGGTGAATTCACAGTAAATGGCTAAAGTTTGAGTGCAACGCTCAAAGTTCCCCACAGAAAGCATTTGATTTACCCAACACAGCAACTTCACTCTCATAACTTAACCTGTTTCATCTGTATCTGTCCAAAAGCACTCTGAGTGCAGCGAGCAGTAACGGAGATGAGTCATTGTTCTGTCGCTCCTCTCTTGTGCTTTTCCCCGCAGGCTCGAACGGAATATCTGAGGAAGAAGTCCCGCGCGGCCCTCGAGCAGCAAGGAGGATACAGAGAGGAGGGAGAGCAGAGCGGAGGTTCAGGAGGGATTGAGCATCTCAACTTATTTCCTTTGGAGGAGTCTTCAGAAAAGAAAGGCAATGCAGAATACCTCAAAGAGAAGAGGGAGGAGAAGGTAAAGCCTGCATGCTTCCGATTTAATATCTGGTCTTACATGTGCTCCCCTGCAGGCACACACTTGTGGTGGACTTTTATTGTGGGTCATTGTTTTTTCTGCACTGAGGAATCATAGACACAGAGTGTGAGGTTGAGTTGTATTGTATTCAATTGAATTGTATTCAGTTCAGAGGCGTTAGAAATACTGGGAATGTTGTTTTTTGTATAATACAGACACTTCAGTTCCAGGACAGCAGCACCTTTTTGAGTGTTATATATGTAGATGAAGGATGAATAATAATTTTGATTTGAGCAGCATTACTGTTGTTACAGCAGCGAGTGTGCTTCTCAGTTCAGTGTTCATTCTTTATGCTGGGATCAGGCTACATGAATTCAGACTTGGACATGATTTTGTTGTAACCAACAAATTTCCAGCATCTGCCGTGTGAATGGAGTGAGGAAGTGCAGTGTGATATAAGCGAGGAACAGCAGTGCGGTGTCTGGGATGGGTACGACACACCAAACAAGAAGTTTTCCATCTTGTTTGACATCCTATCACATGTTTATACATTAAACAACAGGAGGACAGAGTACATCGTCGCTGTCCACATATAAAAACATGTATATCCGTTTTTCTCCAGTTTTCATTTCTTTACATCATTCGAACATGACAGCTGCTCTTTGTACTGTGTGACAATGTCATGACGACTGGGCCACTAGAAATGCTCCAAAATAGCTTGGAAGAAATTCTGGTTCCATTGACTTCCATTGAAAGTTAATTCAAGTTGCTGTTTTGGAGATACTTGTTTGGAAGGTGATGATGTGTAAACAGAGAGAAGAGAAAGAGAGAAGATGCTGCTGCAGCTGTCACATGGAACAACGAGCCACAGATCACATATATCACAATAAAATCCTCTCAGCATTTAACAGCAGCGCTACGAACATCTTCTTTTTTTAAAGAACGTTCTGCTTCTGGCGTTTGGAAGACGACAGATTTGACATTTATGGTTGTAACTTAAAAGAAAACGTCTGACTCAAATGGACATCTGGCTCCCTTCAGTAACCGAGAAGAGAATCTTCTTCACCAGCTTCCTCACAACAAGACCCACTTCTGTCAAAACTTCATATGAAACATGCCAAAACGGTGGAGTTGTTTATCTGTGATTTGGACAGAACTCTTAAATTCTGTTTGCTCTTTTGTCTTAACAGGAGAAACAGGAGCGCGCCATTGGCCTGTTAGTATCTCTCGGTCCTGCCCCTGGAAAGGAGGCCACGCCCTGGTATCTGAAACAGCGAGGAAAGGAGAAAGATGAGGATGAAGATAAAACAGAGAAGAGCAAACGGAAGAGCGTAACAGAGGAGGAGAAAGAAAAGAAAGAGCGGAAGTTGAAGGTAGACTAAATTACTGTTTAAGTTGTGTCCTATACTACACTTGGTAGTGTTTTTAAATGTGTGAGGTTCTAATGGGACGTTTTATGTATCTTGAAAGGAGAGACTGGACCCGCTTATAGAAATGAAAAAAGCCCTGGCAGTGAAAGACAAAAAGGACAAAAAACATAAGAAGAAAGAAAAGAGAGATATAGGGGAGAAGAGGAGTGGAGAAAGGTGAGTCTTTCTTTCTTTCTTTATTTCTTTCTTTCTTTCTGCAGCTGATGTGTGCTGTTGGGCCACTATAATACATTAACTTTAATACACTGTAGTGATTGCAGTCTGTTTCGTCGCTCTGCCTGAGTGCCGTGTTTGGAAGATGGTGTGAGTGCTTGCTTGTGAACACCAGCTCGTAGAATCAATGTTTCCATTTTACATTGTTTTAATTCACAATACTGGGATCACCTTTCAGTGTTCTCAACTTTGTGACGTCCCAGAGTGACATTACGTCCAATTCTAATGCCTCTGCTGAACAGCAGGAGTTAAGACTATCTTTGGACTATCTATAGTTTTGAAAGAGTGAGAAAAAGTGTTTAAATGGATGCATGTCATAAATGCAGGAACTCTTTATCAAGTATTCCTGATGAAGTTTTTCAGTGTTATTGGAAAAAAAACCCTCCTTTGATTAACTTTCTTCTTTGTGTTGTATAAAATTCATTAAACATCAATAAAACTAAACTAACTGTTAGTCAGTGAGGACATTTTGACCGGTTTGTCATGAATATGTATCTTTAGGGTCAAAACAATTATTATTGTATCACAAAGATTTAGTCTTGAAATTGTTGATTATGAGCTGCAGACTTTTCCAACTCCGTGTTTGGAAGAGGGTGTGAGTGCTTGCTTGTGAACACCAGCTCGTAGAATCAATGTTTCCATTTTACATTGTTTTAATTCACAATACTGGGATCACCTTTCAGCGTTCTCAACTTTCCAACTTCTGACGACACAGCTGCAGTAGCTGGCATAATTAATAAGCCGTCCACTCTCCGTGATGTGTTGTCACAGCTCCACAGTGCTTACTGTCACATTTACATCATGCATTGTCACACCTCTGCTTCTAAGCTTCCTTTTGTATATCAGTATGTGACTCAGCTCACACATTCGGCATGCACGCGGCTCTTCATTCAGTAGCGCTGATGTTTTTTTCATCCCGATATTAACCATGTTAGCAATATTATGTGTCGTTAATATTTAATTACACAATGGGCTAATTTAATTAATTGATTAGAAAAATTAGCCTTTGTAAAACTAAAATTGAAGCTGGCAAATGATAAGTAGTTTGTCATACTGGGTGAATTTCAAGAGGCAGAAATCACAAGATAAGCAGACAAGCAAGATGCATCAACCAGTCAGCCGCAGACAAAGTCAGGTAGAAGTTAAAAGAAGTGATAAGGCATTTTAAGAAAGAATATAAGATAATATAAGGCAGTGTGAGTATATAATAAATAGTAAGTGGGGCAAAGGCAAACTGTTCTAAGGAGGTTCAGGAGGGCGTCAGCTACAGTGGTGGAGAACTCCTATTTGAATAGTTTTAATTTACACAGAAAAGGACGTATACATGAGTGGTTTAAGCTTAGCTAAGACTGCATCTCCTTGAAATCCAGTGGTTGACATCCCACATGGCTTTCCGCCAAACACGCGAGGAAATCTGATAGATCTCTCGCTCACAGGTTAGAGGGTTGTTGTACAACAGGGGAGAGCTGTTCATTTGATCTGTCTCCTGTTAAATCACATTACAAATTCACTGTAAAGAAATGTAATCTCCTCTTTATCCTGGCAGCTCAATTGAAAGGTTACGTGCAGAACGACTGAAGAGAGAAGCCGAGGAGAGAAGACGAACACAAGCGGTGCTGGATCGAAGGAACGGAGTGGGGAAAGAGAGAGAAAGACCGACGGAAATGGGGGACCGAGACAGACCTTACAACAGTGCCTACTACCCTGAGCTGGCACGCAAAAGGCAGAGAAGAGACCAGTATGACTTCTGCTAGCTTTCAGATGTATTTATTTATGTAAGGATGCAGTTCACAGGTCTTCAGAGTGAACGGGGTGCTAAGAGCATTGTAAGTTCATCATAAAAAAGGATTGATTGCTGGCTGCCAGATGCCGGGTTGCTAAACTGCCAGTTGAGCTTCTGAGCTGGCTGTCAGCAGCCTCGTGAAGGAAAGAGTCTGTTGTAGACACAGCCTGGTCTCAGTCAAATCACAATGAGTCCACTCCTCAGCGTGACGTTACGTCCAATTCTAATGCCACTGCTGAACAGCAGGAGTTAAGGCTGCCTTTGGACTATCTATAGTTTTGGAAAAGTGTTTAAATGGATGCATGTCATAAATGCAAGAACTCTATTCCGACTATTACTGATGCAGTTTTTCAGTGTTATTGGAAAAAAACCCTCCTTCGATTAACTTTCTTCTTTGTGTTGTATAAAAGCCATTAAACATCAATAAAACGAAACTGTTAGTCAGTAAAGACATTTTGACCGGTTTGTCATGAATATTATCATTGTATCATAAAGATTTAGTTTTGAAATTGTTGATTATGAGATGCAGACTTTTCCAACTCCTACTTTTACAAGAAAAAAAACGCCAACCACAAACCTTTGTTTTTTGACATTGATTTTGACATTGATTGACATCGATGACAGCCACTTGCCAAAACAGTGCTACAACAACAAGAGACCCATGTGAAACAAAGTGGTCTGTCCACAGACGTGTGAAATTTCTCATTTAATGGTAGCTGATGGCCAGCCCACACTACAGGATGATCTGGCTGTGTTTAAGTCCAGTTTGTCCCCCCACAGCAATTGCAAAAGCTTTCCTGAATTCTGAAAGATACTGTATTAACTCTTATATTTAATCTGCACCAGAAATGTTTTTTTTTTATTAGAAGTAGTATTACTGAGAAATAAACATGCTAAAGTATGGTGTGGGCTGCTGCGAGGAGCCCTTTAAAGCCTGACACAACAATTAAAAATCTGAGGTGTCGCGTCACATGCACAGACGATCCTTCTCAGTGTTTGGGTCTCAAATGTAAAATCAACATAATACTAAACATGTTCTTGCACGGGTGGCACGGTGGTGTAGTGGTTAGCGGGTTTGATTCCCAGTCCAAGCCCTTCTGTGTGGAGTGTGTATGTTCTCCCCTTGCTTGAGTGGGTTTCCTCCGGGTACTCTGGTTTCCTCCCACAGTCCAAACACATGCATGTTAGGTTGATTGGTCACTCTAAATTGCCTGCAGGTATGAGTGGGTGTTGGCCATGTGATGGACTGGTGACCTGTCCATGGTGTACCCTGCCTTCGCCGGATGATGCTGGGATTGGCTCCAGCCCCCTGTGACCCCAGGGGTCACACTTGGGATAAAGTGGAAGTTAATGAATTGATGGATAGATGTTATTCCATACATTACATTGAGTTATTTGAATTATGTGAAGAATTTTAAAAGTCTTTAAATAATTAAAATAATTGGTTTCATTAAAAACATATAAGAAATATTTTCTTTCATGTTTGCTGCTAAATTCACGCTTGCCAGGCGCAGTATTTTGTACCTTACTGTCATCTGCCATGTTTGTTTTGATCTGAAGTCACATTTGTTCAGTGAAATTCTGTGATCTCATGTTCCAAGAGACTGAACTGGTGACCAGTCTGCTGGTTCAGTATAATTTGCTGGCTCAGTGTAAATGCCCTGTTCTGTGTGAATCTTCTTGTATGTGTGTGGGGGGTAGCTTTGATGACTGAAGGATGACTAATTATGGGAAAGAAATCAAGGGAGTTTTTCATTATGTGTGTTCGTATCATCGCTTAGGGTTTAGAAAATCCTGTGGCGCTGGCCAGGCGTTACTAAAACTCTGAAATATTTTTCAAAGAAGGGATGCTATGATTTTTTTTCAGTCCAGCACAACATGTAGCGCACTATGAACTTGTGAAAATCATTGCTGAGTAAACTGCCTCGTGCTCTATGAAGGGAGCAGGTACCCAGTTGAGCTCCGGCGCTGGCGCTGTAGTACACCTGCACTGTTCAGGTGCTGAGATGCTGTAGAGGACTTGGACCTGTGTGTCTCTGATGTTCTCTTCTCTCTGCACAGGCTTTGTTGTGTTTGCCTGACGTGTCATGGCGTCTCCTGTTACCACAGTAATGAGGAGGCCTTGACAACGCTGCCTACTAACGCTGTCATGGTGGTGCATGACGTCAGATGCATTATGTGTGACGACAGAAATTTCCACTAGAAACTGAACCCAGCTGTTTATGGAAAATAACAGGAAAACTCTAGAAATCAGATTCAGTGTGTGTTTCTGTTCAGAGCTAATAATCAAATCAGACAAATGAATCAGATTGGAACTGTATGTGTAAACAGTGTGATTTCAGTGTAATGTATAGACAGAATTAATGATTTCTGTTAGTTTAGAGAGTTGGGGGCATGATAATGTGTAATGTATTTTATCAAGTGTGATGATGATGATGATGATGAAGCAGGGTGAGGCAAAGTCATAAACAAACGCCTTTTTGGCGCGTGACGTGTCGGATCTGTAGACAGCGGAGAATACGCGAGACAGAGAGAGGGAGAGAGAGCGTATCAGAGATATAGGAGAGAAAACGAGTGAGACATTGGCGGGGTGGGGGGGCATATGGGGGGATTAACGCGTCTGACGTAGTTACCATTTTCTTGTGAGAAAACAGGCTAGCCCACAAAGCTAACGCTCCGCCACTGAGAGTCTGAGGCGGCGTAGACCTCCTCGTGTTATGAAGAAAAAAAACAATGATAACTCCTCATATTTATAAAGACCAGCTGATTAAAAGGCGAGTAATGAAATCGAGTCGGGCGATACTGAGTTGAGAAGCACAAAGGCGCTGTAAAGTGGCGGATTAGAGGCGGAGGAGGTGGCGGGCGAAGAGGGGCGCTAGCAGCATCACAACAACAACAGCAGCAGCGGCAGCATCACCACCACCAGCAGGAGCAGCATCAGCGGCCGAGCTCCTTTATCCGAGCGGGGCAGAGGGAGGGGGAGGCGGCGCGGATGGTGCGCGGGAACCCGGCGACACTATGCGAGCACCGCGGCGCTGGGGCACCGTGCTGCTGCTGCTAGCGGGGCTCATGTCCCTCCTCAGTCCGGACAGAGCGCTCGGAGCGCCGCAGAGAGAAGGTGAGACGAGCCGCTGAGGGTGGAGGTTAAAGCCGTCTGACAGGGACGCAGACGACAGGGATGGACGCAGTGTTATAGTTGTATTATAAACATTTTTTAGTGATATTAGACGCTGTTATTACTAGTATTAGGATTATTAGCTATGTGTTTTTTTTATCCTGTCATTGTGTGGAGCGTGCTGGAGCGCCGCTTAGCCTGACTGAAGGACAGCCTGAGTGTCTGGTTATATTTATGGCTGTAGCCTCTATTTTGCGGTTTAATTCGGTCAGATGCGCTATTAACTAAAGTGTTTGAGGATGGTCAGGTGAATTTAAGCGTTATTTCTGTTGGGCTTGCGAAATAGGCAAATATGTGAAATATGTTTCTGTCAGCGTAACGTTGCTCCTCTTATGCGAAACCTCAATAATAATTATTAACAGTGTGTTGTTATCATATATTAGCGTGTGATAGTAAAATACAGGGTGATAGTCAGACGTGTGTGTTGTGATAACTTGATATTATGATATTTTGACATTAGGCTACCTTCGGTTAGTCAGACTGACAGTCGCAATAGGCCTCATGTTTATTTGTGTGTAACGTTATGCAGCGCCTATCAGACCATATGACCAGCGGAGACGGTGAAAAATAAAAAAAATAATAGATTCAAATACAAAAATTGGACACGAAGACAGACTCTGTACCCAGAGTCGGAAAAAAATGTTAAACATTTTTATGGAGCAATAAAACCGCGCATCTTCGCCATTTCGCTGCCCTCCTATTCCCCAAAGGTGCTGCTATTGTTAATCCTGCTCGGGCTCTACCTACAACCGCCACAGCTTTCCTCTCAGCCCCTCATACGTTTCAACATTTAAACCTGTGCACAGCGTCACAAACATCGCCCATACCTTAATAAACATGAAAGAAACTAACAGTATTGTTATAAATCACTACTATCATCAGCTTTCGCACGTGCCTTGTGTTTTTGACCCATGTGGGGGCATCAGCGCTACAGAGGAGTATAAATACCACCCCATCCCCCCATAGCCGGCCGATACGCCGCCAGTGGCTGGGTTCATTCTGCAAAAAGAAAAGGAAACGTGGAAACAAACAGTTCATGCAGACAGTTTTAGTCAGGTATTGCTGCTGCTGCTCAGTTTATTATGTTATTTCCTCAAAATGACAGAAGCTGAACTTTGTGTTGTTAGATCATGAAAATCTGTTCTATGTGTTGTGGTTAAGTTTGTTGTTATAAACGTTGGCTGGCTCCTGTTAAAATCCTATTTACAATTATTTGTAGTTTTAATGAGGACCTGTTATGCTCATGTTCAGAGATCATAATATTATTTTTGGGTATTAAAATGACACAAAATATTTTTCTCATACTGTACATCTGTTTTCACCGTCTGTCTGAAACGCTCAGTTAGAGCTCCTGTGTATTTAAGTCCAATGTGCTCTGATTGGCCCCCACACCGCTGTGTCTGTTCTTACAGTGGCATCAGTTTAAATCTAAGTCCGATCCTGAAAGTCAGGCAGAGTGCTATTAGAGTCGGTTGACCTGACCCACCCTCGCCAGCCAGACTGGAGTAGGACGTTTCAGAGTGGCAGTATTTTATGTCTTTGCTCTCTGTGTGTTGTGCGAGAGCGTGCCAAGTTTTCTGGTAGGCATGCAGTGAGGTCTGTGTTACAAGGTGATGTCACCTTGTAACAGAGGAATGAGCTGGAATTCCACTGAGGCGTTTCAGGCAGCTGAGAAAAGGGGTTTCTGTGTGAGAGAGAAACTCTCCCTCTGGTGTGCACTTTTGATTTGCAAATCGTTTACATGCTACGTAACTCACTAAAGGACAGGGGAAAAAAACGAAAAGCATAATCGGTCCCTTTAAAAGAAAGGACACATTTGCCTAAAGAAGTTTTAATTGTTCTCTGTACTTATCCACTGTATCCTTTATTAAAGGTGTTGAGTTCTGGAATGATCTCTATATATTTATAGTTAATGTTCAGTTTTAGGTGTAAATATGCTGTTAAATATGTAAAATTAACAACAAAACACATAAAAATAAATAAATCCCCACAGACTGAGAGTGAATTTAGATTAGGATTTAATGAATGAAATGCAGACATTTTAGCGCAGTACTCCAAAACATCCTGCTTTTCAACATCCTGCTTTTCCAGAATGCTCTATGTCGTCACTGTTCAATGAAAAATGAGTATCTCCAAAATTGCAACTTTACAGAAGAGACCTAAAACATACTTTACTTTCAATGTAAGTCAATGGAACCAGAATTTTTCCAAGCTATTTTGGAGTATTTCTATTGGTCCATTCGAAATGAAATTTTCACACAATGTAAACAACTATTGGCGTGTTCAAATGATGTAGAAATCTCAAAATCAACAAAAATGTAAGGTCTAATAATTAATCTAATAATTAACCTGATAGTAATAATTTTAATAATAATTATGATAATATGCTTGTACTGATATGGTTCCAGTATCACTGTGCAACCCTAAAACAGTTTAAAGGTCTTAATTGTCTATTGTCGGTATGTTAGCCATCCTGCTTACTACAGGTACATTTTTTATATTCATTTATTTTGACTCGTTCATTTGTCTGCTCATGCTTTCAGTCCTTAAATAGTTTTTAGTGTAAAATTGTTTATTAAAGCTCTTCACACAGACAAGACATACAGTTAAACCATGTCATTGTAGACTTTGAGTCTTTTCAGAGTGTTATTAGTATTTTCTTGTTGTTAGATATAATAGATATTTATTTTGTCCACCTGAAAGTGTTTTTGACCCACAAAGTGTTCGTCTCTGCTCTCTTTTCATTTTCTGTTAATGATTGTGCTTCATACATGAGTAGCTCATGTTTAGTGTTTGTTCAGAGTTTATTTCTGAATCCCTGAAGGCAAATGAACACACGTCTCCAGTTCCTCTTCAGGTTCCTCTCTGATGTCTGTGACACACACATGGCTGGACGTGGTGACTCACGGCTCTTGTCAGACTACGTTGGTTACGCCAGGCTGATGTTTGGACACGGTGTTGGATGTGTGTGTGTGTGTGTGTGTGTGTGTGTGTGCATATGCAATCCTAGTGGTAATTTTCGTGCCAAAGGTTATTTTAACCCCCGTGCCCTCCTCCCTTCTCTCTTCCACAGATGGTTCACCCCACACACACGAGCAAGTTGAGGTACTCTAATTAAAATGCCCCCACAACCCCTTCTGACTTGGTACCTTCCCTATCTGAGTGAATCTTTCTCGATTATTCAACCCTTCCCCTTAAAACAGGCCCCACCCTAAAACAACTCTCCAAATGCCTGTCCCTCTCACTGACTAGTGAAAAGTACAAGGAATGTCTTGTATTATGAATTCTCCGGCTCCTTTGGTTTCCCTAAACTTGAACCTTTATCTTTCAAACCTCCTCCTTCTTACCCATGCAAATGCTGCTCCGCTCTGATTTCCTCCGCTGTCCTTCTTACTCTGACCAGCTGCCCAATGACTTGCATTTCATTGGGCTCCTATGTTCTGTTGTGAATTTACTGCTATTTAAAGCTAAACGCTAACCTTATAGCTCCTGTCCCTCTTTCTCTTTCTCTTTCTAGCTCTCGCTCTTTCTCTTTATCTCTCTCTCTCTCTCTCTCCTACTCCACTGTTTGTTTTCATTACATAATCAGATTCATCTTTCGCCGTTATCAACATGGAGACTTCGAGACAACTGCCATATCTGACTTCCTCTCTCTCTCTCTTTTATCCCTCCCTCATAGTTTCCGTTTCGCGGGATGGCTCTCTCTCTCCGCCGCCCTACGTCGTCATTCTCATCTCTTGCTCTGGCCTGGTCTCCTTCATTCTGCTGCTCCTCACCTGTCTGTGCTGCAAGCGGGGAGGAGTCGGCTTCAATGTAAGTCTCCTCTCAGATCAGATCCGGTTATTGTCTGCAGGAGAGAGCGCAGACACGGCAACACTGTAGCGTCGGCAGGTGCAGTGTGAAGAAAAAACATACATAGTGGTGAATTCAGATACAGGCGCTAGGACGTCCTTGCATACTGTAAACATAAAATATAAACATAAATACGCTGATGTGTAAATGATGTGTTTTTGAATTTAATTCACATTTTTAAGGGTTCGAGTCTGCGCTTCCCACTTTTGCAAGCAATCCACAAAAACATTTAAATTAAAATTATGGGGTGTGTTTAAAAAATCGATTTTTTGATTCAAATCGATTTTCATTTGAATAATCCGATATCAATTCGTATAAACCTGAGATCGATCTTTAAAATTAGCATTCCAGCCCCCCCTGCCTGCCCCTGTCTGTCTACATTTTGGAGTCAGAAACCATGACGTTATATAACCTATAAACACTAATGTTTTTAGTAATGGTAGGTTGAGTGTTCCTTGTACATTTACCACATAATTTCTCTGAAAATCTCTTTTCATATTCAAACAAAACATATTATTGTTACTGAAATATCCCTAAATGAATCGATATTGAATTGAATCGAAACGAATCGGAAATCGAATTGAATTGGGACTTTGTAAATTGGGATCGAATCGATCCGGGAAATCAGTGGCGATACCCAGCCCTAGTTAAAATAGTAGTAGGGATGAACAATCATGGATTTTTTTATGGCGAATTCTGTTTTCTTGACAGTCAAATAGGTGAGTGCTGTTTTTCATTAGCCCTTTGTTTAATTCAGAGCGAACACTGTGTAGAATACATGAACACACACTAACACATTTCCAAATGTCTGATTTGCAATAAGGACAACAGTATTTAAGTCTTTAACGTCCCAAACTGGCATTTCTTTTTTAAAAGTTTAAATCAAATGTCTGTTTAAACAATATGAGGTAAATAAAGTGGGAATTAATTGTGCTTTGACTGGTGGTATAGCTACAGCTTCCATCCTTTGGTATTTCTGTGGCAGCTGCTCTGCAATACAGCACAAACGCACTCGCTTGGTTTACTTTATTGTCATCATAAAATTGTAACAGATCTGCCAAAGTAAAATCAATAAATGGTCCAGTTTTGTGGTTTGAGTTAATTTCTGTTAAATCTGATCTCGGCCAGTTCCAATTATAAATACCTATAATGGCGTATATAATATATATTATGAAAAAATATAAAAAAGTAAGGCAGTTGATGTAGAATGTTACACAAATGGCAATATAGCTCAGTAGGTAATAACTACATACTTATTAATGTAATTCATTTTAAATTACTTGTGAATAATTAGGTATTGTAAATGTGTAGGAAGAGATGTGACTATAGATTTCTAAGAGTTAAGAACAGGTTCCTTTGACTCTAGACTGTGTTTGTGTATATACTGATTGTGAGTATTTATATTTAGGATATAAATTAAAACTGAAGGACACAAAAACACTCAGAATCAGTCGCTGTAATTCTCATACAGCTGGTCTTGGTGGAACTGAAGTTAATCTCTCACTTTCTCTGCCTCTGACTGTCCTTTTAGGAGTTTGATAATGCTGAGGCAGAGGAATGTTCCGGAGGGTCCAGCCCAGCACCTGAGGACAGCCTGTCCTCCTGCCCATCTCTGCCAGAGGTCTACACACTTCCTCTGCGAGACCGAGCGTGCCCAGCACTGTCCAACGGCTCAGGTGCCCCCTCACTCACTGTCCAACCACAGCTAGTCTTAAGCAGTGTCTTCCACAAACGTCATCTGTCTTCACACAGCAGGAACATCACTACCAACACCAAAACCACATCTGCTATCATACACATAGCACCAAGCCCTTAAACACAGGAAATACCCAACCAACAAATAGTACCACGCACTGACTAACACAGATAACATGTAAGTCCACTATATAACATACAGGTAGCATCAGGCATCCTATATAATGCACAGGTTGTACAAAGTTAGCTAACTCATAAAGAACCATGTAATACCTAATGTCCTATATTTGTTTAGACACCGATTTATGAATATTTCTTCTGTAATCCAAAGTATTGATATGCAGTTACAGCCTCTAATTGTCGGGGAAGGTTGTACATTACATATTGGAACATTTCTGTAAGAATTTAATTGCAGTCAGCCAAAAAAACATTAGTACGATCTAATACTGATGCACGATTAGTTGTCGTATGTAGGCATATAAAATTGTGATCCACACTCAGAATCCACAAGATGGAACCTACGAGGTGCAAGAAGAACAGAGAGAGGCGTAGCCTAAGATGTAGCTGTTAGCTACAAGTAAAGCTGGTCAATAAATTATATGAGATGGAGACAGAGAGAGAGGATTTGCTTATAGTTGATTCACTCCAGCTCATCTCACTGGTGTTCAGTAGTGCTCCACAGCCCAGTAATGAGGAGCTTCATACTTCTCCAGCCTTAGTGACCTTACAAAGATATACACTGTCCATTTATAGTCCCATTTATGTTTTTCTGCTGAGATCATACAAGTTGTCTTGCACATCCGAACACCTGCATCAGCAGTGGGTGCACCTTAAAGTATTAGAAGTATTAGTATTAGTGTTTACCTTTGGAAATATGGTGTATACAAGTAGCACAGATTATACAAAATTACAGAGAAATCATTACTTATAATGCCTGAAGCATTAAATTTGGTAAAACAAACACAGGTGACACAAACTGCCCAACCTAACACAGTGGTAATACACTGTACCTTACGCAGGGCACCGTAACAGATTTTTTGTGAAACCATATCTAAAATAACACCAAACCAGATATGCATATCATCCAGTACCAAAGGTACACAGGTACATCTCACCACTTATTCAGCATCGGTACAGCGTACACACAAATATCATTCCCTCTGCCTAACTCACAGACATTACTATAACTCACCAACTTACTTTCTTCCTTCACAGACTCCAGTTCCCAATGTTTCCGAAGACACACCCTCAACTACCTGCAGGAGATTGGAAATGGATGGTTTGGAAAGGTATACCCAATCACACTGACCATGATGTGAAATAATATAAATATTTAGAAATAAGTGCTCAGGAGAGGAAATGTTTTCCTGGCTAAGATGATTATATTCAAGATACAGTAACAGAGATACAGAGCCGCCTGTAAGTGAAAGCAGTTAAATCTCCATACTGGACCTTGAAAACTAGTTTTAGTGAATTATACACTGTCCAAAGTTACACTGACCCAGATTTAGACTGATACAGAGGTTTTTACTCGCGGTAGACAGTTCTTCTCTTTTTACGTGTCTTCGTTATGCTCTTTTCTCTTATTCTGTTTTTTTGTTCTCTCTTTATCACTCTCTCTCTTTCCCCCTGTGTCAGGTGATACTGGCGGAGGTGCTGTGTGACTGCAGCTCCTCTCAGGCTGTGGTGAAAGAGTTGAAAGTCAGTGCCAGCCCTCTGGAGCAGCGCAAGTTTCTGTCTGAGGCTGAGCCGTACAGGTTAGAGCTTTAATTAGGCCTGGCATTTTAACCAAATGTGAAAGTCAGCTGAGCTCTGTCTGCCCCCTGACACGATCCACACTACCACACTTTGAATCCATATCTAAACCCAACGCCAACCAGCACCATAATAACGGTGCCATAATAGCACCTGTTTACTGAGGTTACTTAGCGACAATGGCAGTCATCATTGTCTATCAAAACAATCATTTATTTATCAGCAATACCCAATCACGTTTATGTTTTGCTTTAAATGATTTATTTACTAATTACTGTATTTTTAAAACGTAGAAATCTGTTACGTGACTCCGACATGCCTGATTATAATAAAAGAAGAGGAGACATAAAATAAAGAAAATCAGAAGCGATTCATAACTTTAGAGGAGCAGGCACGAGACCACTCATGAGAACTGCGTAGCTGCTCACAACAACTATGACTCTTTAGGTAGCTATAGGAAGAAGCTGGCTTGACATTCCCTTTAGAGATATCATGGCACAGGCTGTGAGCAGACTGAAGAGGCATAGTTGGAGGAAACGAGGAAGAGAAAGAGTGACCCAGCAAGAGACGGGATGATCTCGGACTGACTTTTATTCTTTGGGGAAAGAGATAAAGGGATAAAGGGATAAAAGGAGGCAAGACAGTCTCATGGAGATGGACTTTGCTGTTTTGAACAGCAAAACAATGAAAATCCGACAGCAGAATCTACATCCCTGCTTGCCATATTTATGAAAGATTGCGACGCAGGCTGTAACCATATCTGCGTCATCCCTGTCTCACAGAGTTTTGTAGTCTTTCCAGATGCCAGAATACATTTAACCTCAGTCCCGTTTCAAGACAGCATGCAAAGAAATACATTCATCTCACACCAGAACGTGTGAGTCATGAAAATTTGTAATCTGCTGCAATAACGTTCTGTAATATTACTTTACCTGTAAATCAACATGGTTCTTTCTTTTCTGATGTTGGCTGGTGTTTGCTCTGAATTGTGACCCGTGCACATACACGAATGTCACACCGTCATATGAGCGCTTCAGATTAAACTCGCAATTAGTTTTCTTTACACATACAGACAAACCAAAGTTATTAGTGTAATCTGTAGCACCCATAGTCCAGTGTGACCGATACACACATTAAGGAGCAGATTCTGAATAATTCAGCTCATCAACAAATGCACATGTACAGCTGGGGGGCTCAAAGCATGCTTTTTTCATGACAGTGGTGTAAAAAAGAGCATTACACTGTGTGGGACCCCAAGAGCAAAAAATACCAATTCTCACATGACGCTGCTTTGTCAGGGATATGAGTAATTCTGGTGCAATAACACTAAAAGCTTTGAGATGAAAAAAACACAGGGAAATAAGTCATTGCTGTAGAATGATTCGCTTCATTGTGCTCTACATCTATACAAATGCTGTACAGTTATAGGATATTCTGTTCTCCTGGGTTTTTGCCTTATCAACAATAATTCTAAATGAAGGCCTTTCTAAAAGCTCGGCCATTATTAGTGTTTTATCTGCTAAAAGGCTTGTACTGGCTCATTGGGCTTCATATTGGAGCAATTCTGGATTATAGATTACCAAAAATTGTAGAAGGCCCCTCATCTTTTAATGGTTTTAATCTATAGAAATCAATGTGCTCTTCAACTGAAAAAGCTATTAATTCAGTAATTCAGTACATTATCTGTGTAGAAGGTACATAAACACTCTGGATAGAAACTGGGCTACTGAACGATCCAACAGCACAACTGACCTATATGTTGCTCCCAGCATAGCTATACTTCCCGTGCCTCTCTTTCTCTCTCTCTTTCTCTTTCTCTCTACCTTTTCCTCTCTCTCTCTCTCTCTCTCTCTCTCTCTTTCTCTCTCTTTCTCTTTCTCTCTACCTTTTCCTCTCTCTCTCTCTCTCTCTCTCTCTCTCTTACTCTTTCTCTCTACCTTTTCCTCTCTCTCTCTCTCTCTCTCTCTCTCTCTTTCTCTCTCTCTTTCTCTTTCTCTCTACCTTTTCCTCTCTCTCTCTCCTAATTCCAGTGTGGTCACTGTGAATTCCTCTTTCACTTTTTTGTAACCCACTCTTTGTCTTTCATCTAGTTGTCCTTCTTTGGCCTAGTACCTAGCCTCTCTCTCTTCCTCTTTCCTTCTCTCTCTTTCTCTCTCTCTCTCTCATATACCCGCTATTTCTTTTTATCTTACAGAAGCCTCCAGCATCCCAACATCTTGCAGTGTTTGGGCCAGTGCAGTGAGAACATTCCCTATTTGCTGGTCATGGAGTTCTGCCAGTTGGTGAGTGCTTAAAGCTCTATTGGTTGGATCTCAGAACACAGTCCACCGCTCCACAGCTCAGTGTTGAGGGCCTTTATTCCCGTCTAATGTCTAGTTCACACTACACGAGTTTAGCCTGGTTTTTGTTGAACGCCGTCAAAAACCTCTGCTCGGAGGCAAATCGGCGACGACGACTAATCACAGACAGTCAGCGAACATCTAGCATGTTTAATATCTAGGCCAGTCGGCGACTGTGAGTCAACAGCAGCGTCCAGCTGCAGCTAATGCGATGGCATAGAGAGAGAACCGCGTCACCGTTCACGCAATCTCTTTCCGGCTACGGGTGACACATATAAGATTTCATTAAAAAATATTTACCTCTAACTCTATCTGCAGAACAGACAGTCCCTGATGGCCGCGTGTCTTCATCCATCTTCCTACTTCTTTCTTCTTTCTTGCAGATCAGCGCAGTTACAGCTCGTATCGCTGGTTTGTTGACGTCCGTTTTGGAAATAGTCACAACCAGTAATGTAGTGTGAACGACACAAAAACCTGACGACTCAAACAGGCGTGTAGTGTGAACCAGGCATAACTGATGCTTGGGCAATGTGATCTTATGCTCATATGCATCCAGTTCTACTGACAGTGCCTCCTTATCAAGATTATATAGACATGTGTGTGCAATGAACGTCTGTGTCAGCAAGCTGAGTTCACTAATTAGACAGTGTGCCTGGATACTGAAAAATAAGAAGTGACATAGTGACATAGTTTTGTGTAAACCCATATATTTACAAACCATTTAATGTCTAAACTAATATTCTAAAGTGTGGAAAATTAAAAAGAAAGTTGGTGTTTGCAGTTTTTTCACTGGTGTAATGTATGTGTATTTGGGGTCTCTTTAAGGTAAGTGTGGCTTATTTATATATGTGGTTTCCAGGGGGACCTCAAAAGGTATCTAAGAGCTCAGCGGAAGTCAGACGGCATGACACCGGACCTTTTGAACCGTGACCTGTTGACCCTGCAACGAATGGCATATGAAATCACCTCAGGCCTCCTACACCTTCATGAAAGCAACTACATACACAGGTGACAGCGCTTCCCCTGTATATGTCTTCAGTGAATATAAAGGATAAACAAGGAAACTAATCTCTGTAGCAGGATCAGTTCATCTTTCCTATTACAAATATAATTGCATAAACGCTGCATGTATCAGACAGATAACATATAACATGCAGATAAGATCACTTCTCAGATCACCACGTTGACTGCATTGTGTATGAGGCCTGTAACCTGATCAGCCCTGCTATGAATAGTAGTTCTTGGGTCCAATTTTAAAATGTGCCAGGTTGCTTTACAGTAAATGTAGATTGATGGTGGCGATTTAAGGGTGTAATTGAAAGTGGGTATTGTCTGCCTCCCTCCAGTGATCTGGCACTGAGGAACTGTCTGCTCACCTCAGATCTGACGGTCAGGATCGGAGACTATGGTCTCTCACACAATCACTACAAGGTACATATCAGGCAGCATGCAGAGTACAATTTTAGTACAGTAATAATTTAGGAAAGCTTTATTTTAGCAGTAAGTGTATATTCACCAGTAAGAACACCAGATATTGTCTTAATTTATAAGTAGATAATGTGTTGTAGAAAATAAACTAGTTTAAGGAACAAAGCTTATTTCCAGGTTTCTCCAGGACAGTGCATGAGTTAATTAATGAAGTACATATATATATGCGCTATTGATTAACATTACATCACAGATGACAGCAGCCACACAGTAGATCTGTTTGCTTTTTGTTGCGTTATGCTGAAAGAACACACCGAATCTGAATTTTGAATCTCCTAATTCGTGACTGATTTGTGTTGTTGTCTTTTTTTTGGTGCCACTAACAGGAAGACTACTATCTGACTCCAGATAAGCTGTGGATCCCACTGCGCTGGATCGCCCCAGAGCTGCTGGAGTTCAGAGGAGGGTTAATGGTCACTGACCAGACCAAGACCAGCAATGTGTGGTACGGACAATATAAATTAGTTAGTGAAGGTCAACTGTTCATTGGATCACTTAATTAACCAATTATTGATTATTTAACAAAACTACATGTGTATGTTCTGGTGTAAATGAGCTTTGGTTTTAAACATGAGTTCATTATAATCAATTTTTAAAAAGTTTTTTTACACCCCCACTCTACTATTCTTTGTGACTGACAGGTCTTTAGGTGTGGTGATTTGGGAGCTATTTGAGTTTGGTGCACAGCCACACAGACATCTGAGTGATGAAGAAGTCCTCACCTTCGTCATTAAGGAGAGGCAGATTACGCTGGCCCAACCTCGCCTCAAACTCTCCCGTGCGGATTACTGGTCAGTTTTTCTTATCCAGTAAAGGAATGCTTTGATGAAAAATCTAATTCACATGATATTTCGTTTAACCTCAGTCAGCCAAGATATGTATTTAGGTAATTGTTGACTTATATTGTTTGTTAGAAACATTAGCTTTGTAGCTCCAGCTCTAAACAAGTAAAAATCTGGAGAATAAACTTCTTTTAATTAAGTTCGTGTGATGTAAGTGTAAATTAAAAAAATATAAGGTACTGTTAATGCGTCAGGGATTACGATACAGCATACAGGAATTCTTATCAGATTTTCAAATCAAACAAAAGTGACCTTAATGCTCTGTGTGTTCTTAGGTATGAAGTCATGCAGTCATGCTGGCTTCCACCCTCTCAGCGTCCAACAGTCAATGAAGTCTTTATTCTCCTCTCCTCTCTGCTGGCTGCGGAGCAGGGGAGGAGTGTAGCAGAGGATGAGGATGAAGAGGAGTATGAGGAACAGCATGGCAGAGGAAGGAGAGGAGAAAGCGAAGAGTCATTTGAAAGGCGATGGGATTCGCTCCGCCCAAATGCCTTCCAGTCAGCTGCCAGAGAGCGACAGAGAGAAAGAGATTACAGCAGAGAGGATGGAAATTTCAGAGGGAGTGGTAACTCCTTTCCTCTGCTGGATCCTGTGAATTCCATCACTCCCACATCATCTGAGCTCGATGACATCCTGACCGTCACTGAGACTAGCAAAGGGTTAAATTTTGAATACTTCTGGGAGAAGGCCCATGGCAGGAGGGGTTACAAACCTCTTCCTCCCCCTCAACCAATACCTACTCCTAGCTCTGGTCATAGGCAGTCTCTGGATACGCCCACCGTCGTTCCCGTGATCAGTGCTCGTAGCCCCTCATTAGCCAGTGAGTACTACATCCGCTTGGAGGAGCACACCCCGCAGGATAAGTCCCCTTCACTTAAAGGGAAAGCATCCTCATTACGAGCTGATTCAGTCAGTCCGGGAGATTTAGAGTTAGTAGAGATTCGTACTGGAGTTCTGGGAAAGGAAAGATCTACTTTTAGTTACAAAGACAGCTTTGGAAGAGGTGCTGCTCAAACAGTTCACACTGTGAGGTCCAGTGAAGTCCAGGTACGCGTTCCAAACACAGGTCTGGTTGAGTTTAGTAAAGAAGGCTGCAACAAAGTAACAGATTTTGCAGTGGTGGATGTGGGAGACCGAACAGGGGATTTGAAAAGAGACCCAAGCGTGAGATGCTCCATATCTATAACCTCTCAAGCACCTATCCTCCCTCCAAAGCCCCGCTCAGCATCCACCTCTTCGAGCAACCATTTACACTCGCGGCCCCTACCTGTTCCACCTCCGGTATATCCCCGGTCATATGGTTTAGGCCACTACACTGGATCCTCTTACCCCTTGGGCAAATCGGACAATTCGGATCCATTGTTTATGAGCAGCTGTTCTTCATCCAAAGGCAACTTTGATCATTTGGGATTCAACCGAACACATCAGACACTGCCTCCATCTCCCTCCCTCTCTCCCTCAATTCCGCCGTCCTCTGGAGGACCATCCATTTATCCCCCACCTCAGACCTGCCCTCCACCCCTCCCTCCCCACTACAGACTCCAGAGGGGCTCCTATCACCACTACTCTGGGGAAACGTTTCCCAGACATAACAATATTGCAGTGCACTTACAAAGAGACCCATTAAGCTGTGACTATGCTGACACGCAAACTGCTGACCGAAGCTTGACACGTTCGCAGTCCTTGCACAATTCAAGGGACGGAACAGATTCATACATGAAAGACAAGGAGTCCTCAATGGGCAGAGACTCGTCCTATTCCAGAATGATGCGATCGCAGTCCATGATGCCAGAGTTTGAGAGAAAGTCCTCCTCCAGCCCAGCATTCTCGGAGGAAGAAGATGATGATGACTCCCCTTTCATGTCTCCGAGCAGACCCAGCAGTGGCACTACCATTGAACACACCAGCCTGGCTGATGATCCTGCTATGACCGAACTTTTCTCTAGAGGAATGAAACGGACCCAGTCTCGCCTCGACACCATTCTCCCGGCCATCTGGAAGGAAGATGCAGAGATGCATCGGGAGCGAGTCGCAGCTGCCAGGAAATCCCCAATCCACCTGTTCCTGACAGAAATCTCCAATGAATCCTCAGACTCAAACATGGGACAAACCTCATGGGGCAGGGAGAATGACAAGGAGGGTGGATTTAAAGGCATGCGACGCTCCCAATCCCTTCACACTGAGCTAGATTCAGCCGCTCAGTGCTGGGGGTCGGAGAGAGGGTCGCTGACTGAACAAGACAATGGTCCTAAGAAGAGGGAGTTGTTCCTCACTGAGATAGACTCGGTCGTGTCAGATTGTGAAGATGTGTATGACGGTGATGGTGGAATCCCAGTGTCCCGCTTTGGAACCACACCTTTCCCTTATGCACGTCCTCAAGACTTGCCAACATATGCCGAAGCAGAAGAAGCGTATTCACAAGGAATGAAGAGATCTCGTTCCTTGCTTTCTGAGATAACCGTCGAGACTGCAGAGCCTGAAGATAAGAGAGACGAAATGACTAGAGAGGAGTTTCTAAGAGAGATCCAATCAGCTGAGACGTTTCTCACTGAAATAATAACGAGGCAGCGCAAACAGGAGGAAAACCTGTCACCTATAGCAATATCACCTGAATATGAGACAATATGCATTGACCCAGAATCTTCACAGACTATACGATTTGAGTCTGAAAGATCATCAGGAAAGCCCCTGAGTGATACGAAGGAAGCCATCTATGCTCAAGTCACCAAAAGAGCTAAAAAGAGTGAAATAAAAGTTGCTGTGCGCCCAGAAATTCCAGTTTTACAAATAGCATCAGAACTGCAAAGCCTAAAGGTGGAGCAAAAATTAGCCCCTGATACTAATCTGGCAAAGGCCGAATCAAACACAAAGCCTCAAAGCCCTGTTGATTTTGTTCCCTCAGGCGTCTTGCCTAAAACAGGTCTTCTGATGGGGGACCAGCTGTCTCCTCGTATGACAGAAAAGAAAGATGCTGAGGTTATTGACAGTGGAAAGGACGTGATAGGACCCACTGTACGTCCCTATAATGAACAGTCTAGAGAAAGTGCAGAGCTATTCAGCAAGTCTGAAGTTCAGGCTTTGTCACAGGATGAGTTGGGTGAGGGCATAACTGAAGTCCAGGATCAGAGCCTCCTAAAGGATCAAGCTGAGAGCATGAATTCAGTTAATGATATTTACATGGAAGGTATGTTAGTGCAGGAGCAACAGAGAAAAGACGAGGGCAGTCCAGTCGGCTCAGTCGCTATAGATCCAAAAATGTTGACGACAGAAGCAGAGGCTCAATATTACGGTTCATCTGAAAGTTCAGAAAACCCTCTTCTAAAGAGCTCAACATCTATAGATTTTTATGAGCAAGCCAATTTGGCATGTGCAGCTGTCTCCACAACTGAGGCTGACTGTGGCACAGAGACATCTCCTACATCCAGTGAAAACCCTGCTTGGACTGAAAGAGGCAAAAATTCAAACGTCAGATATGATGGTAAAGAAATAGAAACCTCAAAGGACATCTCTTCGAATGAGTCTGTGTTACCTCTGGACAAAACCGATATAGACGCATTCCCATTTATCTTAGCAAGGGAACCAAATTCTGATCAGTCGCTATCCACTATGACTCCCACAGACTCCACCTTATCACCTCTTACCTCTAACTCTGTGGACTGCCTCACACCTGGAGACTCATGGACTGGTGGGGGAGGGTCTGGCTGGAGGGTCCTTGGGACCGAAACTCCCCACCGGGACTCTGCCTACTTCTCAGACAGTGACTGGGATGCTGGTGAGGGTTTGCCCAGAAGAGGGAACGATGGGCTGTGCTCCTCCCGTCCAGGCAGTGGCAAAGCAGGAGAGAGAGGTGGCATACTCAAGGGAATTGAAGAAAAGACAGAGGTGGATGACGATGGTCCAGTAGGGCACAGTAGTTTGGAAAACAAAGAAAAAGACAAGGAGCATGTTCAGAAATTATTTTCAAATAAAATGGACATAAGAAAATTTGGTGATGGCATAGAGATTGCTGAGAAGAGCATCAATCACAGTAGTGACGATAGTGTTTCTTTGGACTCAAAGAAGACTGGAAACACTGCTGAGCTAATTGACAGGTTGCTCTCCACAATAGAGGACAAGCCGCTGAAAGGGTTTCCATACAGTGGCTGCTCACAGCTTGATTTCCATTCGTTTGATGATTCTGGTCAAAAAATAGAGTTTCACGATTCAGACAACAACTTGGGATTACTTACTAAAACAACAGAAGAACCTCCAGAAAAATCCCATAAACCGAGTGCTGTGGAGGACCGTATTGGGGATCAGGCATTTTTGAAAGCTAACGAATATGAAATGGTAGATTCTTCAAAATTGCAAGAAGCAGTGTTAGACAGAAGTGAATCTAGGTTATCTCAGTTTTACAGCTTTCAGTCAGAGACTTCGCCATCTATCAACAGCATCCATATTAATGACAAGACCTGCATTGCAGACACGCAGTGTAGCTTAAGCCACTCTATTTGGTCGGAGACAAATAGTGAAGTGATGTCAATAACAGAAAAGCAGACACTGGATGTGCAGGATGTAGATGCTAATGAACTGGGCTTGAGAAACCTTTCTTATACTGAAGAAAGTGAAGATGAGCATGCAAAGGTAAAGTCAGAGACTGAAGGGCAGTTAGCTGCAGTTGAGCTTTGCTTTACAACAAAGGAATCTCCAATCACCAAAAGAGAACAGGTCACTTCAACTGAGACCCCAAAAAACGAATGCATGACTTCGTATGACTTTGCTGAGGAAGCCTCAGATGGACTTGAATTGAAGACGAAAGAACTGTGGAATGCTCTTGAGGATGAAGGCACAGGTGGTTGCCTGAAGGGAGAATTCGATTGCCATCGATTTCAGCAAGGAGATCTTCCCTTGTGGTCAGCCGAGAATGATCAGTGGGCATCAGCTGAAAATGAACAGTGGACAACAGACAATATTCAGAGCTCTGAAAAGGAATTAGGGTCAGAGTTCTTCCCAGGTTTGGGACAAAAGAAGTGGACAGAGGAAGAGCGATTGAGCCCAGGCTGTGAATATTGGGAAGAAGAAGCAAATGATGAATTCGCAAAGAGTGAGCCTCGTCCTGCCATTTATGAGACACGTGAAAATTGCTGCAATGATGAAAGACTAGAACAAGCGTATTACTCTGCTCAACCAACATGTCCCAGTTGGGTTACGCCAGCTTCTGAAACTCATCAGGCACCACTGCAGATGGTGGTTATTCATCAGGAGGAAAACATTGAGAATCCTGACATGGAAAACGGAGAGCCGGAACATGAAATGAACTGCATAAAAGTGGAGGTGGATAATCTGGAGAACCCAGAGCAAGAGCTTCTCCCCCATTTTAATGGTGTTGGAGCGATAAGCTCCAGTGCTCCAGGTTCTAAGGTGTATATACAGAATGAAGCAGAAGAAGATGGCTTTTTGGATGCTGAAGGGAATCAAAACTTTAACAGACTGGGGAACATTCTTAACACAGGGAACGAAGCTGGAGAAAGAGATGGTGCAGAGCATTCTGATTTATTTAATGACTTTGCGAGGTTAGAAAGTATGAAAAATCAGAATGAATCCCATAAGAATCACAATAACAGTTGGGTTGCAACACCATTTGAAACTGATGAGATGAAGACATTGGAAGTCCCCCCCACAGCAGAAATGTCAAACTCAGTTGGCACAGCTGATACTGCTATTAAACCCCACTTAACTGGATCATGCCAAGAAAGTTTCAGTAGTGAAGCTGAAAATCACTGCCAAACACCAAATACAGAGGGAGAGAATGTTATATATTCTGAAAAAGATAGATCAGATTCTCTATCTTGTCCCAGTCTCACAGTTAACACTGAAGCAGAGCCGTGCACAGTCCATACAGGCAATGTCCAGTGCTACTCTCCTGCCTTTGTGTCTGTGGAGATATCAGACTGTGACTCTTCTCAGCATCCAGAGATAAATGAGTGCCAAGGCCCAAACACTTTCCCAAACACAGTGCACCACATAGAGATCAAGTCTAGCACAAATTTACAGAGTGCATCTGAAGAACCCTGGCCTGATGTTCTAGACCATGAAAGCTTATCAGTCTTCTCTATTGATGCTGATTCTTTTGATCAGTCTGAGAAAGAACGTTCAGCCAACACGCACAGCAAAGGGATCACCGCCAATTTGGGACAGAAAACGCACATGTCATTAATCAGCGAAAGTCAGGCTCGCCTGGTGTCGGACTGTGTCAATGAGGATGACAGAAACAGCATGTCTCATCCATCAATCTCTCAGAGCACCTTAAACTCCATCCCGGAGTTGTTGATCTCAGAGTGGAAGGATTTGGATGAGGAGCCTTTAGAGGACTTCGAAAAGCTGGAGAAGTTGTGCTGCATTTCTGGAGATGAAGACATACTTGGAGATCTCTTCCTGGGAAACCTAGAACTGCTGGAATCTTTGAAAAAGAGTGCTACCACAGAGGAAGACCAAGGCATCTCTGGGACTTCAGACGGCAAGACCAGAGCTGAGCTCAAAGAAGAGGTCGATGGAGTCTCAGATATCTCCTTGGCAAAATCACATGGCTTGAAGCAGAATGGAAAGTGCTCTCAGAACTTCCCAGAAGGCTCTCAGGTTTTACTGGAACAGAAGGTGGGAGTAAATATCTCGTCCACTGTTTCACCCAGTCATTCGAGTGAAAGCACCAAAGGCCAACGATCGCTGTCACAAATGCCAACCAAAAACGGGCTAATGATGCAGGTAAAGAAAAACTACTCATGAACTTTAAATGTATTAATATATGAGAGATTGGCATTTTGACTTTTTTGACTTGCTATTTAAAAATCTGCATTTTGTTCGAATATTATGAAGTAATAATTAGATATTGTCGTGTATTTAAAAAAAACGATTTAACATTTATTTATTGTGATTAGCTGGCTGCCTGCTTAGTTGTTTTAGTGATTAGTCTTTATGGTTTAGCCATATGAGATTCTACCATACATCACCATAACTCACAGCTGCACTAGGACGCTTCCACTTCCCTTAATGTCAGAGGCAGCATCAGCTGATGGTGTCCCAACATTCATATGTCACACACTCAATCAAAACTGATTTAAACATGGCAAGACAATACACAATTTCTGTAATTTGTTAATTCAATGAGTCTGTTTATTATTTCTGTGTATTCTAATAACCACAGCCATGCAGGGCACTTAAATCAAATAAATCTAAGTAACTTGAATGGAATAATGAGACCACATTACAAAGAGTAATGTTGTTTATTTTCTGGTATCTTTTACTCTTTTTTTAAGGTTTGTGAAGAGAAATTACAGTACTCCCTCAGTGAGAACGTCAAAACCAATGTGCTCTGGGGGTCCACCCTCACTGACAGCGTCATTTTGCGTCCTTGGGGAGACACGAACAGTGCCACTGAGAATGATGCTGCCAGGGTAGAAGCCTCCCATGACACTGAGAGGTATGTTGTGTACACTTGACTATATGAGTAGTTACGCTCTTATGTTCACTGTTATGTAAAGTACATAGTACACACATAAACTTCAGACTTGAGCATACAGATATTCAGTCTTCATTTAAACCAGGCTGACAGGTAAAGGTGATGAAGTGACACTGAATATGAACAAGTTTTGTCATCCTGTATATAACTAAAATAAACAGTAATGCAATTTGGAAAAGTACATCCCTAAATGTATCACTACTTAACGTGTCATACTGAAATCAGACGCACTGATCAGGAGCTAAAGATTACAACACTGTTATGAAATATGTCGGAGGAGCTTGTTTTACTGAAACCTCAGATATCTGGTCTGGTTTGCTCTTTGTTATTAGAGTGTGTGTTATTATCAGAGAATTGTTTGGCCACAGCACCAGAAGTCTGCCAAAGCATTTGATCAGAAGAACCTCATACCAACTGTAAAGCATGATGATGGGAATGTTATGGTTCTGGGCTGCTTTGCTGCCTCAGGGCCTGAACAACTCTCAATCAGAGAATCAAGTATATAAATTCTCTTTCATATCAGAGAGCACTTGTGTTGAGGATGTGAGACCATCTGTTAAACTGTTCAAGCTGAAGAAGTGGTTTAACAGGATAATGACCCTAGACACGACAGTAAATCTGAAAAGGAACGGATGAAGTGGAGTGGCCTTCTCAAAGCCCAGATCTAAATCCAATTGAAATGTCTAGTAGGGTTTAAATGGGCTGTAGATGCATGAAACCCCTCAAGCAGTGCATGGTTGAATGAGGTTTGCATGAAGGAGTAGGCAAAACCTTAGACTGTTACAGAAAAATGATCTCTTCCAAAGGGCCAACACTCATTACTGCAGTCAGACGGGTACTTAATTTTTTAACAGAAAAATAGCATCTCAGTACTTTTTGTAATAAATGACTGCAAAGTCAGATTTGCTTTCTTTTTTTGTTCTATTATGGAAGAATCTGTACAAACGGTTTAACTGAATATAAAATACTGATATATCTACATATTTATAACAAGAAGAAACATTGCTTGGGATGTGCTTACTTCTTTACATGGCTGTGCATAGTGGTTCTGGATCCCTGATGATTTAGTCTTAAGAAATCACTAGACATTACAACATTTGGCATTCCACCTTTGCTGTTGGCCTGCAGCTTGTTTAGAAAATCTGTGCACACTGCCCACGATTTTGCATGTATTGACTCCAGTTGATTTGATCTCTCTCTGCAGTAAAAATGAGACAGGACCCCCTAGCCCAGTTTTATCGAAGAATGAAGATGCTGGAGTCGAAACAGAGACACTGAGAGTGATGGAGCAGCCTGAGGTCACACCTACCCTGCCTGCTACTAACCAAGCCATGAAGGGTACTTCTAACACTCGCCACCAATAAACAAGATCATAACTGACAAGACCTGCAAACGCTGATAAATCATGTTGATAATTCTCATCTGCAATGAAGTCTTCAATGATATCTGAATATGAGACAGTTGAACTGCAGACAGCAGCCACAAGTACTCATGGGCTGCAGAAAGTGAGCAAAGAACAATAATGTGCTGCTGTAGCTTTAAAATACTTTCCATTTGGGGGGTGGGGGGGAGAGGGATGTTTCTTATTCAAACTCAGCCAAGTTTCATATAACCATACAGCTTCTTTCTATATGTGCTACCAATCAGATTCCATTTAAACCTTTAGTGGACTTACACTAGACACCCCTTGTTGTGTTCATGGTGGATGGAATCACAGTTAAGACTACTCGATGAGAGTTCTTCAGTGGTTTTTCTTCATCTCTTTTTTCTTTTTTTTCCCCTTTTTTTCAGCTAAACTGGCCCGTCTCTCCCTGTCCCTCCCTCCGCTGGCGCTCTCGCTCCCACTCTCTCCAAGCCCCAAAGGAGGATTCTGGGATGGGGGTGACCACAGAATTGGTCGGAGGAGAGGAGTTTCAGCCGGTAGCGATCCTGAAGAAGACGAGGAAGAAGAACAGGAGGACGAGTCCTCCAGGAAAGTTATCGTCGTCACAGAAACGGACGTTCACAAGCGAGTGGGTCTGCGGAGCTTGCTGAAATCACCCAAGGAACCTCTGGACAAAGAGAACCGCGACCATGGAAGGAATGTGTCCTTTTTCGATGATGTCACAGTCTATCTTTTCGATCAGGTACGAAAGGGGACCGGTCGAACATTTAGCCTGCTCGAGAACCTGAAACAAGTTAAGGAACCCCATAACAGAAACACGCTGTCCTAAAGCCCTGTTAGGTCTCTTCTCTTGTTAGATCTTTTAACAGAGCCTGTTCATTCGTGAGCTTAAATAGAAATATTGGTATTGTAAATTTGTCTTTCCTGGCAGACAGCCTTGCCAACGTGCCAATCACCTGCCAATCTTTATCTTGCAGGAAACTCCGACTAATGAGCTGAGTTCTGGCTCTGCACCTACAAGTCCGTCTCCTCTTGGAAAGCCTGCACACTTTGATGGGCTTGGTGAGTCTAATCTTATATATATATGTATATATATATAAAAATATATAAAAATCAGCGTCTCTCGGGAGGAACCAAGACAAAGACAATTAAAACTACTAATCTGATACGGCACTTCACAGTACACCACATGGCTGAATACAGTGAGTATCAGCAAACAGCAGAGCTAGCACGCGCAGCTAGCACAAAACAAACAACCCAGAGAACCATGCAGACCAGATCTGACCGGTACGAACAGAACAGCAGCAGCAACAGCCAGAGAGCTAAAGGAACCACAGCCAGAGTGATTGAGTTTAACGTTCTAGGTAAGCGGCTCTTCTCGGCTGTAGAAGATGTTCATTCTGCCGCATAATATTCCACCTGGATCCCCTCTCTGCTGTTCCTAGTAGAAATACTTCAACTTCTAAATTTGTTAATTTTGTTATGTCACATGAGCTCATTAAAAATGGTAATAAACCAGTTTCCACCATGTTTCATGACTTGCTTGCAGTAATAATATGTAGCCCTGCCGTGTCTAATATATATATATATATATATATATATATATATATATATATATATATATATATATATATATATATATATATATATAAATATAAATTTGCTTGCTTATTTGAGAACTGCTCCTGTTACACTGCAGATAATATAAAAGCTCCAGACTGAAAGTGAGTTTGAGTTACATTACTTGATTTATTTTTTACAAATCAGCTCTAAATTTAGATGCTGTCCTTCCTCAGCCCCTCTTGAAGTGCTCAAAGAGGGGGTGTTCAAAGCTATGCCAAGTCTATTTCAGGACCTGAAAAACTGAGCTTTCAGAAGAACTGTGTAGATGAAGTATAATACTAATGTCTCTACAATGAGGATTGATACTGGAAATTAATCAGTTGTACACTGTGTTCTAATGTGTGTTTATACTGGAGAGGAACTGAGGTTCATAGTCTGACAGAACTTATTTATTGTTGCACTAATTTACAAAAATATCCTATAAATATTCAGTCTGTGGTTAGAACGTAACAGAGACAAAAGTGGAACATGATTTACTATTTTCATCATCAAATATGTTTTTTTTTTCATCCTATCAGGAGCGAGCAATCACAAGGCCAGCAAGAACAAAGACCACGTGAAGCCAAAATCTCCTACAGCCATCGGTTCAGTCTCGTCATCACGCTTCACCGTCAGCCCTGCCGACGACCCGCATTTGGTGTGACGCACTCTTCCCACACACCTGGAGAAAATGTAGCTCTCTGGAGTGACAGAGTTGTCTCTGTAGTCCCCGATAACCACGGTGGCTTCTGGAGGTTATTTTTTTAAATCAGGCTAAAGAAAGACTCCTGTTTTCAAGGCTGGAGATATTCCAGGTTTTACTTTGCTGCAGGAGCCGGTCCATTCTGTGCAAAGCAGGAACCTCTACAGCTGAGCAGCCTGGAGCTATGTAAAATCTGAAATGGAGTTTACGGCTATGCAATGGGAGTCTTATTGTGTACCAGCTTAACTGCTCTATTTTCATGGCTTCTTAAAGTACATTTGTATTCTGATCCTCTTTTTCGGGAGGGGAAGCACTTTCTTTGACCAGTACCTGTCTATTTGTGAGCTTGAATAGAAATATTGCCATTGTAAATTTGTTCTCATTGCAGTCAGACATCCTTGTAGGCTCGAGAGGGCAAACCCCAACCTCCCTATCTTACAGTGCAGTGCTCTTTTAGTATTTGTACAAATGAATAGTGAAATTACGACGGTGTACAAACTCATTTTAGAACCATTTATTTTAGATGTATTCTTAGAATGCACGACAAAATAAGACTGCTACCTACTGTTATGTTTTATACTGTATTTTCTATTGCAAACTGTTATTTATTTCTGTACTCATTCGTTTACTTCATTATTTATTTCTTTATTTATCTATTTATTTATTTATTTCCATTTCTAATTTATTGGTCAAACAATTGCACATTTACTTTGCAGTGTTTTTGGATGTTGTGCATTCTTTTAATAAGTTGCTTCATCCCTCTCATTGAATAAAGCCAGATATTTCCACAAGTATAAATGCTTTGAAATATTTTATATTATTTACCTATTTCTGGATGTTAGTCTGTATCTATTTGTCATTTAGTGTGTCTATTTATTATAAATGTTATTTTTAACAGTGTATTTGACATGTTCTCTCCATTACTTATGTTCAAGGCAATTAATGTTGCTAAGCATGGGGCAAAAAAGGGAAATCATCACACATGGCCATGGTTTGATCTACCTGTTGATTCCTATTATTTTGGCGATCTGTCAGTGACGAAGGTGAACCAGATCATTTGTAAAGTCGCTTTCAGCGTCTGTTTCATTGCGAGGTTTCTTAAGGTTCTGTGTAACCTGGGGAGATAAAATGAAAAAAAAAACAACAAAAAAAAAAATCACATGGAGACTGTGAAACATTTAATGAACTGTTTGATGAAAATAAATTGTACTGGATTATAATAACCTGCTGTACTGGATTTCTGAGAAACACTAAAATAAATGGACATTTTTAATGTAGATTGTTATTATGAAAGATTATAAAATACATCATTAAAAATATGTATACGGTAATTTAGAAAGTAACTAGACTATATGTAAAGCTGTAAATTGTGTTTACCGTGTCGGTTCTTAACGAAAACTACATTTCCCACAATGCTCTGCGACAGACTTGTCCATAAATGACGCATGAAGTGTGCGACCGGAACGACACCAGTGCGTTGTTTGTAAATGTGCTGGGACTCGTGAATAATCGTTTAAAGTGCTGTTTTGGTCATTTTTTGTAATATACGTTAACGTTTGTGCACATTATTGTGCGTATACAGTTCCAGTGTGAAGGCTTGTGGCTGTTTAGGAGGTGAGTAGTAACGAATTAAGCTGCTTTCCAGTCTCGTTCGTTTCAGGCTTGTCTGTTCATTTGTATTATATTTATTAGACTGTATTTGGTTAGTAGAGCTTTAAACCATTCAGTAGATACTCCTCATCTACTTATGTAGGTATTATGAGTTTGATTCTTTCTGGAGCCTCACTGGGGTATTTGGTTATAAACATAGTTACGTCTTCTCAAAATTAGGTTTATGTTAGTTGATGAATGTTCTAGCTAACTCAGCTGTGAAGCTCTATGTGGGGTTTGTGTTGATTGTATTACTACGAAGGGTCAGTATATTGCTATACTGTAAGCGAGGTATATATATATATATATATATATATGTTGGATTTTTTTAAAATCACCTTTTAAGAATCTGTCAGGTGTATATATACATACCAACATATGATAACTCTAACGTTGGCTGTGTGCTCTTACTTGTTTATGTTGGAGCGGAAGAGTTTAGTGTCTGAAGTTTACAACACTGCAGTCCTCCGGGGTCTAAACACAACACAACACAACACGAAGATCCGCTCTCTGAACAGATTCTTTGAATGTAAACTGTTCATGAATAGTCGATACTGTTTTTAATGATCAGTTTAGTATCACAAAATGTTGCTGTATATATGTAGGTAAATTTGAAATATATATTGTGATAGTCACGTTTTTGTGTTTCCTTACACGTCTGTACAGAAAAAAGGTTACATTTCTGAAGTTTTACTACAGTTCAGTTTTGTTTAACAAATAATTTTTAATGATGTCTAAAATAATGGTGGTCTCTACTCCTGTCTGCTCAGTAAGTGTTCTGTCAAATAGTCTAGAGGGGGGAAAAAGGAAGGACCCTTTACAAACCTACATGTTGACTGTAGTGTTTTCAGTGTTCAGCTCAGTTCTTACAGAATAAGTCTCTTTCAATAGAGGAAACGAGCAACAGTAACAGAGGACTCTGTTTATGATTTAAAGAAGCATAGGGTGAGCTGTTACTTCACCTTATTATTTAAATGTTCATTTGCTGTTGTTTCTGATTCATATTACTTTACTGTTAATTTACATCTAGATAATTAGACAGCAAGCCGTATGTGATATCTTTATTGGCTGTGCACTGTATTCCTACTTCACCATTCTTTAGATTACGATTCATAGTTACAAGTTCTGTACTTTCTCTAGGGCTGTAGCGATGCGTCATGAAATCATGATACTGCAATGCAAACCTGTTACAGTGTCCTTTGAGGAGGTGTAAAAACGCATTGAATGAATGTTCTGTTGATTATTCCCTCTAATACAACTGCACTGTAAACAAATCAGCACCAGCCAAAACCTCACTCCAGCTAGAAAGCTATGCAGCAACATGATTAAAGTCATAATTCTTTAATCATTTAAATTGTGTTCAAAATAAGTGTGGACCCAGTATTGTGAATTGAATCAGACCATCGTTACACCCTTATCTTTACTTCATGACTTCAGACAAATTCATCTGTAATGAATCTTGAATGTTTTATTATTGGTCATAGTTTCACCACATATTCAAGAATAAACGCTGGAGCAACAGAAGGATAGCGTATCTGTCTCCATTGCATTCTTGAAAGGGTTTGGCTCTCTTTCAGACTGTTTAACTTCAGTACATTATCAGTTATGAACTCAATAAATATTCTACGATAACAAGTGGGAGAAAAAGTTTGATTCTAAATGGCATTGTTGACATCAACACCTACTGATGCAAATGTGAATGCAGAATAGTTTTTAAACAGATGATGGTATTCTAGTCCTACTAAAGCAGGGTAAAGCCATTCAACTAGTGGTCAACATCGCTTATCTTGGAAATGTATCTTCCTACAGATTTTACCTCCAGCCTGCCCCAGTCTACGCCCAGTTCACTCTGGGTCAGAATATTAGTGTTTGCTGGATAACTGCTGGTTTCCCTTCTTTCCAGATGTCTTTAGCAGATGAGCTGCTTGCAGATTTGGAGGAAGCCGGAGATGAAGGTGAGGACGGGCTGTACCCAGGTGGGGAAGGCGAAGAGAGTGACGGGGAGGGGAGAGAGGCCAATGGCGGACTGGAGGACATACCGGAGGAGATGGAGCTGGACTACAGTGGGGCAGAAAGCGTTGGATCCATAGCAAAACTGCGCAACAGTAAATCGGTCAGCAGCTGAATGACTAACTCTCTGACTGACTGTCTCTCTCCTTCAGGCCTTTAAAATACACTGCTTATGTTTTTACAGTTTTCAGAAATCATGGAGAAGATCGCACAGTATGTGGGGAATCCACGCAAGAACACTGATGGTAAGCAGCAGTCTGCTAAAAGGAGGTCCACGTGGTGTGAGATGAGTGTTTAAACACTGGGTTTAAACGATGTTCTCTGTTTACAGTGTCTGGCCCAGTGGAGGCAGATCCAGAGTACAGACTCATCGTCGCTGCCAATAACCTGACTGTGGAAATCGATAATGAACTGAGTGAGTTGTTTTATTTTAAGCGAAAGGCTAAATTTGCTCTTTGTAATATGTATGCTTTATTGGGGGTGTTGTGTCTGCCAAGAGCTATAAGGTGATAAGAACCACTTTATAGTCCAGTTCCACCGCTATACTGGAAATACTGGCTGTAGTCACTTTTTTGCCTTTGGGTTGGTGTGTGAGTGTGTGTGGTAGGATGGGGATTTAAAGGGGGTGTATGTTAAATCAGTTTCTGTGTAGAAAATTAAAGACATTTTTTTAAACGGCACCCCTCAGGCCTGGCTCGCAAACAGCCTGCTTTTCTACTATAGCAACACCACCACTTTGTAGTCATGTAACGTGAAGTTTGAAGGAGTTCAGTTCAGGTTTGTGTAACGTATATTGTGTGTATAATTTCCACATTTATCTGAAGTTATCAGAAAAGAGAAATCCACTTGACATTGGATTGATTTCCACATTGCCATCCCTGCAGCCGTCTGTGCACTCAGTTTCTTCACCCCCTACCTGACCTGGGATTTAATCTCACCAAACTTGGGCCAAATACTCAGTGCCTGAGCTTCCGCTACCTCCTTATTAATCCTTTTATTTATTTATTTTTTTTAGATATCATTCACAAATTTGTTCGTGACAAATACTCCAAAAGATTCCCAGAGCTGGAGTCTCTGGTGCCCAATTCCCTGGACTACATTAGAACAGTGAAGGTAAGCAGCAGGGTTACCTCCAGCAGGGTGAACAAGCATACAGATCAGTAGTTGCTCTATGTTTCTGAATTTGCCTCTTTAACGTTGCAGCAGAGCTATAAAGATGAGTAACAGCAGCTTAGAGACACCCTGTAGTTTTAGAAATGCTTTTATTAATCCATACTTTAATCAGCAGTCTCACTTATTAGTCATTAGCATTTTAGATCCAGTGCACCACTGAAACAAGTTTGAACACAGATTTGATTTGATTGCTTGTGTGGTCAAGGGCTTAGTTGAATAAATCCTGTTTGGAGTAAGTAGCTGCGACAGCTGTTTATGAAATCTAAGATTCGATCTGTGTGTGCAGGAACTGGGGAACAACCTGGAAAAATGTAAGAACAATGAGATTCTGCAGCAGATCCTGACTAATGCTACCATCATGGTGGTCAGTGTCACTGCCTCCACAACGCAGGGGTGAGTTTCAGGGGGCTGGAGGAGCTTTTTCTCTTTTTCTTCAGCAGCAGTGTTTGTTTGGCCTTGTCTAGTTTTGTCTTTTGTACAGTGTGAACCCAGTAAATGAATAACTGTAGAGAGCGACCCAGCAGAGACGGTTTATCTT